>OY720429.1:211272473-211872473 GCA_963082735.1 Pocota personata
GATCCAAATTACAAATAACATTTAAGAAAGAAATTTGAAATGCATTAAAAACTTATATTTGACAATAGACGTATTTTTTCGTAACCTTAAGTTTAGTTAAATGACAGTCGAGCTCGAGTGATTAATACTCCGTACAGATATTTTACCTGTATCCTAAATTATACATATATCATCGTATTTGTAAGAGTCAGATCAAAACAAACACTTTTTGTTCTATATGTCTGCTTGTGCTCCCCTGGCTCGGTCGAGAACCTCTGAAGATATTTTGAATTTTATGATTGCTCTGATATGTAAGTACGTAGTTTCTTCAACAAATTGTCAAAAGTGGATAAGATATTCGATTTAAAAATAATTGAATCATATTTCTTGGCTTCTTAACCCAAGAACTAATCAAATTTTGATGAAATTTGGCTCGTAAGATAAGACGAACGTGGTAGTTGTTTCACCTGAAAATGATACAAATCGAAGGAAGAAGAGGTACGAAATACGGATTAGTTTTAAAAATCTTCGAATCATCATTCTCACACATCTAATTCAAGAAATACTTAACGGATTTTGTTGAAATTTGGGCCTGAAGCTTTCACTAAAATCATCAAAATCAGATGAAGGGATTCGCTTTTGCCTTGGTTTTTTCAAAAAAAGTGTTAACATATTCGAATGATACTCGTGTGTCGCATGGTGGGTGGAAAATATAGTTTTTTTTTTTTTTTTTTGATAAATTATGCTCCCAATTTCTTCTTAATCATTTTTGGTTCACCACATACTATGTTTGTGCAAAATTTCAGCTCTCTACCTGTTCACTATTCAAAAATTACAAGCGTGTGACATACTGCCGGACAGACAAATACCGTGTTGAATCCATTAGTGTTCTTATTTACACCATTCTGGTACGAGTATGCAACATTAGAACGATATCCCATTTTGTATTTTTAAATTTAGCACTACTGATTTATTCGCGGATTTGAGTACAAAGAAAATTATTGTTTCCACAACCAAACGTTCCACTTAACAGAATCTAAAATTAAAATGAAAACTATTATTGCTAGAAATCTGTTGCGTCGTCTGTTGCCCGATAGTCAAATTGCGCTATACTCAATTATCGATAACTGTGGATAGTATCGAAAGTTACTGAACTGTTTACCCAGTCAATTAATTATTGTTCTTGTTTGCCATGCAAACTTTTTGGAACTAGGGATAATTTTCACAAAAAACACTGCTAATGAAAGAAAGTATAAAAGTAAGTTTATCTAATATTAAGGCGCTGATCTCAGAAACCTTTGGACGAATTTTGATGTGGTTTTGAATACATATTAACCTATTCCTTGATGAAGATATTGAAGCCCAACCAGTAAACGTACAAAAAGTCGGTAAATAATTGGTATTCATGGATGAAAAAAGTAAACCTAATAGATAAACTCACAAAAAATATATCAATTTTTTTAATCTTAAACCCCTCTTTGGTCCGGGCGAACCCAGTCTGGTCTATTTGTATGCATTATTAGGATATTTGCCGCTGAATTTGGTTCATTTGACAACTAAATATAACGCAAACTATAAATATTTCTACACGCAATCAAATATATTTCAAAACCTTTACCCCTAAAGTGGCATAGAAAATCTTATCCTGGACGGAAAAGAGTCATCGAATTAAAGGAAATCACTCTGGAACCGTAAGCTTATGGCATCGAATGACAAATTGAGTACTTTTTTGTTCCAAACTGTTCGTAGCAGTGTCATCAAATGCAGCTGATTTCTCCCTTTATACGTACAATAAGAAACACATTATATTGTTTCTTAATTTGTTCCTTACATTTGACTGAAAAAATCTTAAAAAAACAGTAGCGGTTTTCTAAAGTCAGTCTCCTGTCTTCGGCTAGGTTGTCATCCTTTTTATTTATAAAATACCATACGTTCCGGGTCAAGTCCAACTGCCAGTTGTTCAACTGTATTGTAAAATTTTCGTATGTTATTTTGAATGTTAAACTTTTCGAGTTAACGTTTGGGGGTTATGTTTCAGCAAATTTTGCAAATTCTCAGTTTAGAGTACTTTTGAAAATTAAAATATGCATCTATCGAAAATGTTCTTTTCAATGCAATTATATATAAGCCTTTTTAATACAATTATCTCTAGCAATTTAGTAGGTTTAAATGCCGTCACTGATGCAGATGATCAAGTAGCTGCGTCCTCAACTACTCAGAAATAGACGACTAGTCCTCATTAAAGCAAATTTCTCATTTATTCTCATGCTCCCACAGAGAACAAGGACGATAGAACAAAAGATTGGGTCAACGAGAACCTCGATTAATAAAAAGTGCTAGAGATACGACACAATCGAAGGACATCTTCGATAAGACCTTGGGAAACGCAGTCTGTACATATCCCTCATACTGAATTGAGGAACCATATGAATAAAGTAATTTGTTGCCATCCATCATCTTTTTTTTACACTAAAGGAACCTCCTTATTTATGTGTTCTGGGTTTGAACATAAAACTATGTGTAGAAAAGCATTCATTCAGACCTTATGAGGAATTTAAAGAGTAGAAGAAATTAGTATTTTTAGCATTTTCTTCTTTAAACCTCACTGATTTATTATCGATTGGAACTATAAACTTTCAATCTGATATTCTTTATCTCATTAGTGTAGAAAACTTGATCTTTTGCTCTTTCATCCTTTTACATGAAGCACATTTGCACTGCAACGCCTCTGTAGATATTGAATTTCCTTCTTTTTTTATATGCACTCCTTCTTAGTGTACTATTCAGTGTAATTTAACTATTTTTTTTAACCTTATTTTTCAATATGATTCTTCTGTACGAGCAGGCCCGCTTCTGTAACAGTAATTATTTCTCAAAAGTTTTTAAATTGACATTTAATATCTATTTAAAGTCGCAAAATTAACTTTAAAAAAAAAACAAAACCTAATACTTACCTACCCGTCAAAAGAAAGTTGAAGAAAACAAAATGGAAAACGTACCCTCCCTCCGTGGGCCTATCAGAATTAATTTTGTGGAACATATTTTCCATCCACCCTAGTCTCTCTGTTAAGAAAGATATACGGATATGTCACCCTCGTACAGATATTTAAAGAAAAAGTATTTCAAAATTTCTCCTACTAAATATTTCACGAATCACTTTTATACTTACCAACCCAACGGAAAACCGTTGTGCAAATGTGGCTTTAAGAAGGTTATCTGCCACAATACGTACTCGCCGTTTGATACATTCTCTGTCTATATCACATGGATGCTGTGTATCTGTGGTCCGTAAGAAAAAATATTTTCCCAAATACAAGCTTTCTCACACGGAGGTAGGATCTATCTCTGTGTCACGTTCAAAATACGAGGATGGAAGTGAATGATAGAGATAGTGTGTTGTGTATCTGATATTACCATTAGGTTCGCAATAGGAGTGGGAAAACATTTGACTTGTCTATGGGGGTCATCATTATTCTGTTAATCCAAATGCAATGAACGGTGGATATACCCCTCTTTTGACTGATAGGAATTCTTTTGAAAAAAAAAGCACTCACACGGAATGAGGGCATGAAGATGGGTGATTGTTGTTATTGGATTGTGATTGAATACAGATAAAATATTTAATCAATTTGTATTTGCATGTGAAAATTTTGCGAACATTTTAAACTTGAACAAGCTAAATCTAGAGTTGATTCATGCTATTCCAATTAAGAGCCAACCTACTGTGATTTAGTACCAAATATAGTAAAATGTTTATTCAGTTTATGAACTTTATTAACGGTTCTATTACTTAAATAGCCATAGAATTATTGACTAATACACTAAAAAATTTCATTCGACAGTTCTTACTGTAAAATATTTTCTTTCTTTTTTAAAAAAAGGGAATTTTCAAATCCCGGAGCACTCAGACTCAATTTTCTGCGTCCAATGTACTACCTTTCGGTGTAATGGTTGGAGAAACTTAGATTTAATTCGTTTCTCTTTTATATTCGTGTGGCTGTGGTTGCTGTTCCCCGTCCGGGCTTGAACCTGCACAGTTCGGGCCACAAGCGAACACACTACCCACTACACCGTGGTCATCTTGCTATAAAACAAAACAACTAATGATACGGTTATATCTGTGAGTGGTAATATAGGACATAGCTATTTACATAGTGTAATATTGCTAGGTATTATAAGGAATACAAATAATTGCTATTTTTCATGGATAGCAATAACAGCTATCTTTCAAGACCATTTCTTCTATTTACATCCGCAAAAAAACTTTTTGATATTTTTCGGGACTTGAACCTTGAATTTCCCGCTCACTTTACCATTGAGTCACGGCGAACGAGTGCTAACCTAGTTATTTTGTGGGTGATTACATTGCTGCTGTTAATTTTGATGAGATTGTCCATTACTTTTCGGCGTAAAACCTACGTTAGTTCATAAATAACGCATCGAATCTCGTCCTTTAGCTCCGCAGCACCACGAGAATTGAGGTATCTATTAGGGAATGCTTGCAATGTTTAGAATTTCTTCTAATTTTGTAGAGAATACTAAAACAATTAATATCTACAAAAATCCGAATTTTAAGAAATTACGTATATATCTCGAATTGTATTAAAATTATAAAATAATTAATAAAGGGCTCTTTTAGCATTTATTTATAGGTAGGATAGGCTAGGTCAGGTAACTGGGTGCCCTTTTTGACAGGATTGTCAACAGCTCACTTAGACCACTAAGAATCCATTGTGCCCAATATTTACAACCCTGTGAACATTAAAATTTCAATCTTTCAGTTAAATGTATGAATCTCAGGAGTTTCCTTAGCTGAATGCTACCTAGCTCATCAAGCTCTGAAAATAAGTATCTGCCAAAAGCACGGCTTCTTTTGCTGGCCAGAGATGGACAGTCACATAGGAGATGATGAATGGATTCTATTTCCTCTACGTCCCTGCAGCTTCTACAGTACTCATTTTGAGGTAACCCTAGCCGTGCTGTGTGATTATCTATCACACAGTGTCCTGTCACGACGCCAACAGCTATGCGGATATCCCTTCGTCTTAGTTCTTTAAGATTAATAGATCTCTTTTTGGCTGTAGCGCATGTATCTAATCGACACCAGCGTTCATTTGCTTCCTCATAAGACTGTATAGTCTATCTCCCTGTATAGATTGCTAAGCGGTACATTAGCCTCAGAAAGGGCCCGCGAAGGGCTTATAAGTGAAGCTATTCTGGCTAGTACGTCCGCTTTTTCATTACCGGAGATATCCATGTTGCCCGGTAGCCAGCAAAGGGTCACCGTGTTGGCCGCTGAGATAACATCCAGTCATTTTTTACACATTTTTACGAGCTTGGATTTTAGTGATGATGACTCTAACGCCTTAATAGCCGCTTGGCTATCAACATAGATCCTGATTATTTGCCCTGAAACATTTTCCTCAATAATCATATCCACAGCTTGTTTTATTGCAGCAATTTCGGCTTGAAAGACACTGCAACCATCCTTAAGTCTAAAAGAGCGATGTATGTTTCAAGATTCACAGTAGACGTCGGCACCAGTACCGGCAGTCATTTTGGATCCGTCAGTAAAGATGGCGAGTTCGTTCCCGAAACAGACTCTTCCCTCATCCCATTCCTCCCTGCTAGGAATTCTAATAGAGAACTTTCGGTTGCAGTTTGGAATGGGGATGATTTAATCCGTTTCCGTCCGGAGTCTCAATATATTCCATTGGTTTAGCTTTCCATAGACCGGCTTCCCTTAGGCTTAGTGCAGTTTTGACTGCCGTGCTCCCGCAATATATGTCAAGTGGAAGAATATTCAGTATTGTTTCCAGAGCTGCTGTCAGTGTTGATCTTGTCGATCTCGTCACCCCCAGACAGCCTGCCCGTTAAATCTTTGTAACCCTTTCAAGTTGGTATTTCTTCTCGAGCGTTTTTCACCAGACAATCGAACTATAGGTCAAAATGGGTCTTACTACCGCAGTGTATAGTCAGTGTACCACTTTAGGCTTAAAACCCCAAGATTTCCCGAAGGCTCTTCTACATGCATATAGTGCAACATATGCCTTCTTGATTCGATTGTCAATGTTAGCTTTCGAGTTTAATTTGGAATCCAGTATTACGCCGAAATATTTTGCAGTTAGTTGAGGTATCAGCTCGATACAATTCATACGAGGGTAATTGTATTCTGGTATCAATCTTCTCCTCGTAAATTGCACTAACTCGGTTTTCGCCGGATTCACTTCCAGACCCCTGCCTTTGACCAAGTTATTCACTAGTTTTAATGCATAATTGAGTCGCTCGCTGAGTACCGGAAGGAACTTTCTGGATACCAAGATGGCAACATCATCGGCATAGGCCGCTACGTTGAAACCATTCCTTTCTAGTATATCTAACATCTCGTCCACTACTAGAAGCCATAAGAGTGGTGAAAGGACTCCGCCTTGTGGGGTGCCTCGTTTGACTCGCTTTCTTCCTCTTATGCCTCCTAGTGTGGAGTTGATTATGCGGGTACTAAGCATTAGTTAAATCCACCTGCATATACCCGAGTGTATTTGTGCACTGCGCAGACTGTCTACTATAGTTTCGGTACTTGCATTATTAAAAGCCCGTTTGATGTCAAGGAATGCACCCATCGTGTATTCCCTCACTTGAAGAGAATTTTCTATGGTAGAGACCACTTTGTGAAGAGCAGTATCCACTGATTTTCCTTTTATATACGCATTATGTGGTTTTGATAAAAAGTTATCCCCAATCTAATCTCTGACGGGCATATCTATTCCAGTGTTTTCAATAAGAATGAAGATAGACTTATTGGTCTGTAGTCCTTGGCATTAGCGTGGTTTATTTTACCCGCCTTTGGTATGAAAACCACTCAAATCTTTCGTCAAGAAATGCAAATATGCAAATAATAGGGATCACATTTGGGTTTGTGATTTCCATTAAGGAAATTACAAGGACTGGCCTGGCATACCTTTAACATCTTTCCAAATCCTTAATCAATTATCACAGACCGCTGTGTGGCCTTACTATTGAACGTATCAAACTCCAAAGATGTGAAAGAATAGATTTCCTTGATTTCATTTCTAGCGATGATGAAGGGATTCCTACAACAGGCAAATACAAATGGGGTTATTAAGTCATCATGCATGTAATAACTACTATTTTATATATACGAGTAGTTGTGATTGCCAATCTGATAGAGGTAAATGTTACACATATGTGATATCCTTGTTGTTACCCCACATACATGAAGAGTGTATCTGCATAGATAGGATTGGTGAGGATATTGTGTACATAAATTGTGGGGTAAATGAGTTTTCCCCATATTCAACTTGTAAGACACGTGATGAACTGTGAAGTATTGAATTGATTTATGAATTTTTTTGTTTAACAAGTATGAGTATACGCCTTCGTGCATTTCTCATCATCGAAAATTTAAGGAGACTGAAACATTGAAAGTATGTGACGAAGACGACAGTAAATTGAATTTAAGCGGTGTTATGTGGGTGTACCCACTTAATTTCATTTACGATCATGTATCTTTTATGACGCCAACATGAATCTGTTTTCGTTCATAGGGTGATTGTGTGGTGACTTTTATTGGTTTCATATCGGAGGTGGTCGGAGATAGCAGCATGAGCTTTTTACGAGAGTGTTAGGAAAATGAATGGAAGGCATTATCAAAACTTGTGTCACAAAAGATTCTTTGCCTTCTTTGCTTTCCCGTTGTATAGCAATAGATTTTGTTGGAATAAAATTTTTGTTTACTTTGGATTGAAATAATAAAGATGGATATATTTCGTTGATGTAGTAACTGCTCTTAGATGCCTAAGTGAACAAAAAAGAAAAATGTCATTTACTTGTGCAAAATATATATTTTAAGGACCTCGTCAGAGCTTTGAAATAAAGCACGGAGGTTAATGAACAATAAATGGTTCAATAGCAGCACTCATATCCCGATTTTAGACAATGGTTGTTCTAGGACAGTATGCTTACTCTACCATAATTGGTATCAAGGTGCACTCCATCTGTTGGCATATGTCCACTGTAACTCTGATATTGAAACTAAACAAAATCTTTTTTTTTTCTAAATCGGCACTTAGTAAATTACTGTTAATTGTGGGGTTAGAATGCAAATTTCGATTTCGCTTCGAACTGTGACCCTACAGATCTCAAGTATGAAGTTTCAAGAAAATCCATCAAAGTGGTTAGGCTGCAGTCCAGCTCACAAGAGAAAGTTGGACTTTTCAACATGGCTTCCAGAAAATGAATGGAGCAAGGGGGTGACAGTATAATAAAAGGTATCCAAGCATGTAGAGTACTTCTAGTCAACATAGAACCCTGAAAATTTATATATATTGTAATATGCGAGCTACGGCTCGAGTAGATAAAACGTTATTCTGTGAGATTATTTCTTTATTTTCTATTCTATAGAACAACTCAAGTTCACACTATACTGTTCTTCGCAAATTCTTTCCTAACAAGGTCTCTTTCTTCTCAAATCACTTTATCTCATTTCAATTACTTAATTCACAAATCCAAACTAATTACTTCTTCTTGTTAACTCTCAACTTTCAATTTATTACAAAATTAGAACTTCGCCTATTATCACTTTTCCAATCTCTTCGTGCGGTTCGAAAACCAACTGCACCTGTTCTTATATAGTCGCATTTCTGATAGCCAGAAACTTCTAGCAAATTCTTCGACCACTGGAACGAGAAAATTCTGATGTAATAAATCCAAAATGACAGCTGCAGCCAATAATCTCTTGTGGTTATAATTCTCTCTTAATTCCGCGACGATGTCTTAGACATAATCCTTCTCTTCCGTGGACACGAACCTCGAATGTATACCGAAAAGACACTTCGGAATGTAATTTTGTGTTGCTTACTTTTGGGGCGTAGTTATTATGCTACATTATGTTACAATATGATAGGTAGTGTAACAAAGGCAGAACATTTGTGTTGGGATGGCATTAGAACAAGTTGAACTTGGCACTCTTTTATATCTCACTCCGTTTTGAAGCTGAATTGTTACAGAATTTGTGTACCACAGAACTTGGCCCCTCTTTGCAGTAATATTTTTGGTGAGATTACCATTACATAATGCCACCAAATTATAGAAATGTTCAAGACCACCATGGAAATAAACAGTAACAGAATAATTCGAATTGTGTTTTTTTTCTACGAAGCTGATGCACTAGATTGTTTTGGAAAAATTTCCGGATGTTTTTATTTTGATTTTACCACAGAACAGGAAAAACAAAAATTTCCCTGGGGTTATATTTTCACCCACGATTTTGATTCTGTACTTTCTTTTACTACAGTAGTAATGGTTTTTTATATTTATTTTATTTTCCGAATTTGTTTTTAATCTACGTAAAGAATTCTTCACATTCTTATCAAATTTCAGTTATAAATACGTAAAAATTTTAAAGGTCATCCAACTTATCCATGTCAAATAACAAAAGGCTAACTGACAATGTTTCGCCCCCATGGAGCTATCATTTGACTAAGTACCTGGTTAGTGAATGAAATGATATAAATATCTTCTCATATTTGATCCCATGAAACGGAACCATTACAGCTAATACTTATTGATTCTTGTCTTTAATAGCTTGAGCTAAAAATATGATTCCTGTGTGTGACTTTCAAAGCCTGCTTTTCCATAATAAAAGGATTTTTGATGGAGAGATATTTGAGTTTTTGCTAGGTGGACATAAGGATGATCAGCCTTATCAGCTTGGCTCAAATGTTGCATTTCTAGGGATAATTCCATTATAGTCTTCGGAACATCTGCCGTATCTATAGAAGACACATACATACATACATATATGTATGTATCTCTCTCTGTAAGTTTTAGTTCAACATTGTTACAAGCACATTGTGTTTTAATAAAGGGCTAATTCTCCGCGCACTTTGTGCCGTAATCTATTTGAGTTTTATTGTACTAAACCAGTACAAGGGTACATATTTAATAAAAGGTTAAGCGAACTCCTGGTCTCTCTCTCTCTTTCTCTCTCTCTCCAGCTCTCTTTTTCTCTATATATCTCTATCTCTCTCTATCTATCTCCCTTTCATTCCTACGTATCGAAAAATGTTTGGCTGGGCCGTAACAAAATCTTTTAAGAACCAAGAGAGTAAATTTAACGCAAATAATTCATAATTCAAGATTATTGCTTATTTTATTAAAAAAAAAAATCGTGAAATAGGCCTAGTAGGGATACAACTTCAAAAAAAAAAAAAAAAAACGCCTAGTAACAAAACAAAAGCTGACATTACACAGCGTTTAAATTCTGCACACAAATTATAGGAGGTTAACCAAAATTTACCAAATAATGAGAACAAAATTATGACAGTAATAGTTCGTAGTCGAACAGTATTAGACTAAGCCTTCTATACTACCAAGTCGATAATAAAAGTATGAAGAAAAATAGTTGAATATCTGAACCTAAAAATAAAAAAAAACAAAATCATGTCTTTCTACCCTGCAGTTTAACAAAGGGTTAATTTCCCACTTTCGCAAGCGTTTTGTGGTTGTAAGCACAAACAAGACCACGACCAAGCGAACATTTCTAATCTATGATCTTCATTTGTGTGCCTGTACCAATTCATTGTATTCTCATTGCAATCAGCAATTGTTTAGCGGGACTTTTGAAAGCTGTGACTTATTGAGTTCCGCGCTTTATTTGGTTAAAGCACCTTACCTGAAATTTATGAATTTATTTATCGTTGTGACCTGAATTGAACAGATTGTTTTGGGTATTCACCTCTTGATTTTGTTGTCCTTTTGACAAACTTGCTACACAAACTTTAACATTACCTGGTCAAAATGGAAACCTTGAGCTTAGTTCATTTCAACTCAGGTTTTTTTAACTTTTCAATACTACCAATAATGTTTGAAAGAGAGTCGCATAATTTAAGTTTGTGTAGCATTGTAGCAACTTCGGCAACTAATGGCTCTGGTAGTCTCTTGTTATTGTAACCGTTTCATAAAAATCTTTCCCACAATAGTATTTATTTCCTTTGTAGTTTATGCTTCAAAAGCCAGAGAAATGAGAATTCATCGGCCTAAGATCGTAAAAGATCATTAATCTCATTTGCTGCACACTCGTATGTACGATGCATTCATGAGAATGAACCACATTGATTTACAAATATAATATTGTTTTATGTTTTTGGTTGCATACGCGATATAATATGAATTTGAAGAAGTGTATTGAGGGAAGTTCGGAATCGCCTGTAAGAGAATTCGCTTTCGTTTCCCGAAGGTAAATTACTGCGAGAATCTAAGCCACGCCTTTATGAGCTGTTAGCGGCAAAATATTTATTTATTTATAGTATACATGCTATCAGATTTATATGTATCGTAGGTAAATGATGCTTTCTATTAGATGACTGCAAAATACAGCAAATGGAGTCAGGTGGAAATCAATGCAAGAATTTTAAATGAAAATTCAGAAAAAAGATACAAGCAACACACTGGCTCTAGGAGATTAATAAATTGCTAATGTAGATAACAGTTAGCCATGAAATCTGTCAAATAAAAACCGTCAAACTGTCATGAAATTCAATATCGAATAGATTCAAAATAATATAACTCATCGAATCAACTTCAAGGAAGAGGTGGAGAAGCTTCAACATGACGGAGTTCAAATTATATATATCAAAAATATTAAAGAAAAAAAAAAGTTGTATAGAAACGTTTGTATCACACCAATGCAATTCAAAAGTTCAATATTTACACATAGTAATTTCTCGGATACCCTGTCGTTTACAAAACCATTTCCTCACCCTGTATGCAAACCACATCATCAACAGGGAATGCATCGGATTTACATATATAGCAACACAATACTAGAGCGTAAGATATACCTGGAATGAGACCCTCAACGAGGATGAGAACTTTCAAGAAGCACTTGGAAAATAAATGCACAGAATAAACCAAACACAACATCGAAACAAGAAAATTGAATTGATACATTTTCAAGTGGTTTTACGGTAAATAAATGTATTTATTTTGTATGCTTTACAATTTTTCATAATGCTGAGAGATGTGAACATTTTAAAAATGTACATAAGTTATCTGTCAACATTTGTTTGATTTATTTCAGATCCAATGCAGGGTTTAGAGTAATTCCAGAAATTCCTGGAATTGTATCTGAAACTTTGCAACTAAGTGCATACATGCTGACACTTTGGTATTCCGCATTTAACTCTCATATGCCCATGAATACGTCATATAAGTTACATACCTCGGTGGGTAGACTTTTTTCTACCTATATACATTTTTGTATGATGAAAAGGTAAAAATTATATCCAATATATGTTTAAATTTTATATCAGGGTAGGCCGTAAAGTTTTGGCAGCTGTAGAAGCGCCGACTCTGGGAATTTTAGTCAATAATTCTTACGTAATTATGCGACTGTTTTCTGTTTTCGACAGTGCCTGGGTGTTAATTTAATTAAAGTATGGGTCGAGAAATTTGAACGAACCCGAATCCACCACAAATCTTAAACCTACAGGACGCCCATGGACTCGGAGAAGCGAGGGAAATGTGCAAGAAGTAAGTCTTTCTATGAGAAACAAACCGGTCAGCACGAACACGTTCAGCGTTCTTGGCGATACCCATGTAGCAGTTTACTCCGAATTTTCAAATTAAATCTCAAATTCCACCCTCACAAGATTCAATTGGTGTAGAATCCAAAACGAAATGTTTTAACTAAATGTAAACTATTTGCTGAGACAATGCTAGAGCACTTCACTAACTGCGACAGCATTTTATTTTCGGACGAGGCCCACTATCACCTTAAAGGGAATGTTAATGTGGAGCAGCGTAAAAGCTCATCGCAAGCATCAAAAACAACTTCATTTCCCAAAAACGTCGGTGTGAGCAGCCATCTCAGCTAAAGGCGTAATTGGTCCTTACTTCTTCGAAGATTTTCGAGGAAATAATGTTAATTGAACAGTATATGTATGTATGTAAAGATGTTGCTGGAATTTTTCGCGCCAGAGTTACATTTTGGAGAATTTAATGAATGCCATACTTCAAGTGTATCCATACCAGTGTTGAAAGAAATGTTCCCTAATAAATTGATTTCTCCTAGGAGTGACATTCCATGGCCTTCAAGGAGCCCAGATCTTACTCCCATTGTTTTTTTTTTTTTTTTTGTGATATCTAAAGAATCGAGTGTATGAAAATAAACCATCCACCATTTCTCAAGTTAAGCAAACCAGTCGCGAGGAGATAGTAGCAATCCCGCACATAATTGTGCCGGCGTGTTCTCCAAAACTTACATATAGGTATATGCTCGGTTAGAAGAGTGCCAAAGACGTGAAGGTAGACATCTCGACGGTATTATTTTTGGAAATTAAATTCCCAAATGTGTACGTTAATTTAAATAAAGACTTCATTTGATGACGAATTAAGTTTTTTTTTTATTAAGTTTATGAAAGTGCAAAACTTAATGGCTTCTATGTATACGTAAATGCACAGAAGAATATATGCTGTCGCAATATTCGTAATTGCTACTCCCGTCACTGATTAAGGCATACACAAATAGCAGATTATTTCAGACTGACCATGTTAATTTTGTCGGCATAACGGCCATCAATGAAGTCTTTCTTGAGCTATGTTGAAACGGATTATGATCACTTTACGACTTCGGCTGTACCTACTTGATCCAACCCTTTTCAAAAAAGTCGTGAAGGAGGAACTGGGTCATATCATGTGGATATACGCATGAGTTTCCGTCGAATTAGTCAAAAATGAACCTAACGACGATATCGCTTTTTGGATAGCCGAATACGTTAGCTTTAGAAAGTCCAAGCTCGCATAATAAATAATACGCGTATCTTTTATGCTGTGTTCTGTGACAACTGCCGCCAAATTGGATCTACTTCGTTATAAATCATAAAAGAATTGAAGGCCAATACATATGTACCTATATATCGTCCTTTGCACAAAAATAACACACAACTAACATTTTAGAAATTGTTGATGATACACAAAAAAAAGCTGTTATTGAATTATTTCCAACTGAAACTTTCAAAACTAACACAAAACCAGTCAAATTATTGCAAAATAGATGTCGCCGGATTTTGACTTACGATAATATCAAAAAGTTGGTTTTATAAAAATATGTCAGTACAAGCGATCTTCGACTCATTGAAGAGGAACAAATCTGTGGGAATCGACGGGGTATCGAACATTGTGCTTCGACATCTCCCTCTAGAAGCGGTCGACATTTACACCACTCTGTTTAACAATGCACTGAATAATGCAAATTATCCAGCGCATTGGAAAACAGCAGTGATACAACCCATTCCCAAAAGGGGTAAGGACACTTCCAATACGGCAAATCTTCGGTCGATAAGTCTCCTTCCGAACATCAGCAAGGTATTCGACAAAGTGATCAATAGAGCCCTGCTTAAGTCGACTGACAACAGTAATATAATTCCGGATAACCAATTCGGTTTTAAGGCGGGGCATGATTTTTTTTTTTATAATCTGCGCGCCGCAAAGGGAGTATTAATACCCTTTAATTGTTTCAGGGCACGGGCTTCAGGGAAATGGGGAAGAGGAACAGAGGAGGTACCTATGCACGTTGGCTTTGAATGTTTGAAGTGTGTAGTGATGTGGAAATACAGAGCCGGGTAGATCGTTCCACATTTGTGTTGTTCGGCTTATAAATGAATCCCTATATTTGACAGTACGACCGAAGTTTGGCTTTAGAGTAAACTGGTGTGCATTCGAAGCGTGTCGCGGATTGCGGGTGAAATTTTGAAGGCGAGGAATGCAACTGGCTATTTCGATACAATACATGCCGCGTCTAAACTGGTATCGGATATCCAATGGAACAAAAGCAAGAACCAATGCACGGGTGCCTGTCTGATTGACTTGGAGAAGGCCTTTGACACCGTATGGTTAGAGGGACTCTTCTACAAGCTGAGCAGGCTGGGTATAAGCAAACTACTGCTGTAATACTTCATAACATGCTCACCAGTTCATTGTCATTGTTAGACAGTTCATTGTCAAAAATGGCAATGTGACTTCTGCTGGAACATTTCTAATTAAAAACTGTCTGCAACAAGGTGCGGTGAATTCACCGATTCTTTTCAACATTTACACGAGCGATCTCATAGGATCACTTCACCATGCCATAGCGTACGCAGACGACTTGATCGCGTACAGATCAGGACCAAAAATCGAGGTCATCGAGTCTTGCAACGTGACTTCGATAAGATTCAGCGATATTGCAATGACTGGAAGTTGAAGATCAACTTCCAGAAATCGGAAACCATTCTTTTTACGACGCCGTTGTCTGGTGCCTCTAGGGATACCAGAAAGAATTGGCGAAAGTTCTCAATCGTGGGACCGCACGAACAGCCACTTACGTGTCGAAGTGTAGTCAGATACCTGGGGCTCTGGTTAGACCAGTATCTATATTTTAACAAACATATAGATGCTGCTCTGGTCAGAGCCAAAGGTGCTTTTGCCCTTACAAAGAGACTTTTTTATAGCAAGCAACTAGATGCAAGGGTAAAGGTAATCTGCTACATGGCCCTCATCCGGCCCATGCTCGTATATGTTTTAAAAGATTCGGGTGTTTGAGAGGGCTTGCCTTCATTTGTACCAGAGTCCCAGTACATAAAATTCTATCCCAATGAGGTCCTATACAACAGGGCTAACCTAATAAGAGTGGATAATTTCGTTATCAAGCTGATTCGAATGCACATTGCAAGAGCAATGAGCTCGACGAACAACCTGATCTCTGCGGCTTATTACCCCAATTATGAGTATCACGAGAGAGTGCGCCTTAACGGCTTTGTCCCCCAGAGGCGTTCCTCTATTTTGATGAGAAAGGTCTGATCCAGGACAGATTGGCAGTGCCGCTAATCTTCCACGTTGCTCGGACAGTTGTGGATAGGCGACTCAACTACGACAGAGACGTTGCACACGGCAGTGTGGAGCATCTCCAGTTTAGTAGGGCGGTATCGGGTCGTGATGTTGAGGACGTACAACGGTCATTTCTGGTGGCTAGCCGAAAGAGAGGAAACTCCTTCGTCGTTTCCCCCTAATCCAGGGTAGCCTGTTTGAGGTTAAAGTTGGCTGTTCTTGCCTATGGCCGACTTACATAGTTTAGGTTTAGGTATTTTAGATATATTGTGTATAGGTAAAAAAAAAAAAAATAAATAAAAAAACAAAATTTTAGCACTTGGATAAAAAAAAAAAAAAAAAAAACTATAAAAAAAACAGCACTTGATAAAATAAAAAAAAATTAATTAAAAAAAAAAGTACGTATATAATTACGTAAGGTAGAGTAAGATAGATTAAGGTAAAATAAGGTATTTTAAGATTAATTTTCAGGTAGTTTGTTAAGTTATATATAAGAAAAAAAAAAATAAATAAAAAATGTTCAAGTACTTTACGTCGAAAGACATAGTTTTAAGTATTAGGTTTAACTTAGTGCACCCGCATAGGGCCAGTAAGTTAGAATAAGTATAGTTAAGTTAGTTAAGCTAGTTTTAAGCGTTTTGTCTAGCATGTAAGTTAATAAATTGATTAATAAAAATGCACTAAAAATGAAAAAAAAAAATGAATCGATCATGTGCGGGAAACTGCAATTGGCGACCTGTTAGTTTTTCTCTTGCAGCTGTAAAAAAAAGCTTACTATCCACCTCGTAGACACAACCCTTCATCCAGTATATTGCTAGTAAATTATCTGGCTCTGATCTACCTTTGGATACATCTTGCATTTTACTTTGCGAGATTACATATTTATTTTTTCAACCAAGGGTGAAATATCATGCTGCTATTCCTAAATGAGAAGACGAGGTAAAGGAAGACTTCACCTAAGTTGGCAAAAACAAGTAGAAAGGAACTTCCATCGAGCTGGCTGGATATGCTGGATATACATTTACAAACATTCGAGAAGTTTTTGCGTAATGCTATTCTTTTTCTCTGTCATTATACCGACCAATTTTAGTCCCTCGGAAATAATGTTGGTCTCGGTCGTAAGAATCAATTATTATAATTCTGTCTCTTCAAACCTTCAATCAAATACAGTACGACTCACTCACCTTATTTTTTTTTTTTTTGAGATGTGGAAACACAGTGCGTTTTTCTTATTCTTATCATGTTTCAAAGCATTGCATTAACCAAAACTTTATCGAAAAGATCATCGACCCTGAATCCTACTGCAATGACTTCTATTTTCTCATTCATTAGAAATGTTTGACTATTCATTGTTTTTCATAAAAAGTTATAGCCATTGGAAATGAATCGTATTTACCCGTTTTTATCCAGAACTCGGTGCCCGATAAAGTCATGCAATTTTACGGATCTGAGACGAGCGGTTTTCCACAAACAAAAATCGATTTTAGGGAGATTTCTACCCAAGTGTCATAAGAAGGTTAAAAAAGTACAGAACACCTAATTCTGTGGAAAAAGTTATTTCAAATATACAGGGTGCGGAGGCTATTTGAGGGTATGTCTTTATCGTAGTGTTGATCGCGTTGATAGCAGTCGTTTAATTTGTTCGCAGGTGCAATATCAGATTAATTACCTTGTGAACGACCATGCCACGATGACAGTATCGGTTCTCGTCTGATCACCAAAATCAAGCATCGTCGGGAGCGGTTAGTACTGCTTGGGAACACCGTGTGTTGTTGGCAATGGGCATCACAATGGATATACATTGATTTTACCCTCTACGTCAACCCATCAAAACCTAACCTAACCCTAACACAAGAAATGAACAGAAGTGCCGTGATTGTTGCCTCTTTTTGAAAGTAGCCTGATTGTTCGTTCACGAAGTTCGTCTCAAATTGGTGGATTCTGGCAGCGAATTTCCCTTGCTTCGCCTGCTTCGAAACGTAAAAAACATTCAACATTTCCAGACAGCAAGGCAAATTCGTAACTTGTCATCAAGTGCAACATCGTATTCACCAGGACCCTGGAACGTTGATGCAATGGACCTACAAATGTCTGAGCGACTAATTCGCGGTGTGGTTCATGAGAATATCCGATATAAATCTTATGCCATGAGGAGTGGCCAGTTTATATTGGAGAAAATGAAAACAACGTTTGCTCCGAGGAAGGCGGCTCCTCTACAACTTGAAACATCCGGAAGATCTGGGCCTTCTTTTATTTTTTTCCGATGAAAAATATTTCGAGCTTTTAGAAGTCCCCCGAGTTATGCACACCAAGTTTACAGTGTGATGGTCCTTGGAGTAGTGAGCACTGAAGGTCATGTTATGCTACTTTTCCCAACAAGCTCTTAGAGCGAATGCTGCCGGATACATCGAGGAGCTAAAAGCAGTTGTTAAACCCTGAATAAATAATGTGAGTGAAGGAAGACCATACGTGTCTAGCAGGATTCTGCGGCAGCGAACACAATCGATACGACTCAGGAATGGATGGCGATCAATTTTAATACCAAGATTATGGCCACCTAGCTCACTAGACCTTAATCCATTGGATTATTTTGTATGGGGCGTAGTTGAACGTATACATAACCAACAAACATCCCCACAATACCATCCAAGCTCTAAAGAATGTCATTGTCGAAACATCAACAAGGACCATTTAATTACACCATGCTCACGTTTTCACGAATTGAGGCTATTATCAATCCTGAAAGTAGTTTCATCAAATAAATATGGGCTACAGACCTACGAATGTACATAGTATGTATGTATGTATGTGCCAAATTATATTTTAATAAACGTTTTCCGTTCAAATTTGTACTCAAATAGCGTTCACAATACCATTTGCTCAAATAAAACCTTTCATCATAGGTAGGTAAACACAGTCTTTCTACTGATTTCTAAAACGTGAAAAGGAAATTACCTACTCTACTCTACTATCAATTTTACCAATGGTTGACATCCCTCTTAATGATCTTTGCCATTCTAGTCTCTCTTTCCAATACTGAATTATCAACTCCATATAATTTAATATGGGTTTAGTTGATTGAGTCAAAAGACAAGTCCTTTAAAAGATCAAAGTTCTCTTTGTTTTGAGAGAATTTGAGGAAGGATACCGAAAGGATAGTCAAGCGCGGAATATTGCCTTTGGGGGATTTTGGAAAGACGCATGTTGTTTCATTTTGTATCTATAAGTTTACCTAAAAATAAATATTATGGAACAAATTCCACAACAGATTTCAAAAGACAGCATTTCCCGTCAGTTTCGATAAATTAAATTTCAAAGCAGTAGGTAACTCAGGCAATGAAAAGAAAAAAACAAAAGAGACAAATATTATGGCATAGATAGGATTAATAGTATGATGTACGAGTATATTACATACATTAAAACTACATATACTCGTAGCTCAGGAACGAGGTTTTAACCTCGAAAAAAATAAAGTGTGGCTGAAAATTTGCAAATAGGCTAAGTTCAGTGTACTGAATAGCATACTAAAAGTCCCCTAAATAATGCATTTGAGAACATTTCTATATAAGCAGTCTTGCTTTATGAAAATGAAAGAAAAATGGCAATTGGAACACCCTGCAACTTAGAAAACTTTGAAAATCTAAAACCTGACTGCACAAGATTCATTCATGATCCATTATGATCCAGTATACCAGTGCACAAAGTTGCAGCTTCCTAGATCAGATTCTTGAGAGGTGTGGGAACAGGTACGAATGTTCGGACCCGAGGTTCGAAATCCGAAGAGAGAACAATATTTTGCAAAAAAGTTCCAGATTCATCAGTCGTCTATGAGGTTCTGCAGGAGTGTTGACATACATTAAAAAAGTTTAAAGAGTCAGTTTGAGAGAAATGGCAAGATAGAATTTAGGCAACAGTTTCAGGATTGGCCATCAGACAGTCCAGACCTCAATCCTTTGGTTTATTTTAGAAGCGATTATTTGTTCTACTCGGCACTCAAATATTGAGTCTTTGAAGGGCGCACTTATCCGTACAGTGGACTATTTTCCAATAAACGGGGATCGTGCTGTGGTCGATGAGTTGGCAAATCGACTCAAGGTCTGTATAAATGCAAATGGCGACCATTTCGAATAAATTGTTTAAATATTGTTTCTTAATCAATTAAAGTTTTACAGACAAAAAATCACAAAATACCTGCTCTAACTCCGATGATTAGAGGCTGCTAAAATATAAAAGTTGCCTTTTAACAAAAGTAAATAGTTTTTATCGCAATTTTAATTATGTTAGTAATCCGGAGCTTATACAATTGAATACTGTATATTAGTATACTCGCGATTCAAAAACGAAAATTTAAAACGATATTTCCCCAGATAAATCGGACATTTATCTCAACCTTTTAGAGTTACTTTTTGAAACAGTCCATAGTGCTATTACGTACAATTCGACCAATAATGATTCAAGAAGAAATTTTCCGATTTCGACAATGTAATTTTTGACTTAAAAATATATTGCAATTTAGCATGATGAAAAGCAGGCAGATAAATTGATAATTGAAGTGTGTTGTTGAAAGATAGCATTTCAAACAAAGCCTTAAAGCATATACCTGACGCTATTATTCGGCAGTACTATACTCGTATTTTGTATAAAAACCTGTTAAACAAGCTGCAACAGATTTCATAGAATGCTGGAATATTGCAAAGGTTCTGCTGATGGAGAAAAAAACTAAGACTCATCGATCTCTACAAATTATGGACCGATAAGTCTTCTTTTAAATGCCAGGAAAATCTTTGAGATTTTGATAAGCAAAGCAGTTTTGCACATTTGCAGATTGATTCAGGTTATTCCGGAAAATCAGATTGGCTTTCGCAGGCACCACTAGACAGTATATCCCATGACAATACTAGTTTTCGATATAAATTGGGATCTAGTTGGTAGACAACCTACTGGTGGATGTCTGATGGATATTGAAAAGACATTCGAGACAGTTTGGACGGGCGGTTTGATTGCAAAATTAATCAGATACATATGAGTTGTATCGAATATATCTGATAGAAAAATTGTAGTTACGGTTGGAGCTATCATATCAAAAACAGCCTGCATCAAAACAGTGAATTCCCTCATTCTTCTTCTAGTGATTTCAGAAAAAAAAATTTTAAAATCTGAAGATATTCATGAGTTAGTAGTGGCAATGTGCAGAAACTCGACAGGAGAGAGATATTTATGTGTAAAACTTGACCAGTATTTGTATTTTAATAATCAGGTTCTACTCCGCACAACTTGCCTGATGTGAAACTAATATGCTATTTAACTCTGAGTCGACCAATCTTAACTTACGGCTGTCCTATCTGATTCAATATTAGTCCCTCATATATGGAAACGATTCAAGTATTCGAAAGAAAATGTCTTCGAGCACATTAAGGTGGTAAGCCGAGAATGAGTTTTTGCCCCTAACTTCGAACAAAAATATTTACGAAGACGTCGAAACTTTGCGCGTAAATATTTTTTATGGTCGGCAGATGTTATAGAAAATAATTTAGTGTCCACTCTTCTTCAAGGGATCTCTCGAAATGGGTCATGTTCCCCACGAAACCTTTATGTATCTCGATAGTATGGGATACATTCAAAATAGGCATAACATATATGTATTTTATGCGTTTGGCACTATCTGGAGTTATAGCATGGCTTTACCTGAAGAAGATAGTAAAGTTCAGACTGATTAAAACAAGTACTCTTGGCTTATATCAGGTATGTAAGATGACACGGCGTTGAACTTGACAGGACTGAGGGCTTATGTTGTTTCTTTTGATGCAAATACAAAGAAACATGTCCTGATTCTTACTAAGAGTGCAGAGTGCAGAGTTATAACTGTCTAGGTTATCTCTAGGCTTCCGGAGATAACGGAGAGCGTAGATACAATCTGTATGCTCAAATAAATATAATATAATAACAAGTTTTAGGTAAATGTAATGAGTAATGCCTACACACCGTCAGCTACGATTAATAACCTGATGTCGAATAAGCCGTCATCTCTTAGACTTTTTTACCATAACGCCAGTGGAATGAGGTCTAAGGTTTATGATATATTCGTTGCTTCTTCCCTGCTTATGTATGATATTATCGTCATAACCGAGACCTGGCTTTATGGGGGTATACTCTCGTCGGAAATATTTGACAGCAGATTTTACACCGTGTTCCGTTTGGATAGATGTCAAACCGCCAAGGACCGTGGAGGAGGAATTGTAATTGCTATCCGTTCATCTCTACCTTGTAAGCAAATACCATTACCAGTCACTGATGTTGAGCAATTATGTATTGTAATTAATGTAAGCTCACATTCTCAACTTATTTTAATGGCTAGTTATGTTCCGTAGAATAGTGTTGCAAATACTTATTTTAAACATATTGAAAATATTGAGTACATATCAAACAATTTTTATAAGGCAACTCAGTACCTATGTGTGTTAGGTGATTTTAATTTTTCTGAAGTGAAATGGTCTTGGTCAGACCAGAAGATAAAATGTTTATTCCTTCGAATTTTGATTCAGATTATGAACATGCTTTTATTGATTTTGTATATTCTTTAAACCTTTCACAAGTCAATACGATGTATAATTAATTAAACAGATTATTAGATCTTGTTTTCGTTTGTATAAAAGAACTTAAAGTAAATGCATCTTATGCTTCTTATGAACTACTTAATAATTCGTTCCATCACAAGCAAACTGAACTTGAATTTGAATTTTACAATATTTTAAAGTCAGTTGATAGTAATATTAGGACTTTCAATTTCGTTAAAGCAAATTTTGTGGGTTTAAATAGTTGGATCAATTCATTTGATTGGACTAATGAATTTCTTTGCCTAAATCTAAGTGAAATGTATGCTCGTTTCAAAACTATCATTGATGTAGGGTTTGAAATGTATGTGCCGATAACACGCAAAAAGAAACTCTTAAAGCCCCCTTGGTATAACCGATGGTTAATGCATTTGAAAAACTTGAAGAATAAGGCTCTTAAACGGTATAAGAACTCGCTAACCTTGATTGATTATGCTAATTTTTGTTCCTTTAGAAAAGAGTTTAGCGTGCTCTGTAGGTTTCTTCATAAAAATTATATCATGGATATCGAAAGTAAGCTAGTAACAGATAGTAAAAGTTTTTGGAATTTCATTAAACAAAAACGTAACACGTATGGTATTCCGGAAGTAATGAAATACGAAAACACAGAATCGAACAATGTTGGATCTTCCTGCGAATTGTTTGCTCAATTTTTCAAATCTGTTTATGTGAAAAGTGCCCATGTCCAGTTCACACCAATAACCAATATCGATCCTAAAGTGGATATTGGACGCATTAATTTGGACCTACAGGACGTCACTCTGGCTCTTGGCAGTCTAAAACCATCAACTAATGCAGGTGTGGATGGAATTCCTGCACTTGTCTTAAGAAGATGTAAGGATAGCATTTGTTACCCACTGCTGCAAATTTTCAACACGTCGCTCAAGCATGTCATTTTTTTAGATGAATGGAAGTTATCGTTTTTAGTTCCAATTTTTAAAGCTGGCTCTAAAAGATGTTAAGAACTATAGGGGAATCTGTAAATTGTCAGACATTCCTAAACTTTTTGAAAGTATTGTCAAAAGCAAACTGGAATTTTTCGTCAAAGAGCATATTTCAGTATCTCAGCATGGATTTGTTTCAGAGAGATCTATTGCCTCCAATCTCTTATATTTTACATCGTCTGTACTAAATTCGTTCGAAAGGGGTTGTCAGGTGGACACGGTCTATACTGATTTTAGTAAGGCATTCGATTCTGTGAGTCAGAATGTCTTAATACATAAGTTGAAGTGCTTTGGTTTCCATTCATCCATACTGAGATGGATTTCTTCGTTTTTAATGAATAGAGTGCAGTTAGTTAAGCTCGATTCTGTTCATTCAAACCCGCTTTTGCTGAGGCGTACCCCAAGGCAGTCACCTAGGGCCTTTACTTTTCATCATATTTATCAATGATATAACATCTGTTCTTAGCTACTGCCAAAGCCTTTTGTATGCAGACGATTTAAAATTGTTCTTAAGTATATCAAGCATAAACGATTGCATAAAGCTTCAATCTGATATTGATGCGCTTTCAAATTGGTGTAAAGTTAATTGCCTCCATCTTAACATAGCGAAATGCAACGTAACAACATTCAGTAGATCCTTCAACCCAATTATTCACCGATACTCAATCGATTCTAAAGATCTCACTCGGGTAATTAAGGTTAAAGATCTTGGTGTTGTTTTTGATCAGGCATTGACTTTTTGTGATCACGTAGATTACATAACAACTAAAGCGAATTCCATGGTCGGCTTCATCAAAAGAAATACAGTTGAATTCTCTAATCCCCACTCCCTAATAACTCTATTCACTGCTCTTGCTCGATCCCTTTTGGAATACTGCGACATCGTGTGGTGTCCTTTTTATCAGGTGCATATTGATAAGGAGGAACGAGTTTAGAGAAGATTTTCTAAATTTGCTTTCTTCAAAATGCGCTGGAATTTTTCGCCAGAATATAAAACTAGATGCCAACTACTTGGTTTAGCTAAGCTTACGACTAGGAGGAAGATCCATGATGTAATGTTTGTGAGAGACATCCTCTGTTATCATGTAAAAAGCCCATGCTTGTTGGGTTTAATTTCAATATATGCACCCGAGAGACCTATACGCAAAGAGAGTTTCTTTTTCTATGTCTCGCGCTATTTCAAACTTCAACTCTGTTTGGTCTGTAGTAGACTTAAGTTTATCTAGATCTATTTTTAAAAGTGCATTATTTAATTTTTATTGTTTAATTGAGTAAATTCTTGTAAATATTTCATTTTATTCCTTCATCATTACAGTTATTTCTTGTAATCTGTTAAGTTATATTACTTGTAGATGAATAAATAAATAAATAAATAAAATATTAACTCATATCTGGAGCTGCTTTACATCTTCGTTGTTGTGTTCGTTGCTTGTGCACGCATAACAACGAATATCAAAAAAGCATCCTTCTTTTTATTTAGTTTGGTCTTTCTTTCGAAATCGACAACGACTTATTATTAACACGGTGGTGGCAGTTCTAACTGCCCCTCAAGGAATCGATTTGCTTTCACAGTTTTGTTGTCATGCGATGCAAAAGAAATGATTCAAGACTTGGTCCAAAAAGGATTTCAAGCTCTGGAAGCCAGCAATCTAATAAAAAAAATGAGAGAACTAAAGATTCCAATGGGGAAATGGTGATAAAAAAGAGATCTCTGTCTTTATTAATGCTCACTTTGGACAATAAACAAAGCATCGAGAAAATATACACTATTAAATCAGTTATGGGCATAGTTGTGCAAATTGAGCAACTTCGAAAGTCAAAAATGGTTCTACAATGTAAACGTTGTCAAGATTTTGTGCATACACAAAAATACTGCAATCGCAACTTTGCCTGTGTAAAATGTGAAGGCAATCATGCAACCACAAACTACACACTGAATAAAGAAGAGCAAGCGAAAAGTGAACTGTCTAGGCAATCATCCTGCAAACTATAGAGGATATCTAGTTGCAAAAAACCTTAAAACCAACCGGCCCGACCACAAACTACACACTTAATAAAGAGAGCAAGCAAAATGTATATAGGGGATGTCTAGTTGCAAAAAAACCTTAAAACCAACCGGCCCAAAAGATTGTTCAAATCAAAAGCATGGAAAATAACAAATCTGAAAACTCGTAAAATACCAAACTCTGCATTTTATCACGCTCCACTTCCAGCTGACAAAGCTAGAGGAGGATCGGCTATACATATTAAAAAGAACCTATGAAGAAGACAATTTCACTAATGAGAATATGCAAGTAAGAACAATAAGCGCACCCAAGTATTTCTCAACTGAAAAAGACTATGCAGACTCCTAAATTTGCTGGAACATAACATACCCACTGGCGACTTAGGTTAATAACAACAAAAGGAAAAAGGCTTTATCAAGGAGGCCACTACTATAACTGTGAATTCTTTTCCTCTGGATCGCCTACATACTGACCTAACAAAATACCAGACCTTATTGACTTCTTCGTAGCAAGTGGTATTAAAAGAAATCATACAAAAGCTGAAGGTAATTATGACTTATCGTCAGATCATACTCCAGTGATTTTGTCACTTAGTGAAACGGAAGTGCAGGAAAGAAGTAATCTTAAGCTTGTAAACAAGAGAAAGAACTGGACTGAATTCGAGAAAAGTCAGAAAGTTTTGTAAACCTAAGAAAGAATATCAAACTGTGCAGGCATTCGATAATAAAGTCATTCGTTGAATAATACGCCCCTTGATATTTACGAAATAGCGGTTTGCACCGTGACCTACAAAAAGACGTGGTGACAGAAGTGGTTAGAAACCACGATGTGACTCACAATCAACGACTGCAAAACCACATCAACTCTGAGATAGAAACCATCTTAAATGTGCGTGACAATGTCCGGAAAATACTTTAAACGCGATTTTAAATATAAGAAGGAAAAATCATTTATCGACCTTTCATAGGTTGGTCCTGATTAAGTAGGTGTTTTTAGTGGCCTTAAACTTCCACACTACTTGGTAACCGAGAACCACCAAGTGTCTTTCGTGATTTACACTTTCGCTACAAAAAAAGAGTTTTGTTGGTCTTGTATGGGATCACTTCATGTGAATTTTTCTATTTATCTATGTTGCTGTAATGTATATTCTTTATTTTTCACAACAGGAAAAACTTCTGTACATATCTATAAATTTAATGAGAAATTCTTGCGAGAAATTTCTAAGATCACTATTTTTTTTGATTTTGATGTCACTTTTGATTTTATTATCCACAGTAACAACACGTTTTAAAATAAAGTGTATAAATGGATCGAACGAACTTGCACCTATATGTTGTTTATTTGCAAATGTCTCAGTTTGAAATTAAAACAAATCCTTTAAAATGTTTTTCGTTTTTTTTTAAATCCGTTCAAAATCGGAAAAAAAATTACATTAACGATTTTTAAAACTTAATATGCATACGCAACAATGTACAACGAGAAGTTTTCTTCATTTAAATACACGTTCTTTGTCGTTCGTTACAATAAAGTATAAAGTATATACATTGTTAGTACGTTGCCCCGTTTTGTAGTTTAAATATTCGTTAAAACACTTACGAACAAGAAGAGATCATCGAATACTGTGCAAAAGAATGAAGATTGGATTTACATCTTCATTCTTTTGGTTGACCGCCACTTTTTTGCACGAAAATTAAGGTTGAAAGTTAATATTTTTAGAGTGAATAATGCATTTTTCTGTCTGTTCATGAAATACATTATTTATTCGAAAAATATCAACTTTCAAGCCAATTTGGGAATCACTCAATTATTTCCAGAAAAATGTGATTTTCGCGGAAAAAAACCATGAAGCTTTCACTACAGTAGTAGTTTTTCAATCCGATGAACAAAGGTTAAGCCAGCTCTACTTAATCAGGGAAATTTGCAGGCAGACCGTGTGCAGCCTGCAAGACCACCCTTTATTAGTACTGGAGTTAATTTCGCATGACCATTTTGTATAAACTTCAAGGAAAACGTCGGCAAAAGGATTACATTTCTAGCCTCTGCTACTTTACATCAAAAGCGGTTCATATTGAAATTGTTTTAGACCTTACAACGTAAACCACATAGACGCCGTTAAGCGATTTGTCGGACTTTTCTCAGAATAGGATGTAAAAACGTATCGAGATCAGTGCTGCCACTAAGAACAAATTTTCTACATAATATAGAGTAGACTAAAAGTCGAACTCCATAGCAAAAATCTGAAAACTAAGCTTAGGAGATAGTCATCTTCTTTTCGTTAAGATAAACGAAAAGTTTCAAGTCCACTACACACGCTCAGGCCAACCTAGAAGGTCACAAATAGTTCTACCTGACATGCCGACAAAATGCCGAGACCATGGCAAAATATGCTACGATCGTAGGTGCCTATAGTTCCGACCCATCTGCCAAGCTTCGAAACGTAATCAAAACCATATTACCGGGCGACAAAATGGTGCGTCCTAGTCTATCACCTGCTAAAAAAAAATTCATACCTAAGTTATGCCAAGATTGAACGCAAATGTCACCTAAAATTCCTGGGCTGATACAAACATACATACGCTGTCCCAATTCGAGTCAACCCTGTTTAAAAGTCTCTAAAAATGAAAGCAACACTTTGCATTTCCCACATTGAACCAGTAAAGCAATCAAACCTTAAATTCTCAAAAAGTCAAATTATCCCACTTCGTATAAAATAACATTTCAGAAACGACTACTGCCTATTATTTGTCTTACATGAATGGATCAAAAATAAAAATAAAAATAAACTAATTGACCCTACAAAAAGTATGGCTAACGAGTTTGTCAGCATGTGTTACATCTTACATCCACTTACATCCTTTTTCTTGTTTCTTATTTTTGTTACAACGCTTTAGCAAAATGTCACACACAGCATGTAACCTATCTCTAACACATTCCAAATCAAACCCTACTACAACCGTAAACCCATTACCTGCTCATGACTCCAAATAAACTAAAACATATTTGACTGCTGTGTAAGGATGTCTGTCCCTTTTTTTAGAAAAAAAATGAAGAAAATTCCAATGACGGATAAAATTATTTAAAATTCCCAGAAAGTCGTTTCCCACTTCAAGTTCACAATCGCATTTCAATTTTATTTTTATTTTTTTATTGGATCCTACTCCTATCAATCGTCTTACGGTAACAAACAAGTGGTTAAGGGTTTAAGGTTCCTGTAAATACCTAAAAAAAAAAAAACACACGCACACATCAACATGCTTTGAATATTTTATGAAGGATCCCCAAGAGGCTTATATTCAAAATCCGTGCCACACAATATACGGCATGTACCTACACAATTGAAATTAATTAATGCACAAGGTGGTCTCCTCCCAGTAGATACACTTATCGCCTCCGGTATCCAAAAAACAAATTGATCCTTTCTTATGAGATTATAACATACGCCTCGGGACAACGACACTTTTTCAACACCCGACACTTATGGCAGTCGTCTTACACAATCTGAGCATCACTTATCTTCCAGTAAAAACAGAAAAAAAGCAGCAACACCGCACATCACCTCAAGCAACAATTTAAGGATACAACCGAGTATCTATAGGTACAAAAAAAAATGAAAAAAACAATTTCCCACGGCCGATAGCAACAAATGGAAACAAGAGACCGTTCTTGAATATCTGTATCGTACGCGCAACAAAAGTAAACTGTTTCTGTGTGAGCGATGCGTGCACCTTTTATCCTTCGAAAGAAATTTGTGTCGACGGTTCCGAGCGATTGGCCATCAAGAACCACAAGTTTACTGCACGCGAAGCAAACCACGATAGAAGCGCTGCAACCATCAGCACCTAGTTTTATATCTCCCACCACCGCCACCCCCATTCACAATGCAGTAGAATACCAGTCACCACCACCACAGAACCCAACGGACGCACAGTTGGGTCTTGTTCGGTTATCAGACTCCGAGTGATGGCGTGGAGCAACATAAAATCCAAAGAGCACCCATAAAGCATAAAAAGCTTATTAAAGCACATATACACGTACAAATGGGAGAGAGCAAGCTGATAAACTGAGGCTGAGACCTGAGACTTTTTCGGGGTGGTAGAGGCCGTTTGTTGGCACTAAAATGGGGAGCGAATACACATAAGCATCCAAGCATTGTGTGTTGGTGCTATTTAAACGAGCTACCTTATCGACTCGATTGTAAAAGCACCCAAACAACCGTTCTTCACTTGTTGCATGTGTTTAGGCGATAGAATCTGTTTATAAATAATTCTCTCCCCCCTGCAAGTACGGAATGAATTCGGTTTCGATGGAATGAATGATTGGAGTTTGATAGACAGTTTTTCGTAACGGACTGCTTAGGAGAGAATTTGCTTTATCACGTAGGGGTTGATGTTTTTTTCTGATAGAAGGATGAGAAGGAACATACTTTTGAGATTAAATTTTTGGGATTCGGTTTAGGTGTTGAATCTGTGGCAGCAAGCCGTTTGGAGTGACTTAAAGTGCGAACAGAGGAAAGTGATGGAAAATTGACAGCAGTGGATAATAATTTCATGTGGCATAAAGTGATGGCAGTGGATATATAAGTGTCAAGCAATATTTTGTTAGACATATGATTTATGGAAATAATCCTAAAAATAATCAATTTAAAAGGGACTAAGGAAATCAAAAAAGTTGAGTTGTTTTATATTTAGCTTGTTTTTTTTTATATTTTCGATGAAAAATAGTCTTCTGCATGAAAAAATTAATTTGAATACTAAACCGTTTCGAAGATAGCAAGGAAAAGAGGTTCATCTCATTTTTCTTGAAAATGGTTGAGAAAAATACTTATGATCAAAGTAGTGAGAAATATAAGGCAAATATTAGTCCTTGGTGAACTCAACTATCATTTTGTTTTATTTTGTGCATCTTGTTCGATCCTTTTGTATTCAATCCTATCTAAACGGGACACCTCCGAATCGATTCTAATTTTCAAAGTTTTTCTATGTACAGAGTGCGGATGCTATTTGTGTAAAGTTAACTTGCACTGCGACCTAATGGTCTATTTTTTTTTTTTTTTTTTTATAATTTGCACGTGTTAAAGGGGATATGAATACCCTTATACTAATTTTTTTTTAGAACAAGTGCGTTTTTCTGGAAAGGGGAAGAGACAGAGAGAAAGACAGAGTGGTGTAGTTTGAAACTCAGGTGGTATTAAGTTTCTGTAAACTCCAAGGGTGGCTGTCCAGATAACTGGGGAGTGTTTTGTTTGTTTTCGCTATTATTGTCGTTGCTTATGATTCACAGTATTTTATCCATCCTCCTGATGTCATCATCACGATCAAGTTGCATTTTTTTTTTTTTTTTTTTTATAATTTGCGCGCGCCAAATGGGATATGAATACCATTAAATTATTTCAGGGCACGGGCGTTTGCAGAAATTGAGAGAGAGAGAAAGGAAGATTGGTGTAGTGGGTTTGAAACTTAGGTGGTATTAAGTTTCAGTAAACTCCAAGGGTGGCATCCAGACAACTGGGGAGCTTGTTTGTTTTGCTTTTTGTCGTTGCTCATGATTCACAGTATTTTTTTCCCTCCACCTGATGTCATCATCACGATCAAGTTGCATTTAAGCCATATGACCACTCTACTGCCAGTGTTATGCCTTCGCAGTAGAGTTGACTAAGCTTTCGCAATTGATCGACTTTTTTATTTATTTCAAACGAAATAAATAGATGATTGTTGAGATCAGGATTTGAACCGTGAACCAAGAGCGTGACAAGCGTTGATGTTACCACTACACCACGGCCCACTATGGCATTTTAGCCATATGACGACTCTACTGCCAGTGTTATGCCTTCACAGTAGAGTTGACTTAGCTTTCAAAAGTGATCGACTTTTTTATTTATTTCATGCGAAATAAATAGATTATTCTTGACATCAGGATTCGAACCGTGAATCAACAGCGTGACAAGCGATGATGTTACCACTACACCACGGCCACCCTATGTCTTTGTTTACTGGTAGTGTTGATCGTGTCGATAGCAGACGTTTAAATTTGTCCAGAGTACAATGCCAGACAAATATCTAACACAATAAATTAATTGTTGCCATATGTACAGACTACAGTAATCTCGAAATATCTCGCTTTTTGAAAGTCGCCTGATCGTTCGTTCACAGGGTTCGCGTCGAGTTGGAGGCTTCTGGAACATCGTATTCACCACAACCCTAGAACATCTATGAGGTCAATTGCAAGAGATTCTCAAGTGTCTGAGTGACCAATTTGCAGTGTGGTTCATGAAAACCTCCTTTATAAGTCTAGTGTCATGGTATCACAGAGGAAACGAAAAACCAGCGTGTGCTCCGAGGAAGGCGGCTGTTCAAAGTTTTCCAAAACTTTGTATGCCATAATCTTACACATGTACTCGAATATCAAATATTGATTTCGAACAAAATCGATTGAGCCATAGCCGAGAAATAGCACATTTTCAAAAACCAACCAATAAGTATATTACCGTTATACGAATATTTTTTCAAAAACGTGGTACGCCATCTATTAATATATATGTACTTTAACTCAAGCAGTTTTTGAGAAAATTGTTTCTTTACAATATTGAACTTTGGATAAGAATGAAATGATATCGTTGTGAACCCACATTCCCCATATATGATGTTCACCATATAGGTATACGGATATACAGACAGATTTGCGAGACCCATTTTTTTTAGATTCTCCTTTACAGTAATACCAAGATTAATCAAAATATCGAGATCGAATTTTCCATGAAACCAATAATTGCTCCTATACCTTACTTGCAAGTTAAAATACACATACACAAGAAAAAAAACTCCCATCCGCCGATTATGACGACTTTCAGAATTACTTTCAGGTTAGACGTATGAGACATATGTTTTAAGCTCCTCCCCATATCATACCAGCAATTCATTCGATTTCAATTATTTTCAGCTGGCGCTACTAACTTACGAGTACGAGTATGTACCTGAGATCATAAGTTCAAATTACAAAAAAGAAAAAACATTTAGAAATATTCGCACTCAAGAACAAGTATTCTTAATAGATTTCTATTAACTCGTATCAGTCTAAGTCCACAAGCCAAATTTCATTGAAATTTGTTGAAGAGTTCTTGAGTTAGGCAGAGTAATAAAGATGATTTAACATTTTTTTAAACTTAAAATAGCCAATAGAAAGTATATAGATAAATAATTCCTTTTTATATCTCATTTTTCTCGGAAACTGTTGGAATTTGGAGAAAAACGCTTATGACCAAAATGTAAGGCCAAGTTTAATTGTGACCTTAATAGCCCTTGAATATCCTTTACTTTAAGGATATGAACCAAACTTACTTGCATTAGAAAGGGTACTTTTTAAACTACCATTATGTAGAACAATACAAAAACAATCATCTTTTGTATGCACGAGCTTTTTCGAAAACGCAACCGTTTATACGATATCGAATGAAAGAAATACACCCATCGTTTTGCCTAATGCAATGAGATATTAAAAATGGAAGCCAATATGAAAGAATTAAAAAAATGTTCAGCATAATTATAGGCCAGTAGTAGTAAAAATATTATGGAAGCTATCTTCGAAAATTGTAAGAATCCATATGGCAGCCATTTTTAACTTCTATTAAAGTGTGTCAATTAAAAAAAAAAATCACGCTATAGGTTGATCTACCATCTAGGACAATTTTTGAAAAATTTCCAATCTACCACGTTCACCATATGAGGCCAAAATCATTTTATTTCCCGTTTTAATTTATATTTCACACTGAAATGTAACGCATACACAACGGGTACATCTGTTAAAAGTGGTGGTTTCTCGCCCGTAGTAGAACATGGGCCCGTGAGCTTCCAATATCGTTTCAGAAAAAATTCCGAGTAAGAATTTAGTTTTCAATTTATAAAATATATTATATTTTAAACACTTTTCCACAAGGCGATTTGTTTTAATATTCATAATGTTGACAACTTTGTCTTTTACTATCATTAGGCATGTTTTTTGTGACTTTATATACAGCACAGCTGAGATTTACGTGCAAAATAAAACAACAATTTGCTGGATAGCCAGCAATGGCTTGCTTTGAGTTTCATCCCTAATATATGCTGTTTTGGATATACATATTGTTCGGATATATATTTTCAATTCCCTTGAGAAATGAGAAATTGCACAGTTTTTTTACTTGCTACTTGCTCGAGCAAAGATATGTACGAGTATGTACGTCCCTAAAATATACATAGATTCATTTTTGCTGCAAGGGATGGGTTATTTCCAAGTCATGCGTTCGTAAGAAAATACAAGACTTGGTCACAGGTACTTGCATCTGACATTTGAAATTTATATAAAACCGTTAATTTATCTTTCCTTTTTTTCTAAAAATGAATTCGTTAAAATACGTAAAAAAAATTTTTAGCAATTTTTCAAAACTTCTAATGCGATTTTCTTGCATATGTCAAATATTGTTTAATTATTGATTTCGAACAAAATGGATTGACTCTTACCCGAGAAATAGGCAATTTTCAAAAAACTAGACAATAAGTGAAGTACTGTTAAAAAAAAAACTTTTTCAAAAAATGATTGTACCAGAGTTCTTTGAAATACCAGCGTAGAAAAGTATATTCTTTACTTGGGGTGCATTATGTTCTCAACAGCTACCTAAGGAAAGAAATGTTATAATATAATTTTTTTTTATTTAACTATTTTCACCGCATACTATTTTTGATCAAAACTACTCAACAGCTACCTTAGAAAGAGATGTTATAATTTTTTTTTATTTAACTATTTTCACCGCATACTATTTGTGATCAAAACTACAGATGTATGTTATTTTTTTTTATAATTTGAGGGCGCCAAAATGGATATGAATTTCGGGGAAAGGAGTAAGAGACAGAGAGAAAGAAAGATTGGTGTAGTGATTTAATACTCAGGTGGTATTAAGTTTCAATAAACTCTCAGGGTGGCCTTCAGATTACTGGAGAGCATTTTTGTTTTGCTGTTATTGTCATTGCTTATGATTCACAGTATTATTTTTCCATCCTCCTGGTGTCATCATCACGAACAATTGCGTTTTCAGCCATATAACCACACTACTGTCAGTGTCATGCGTTCACAGTTAAGTTAAAGGCAATGTTAAATCTTTTTCCCCTTAATGAGTACATATAATGCAGAGTAGGCAAAAGAGCGATTCACCATAAACAATTATTCTCGATAAATCAACAGCCTATGTCAAATCCTACACAGACTTCGACAAGAACAACTCCATTCCTATTTCCCGAAACACAAGGGTAAACAAGATATACAACTACATTGGCGGATCTAAATGGTTATAGGAATGCCAGAGTTTTCTGTAAGTTACAAAAATGACTGTGAATGAAATGCAATATAAAAAGCGAGTTCATCCACCGTCTAGGTGGATGAACTAGCTAAACAAGATTCGGCATTGGATATTAGAAAATGTTAGGATACGGAAGAAGTTGATATAATCAAACACATGCTTTGTGAATGTTCAAATCTTCAAACTCGTCGACTCAATTACATGGAAAACAGAAGAACTAGAGGACCTCTAGTTGATATATATCATCAAAAGGCTAACAAAGAAAAAGGGAAACACAGTGGACCAAATGTCTCCCGTGCAAGCACTCCCAAAGTGCACTTCCCCAAAAACTAACCTAATCTACTAGCGCAAGCAACGTTTCTAACTTTTACTAACAGATTCATTTATTTTAAGTGTGATTACTGCTACTTCATTGACGCCATCATCGTAATAACGACGCGAATAAGGTTTAATCAATTTTGTGCTGCCACCTAGAACACCATTTATTCGTCCTAAGCAAATACAGATCATTATTTTAAAATCAAAACCTTTTCCAATCCAAAATAAATCCAAGAATTCTTGACACCCCCAATCAAATATTTGAAAATAAAGCCCATGATATTACTTTCAGTGGTTTGTTTCGAAATGAATTACCTCTTACCTTACTCCATTATCACCTCCGGAAACTCCAGCTAAACCAGGCACGTGTAGCAGCTTGAAAGAAAGGGAAATAATCTATCTTCAGGTAAAATTTTGTTAAAATATCCCAACATTCTCAACCCCCCCACGAAAAAACTACACTGCTCCTTGACGTCACTGTCTGTTCCTCTGCCGGCTAGGGTTACCTGTCATTTATTTGAGTTATTGCCTTTCACATCGTCGCACTGTTTCACTTTATAAAGCCCACAAGAAAAAAGGATTGAACATAAAACAAACGCTTCAATATGTTTCTATCAACCCATGGAGTATTTATCTGATTGAGTTGCCTTCAAGTGTCCTTCCTTTCATCTGTGAAGATTTATTTGTTCAAATTTTCATTTCCATTTGTCTACACAAATGTAATCCTTTTTTTCTCCAACGCCAGCAGGATGTGTTCGATATCTGAAAAATTCACAAGGATGACTGCAAAGCAGAAAGGCGGAATAAAGTCACTCTCATATCAAAGCCAACATAAAATTTATTTTTTTTATTTAATACTCAAAATCTTAAATTCTACGAATAGGAATAAGTATTTCACATAACTAAATGGAAAAAAAGGAAAACAAAACAAAATACAAGAAACAAAAAAAGAAAAAAAATTATGATTAACAGTGCTAATATATAAAGTATCACAGCTTGCAATGTTCAACGTGTAATGTCGGTAACTCCTTGACTATGGCCAAGGTCTCCTGCAGAACTCTGCTCTCCCCATCATCCCCATTGTCAGTATCGGTGGTGGCAGTTGCCTTAGGGGTATCCGTATCCGGATCAAATGCTTTATTGTCGATACCATTCGGTTGTTGCTGGTGCTGTTGAGTGGTACTCTTCTCGGCGATAACCTCATTTTCACCCTGCCGTGGCTTATCAAAATTTCCACCCCCATTGATGGCGATGCCATTCATTTTTGTTGCTTCGTTCATTACCGCAAGAGCAGTGGCAGCATTCCCACCCACTAGACTGCCATTAGTATGCTTCACTAGATCCTGATTAGATTTTCCTTTTTGGTCCTCTTGGATTGCGTTGCGTTTGCGTTCTTTTCGATGGACATTGTACATCCAGCTATAAGGGTCAGGAAAATGAAAAAAAGTGTTTATTGGCTTATGTATGTTTTTATAGCACAATTAAATATTATTATTGTGCAAACGGAAATTGAGTGCAGAGTTAGTGTCGTAATTTGCTAGCACAGGATACGTGATTAATTTTATAGGAAGTCACAAATATTTAGCAACAGTGGTTGAAGGAAGTTTGTGGACATTAAAAAAAAATACCGACAAATTATGCCAACGTCTACTTATTAAACGCCTAGACGGTAAGTACGACTTGCAAAAAAAGAAATACTAAGGTCCGTTTGTTGACACCATTTATAAAGCGGAATCATAAGTTGATCTTATAATACAACCTAACTTATGTATTTTCAATTGTTTCAAAATATTTATGTTTACCTTAGTTGCACATATGATATATATCATCAACATGTGATATATATAAACACATTTTATTGAAATGCAACCAACTTCATTGTGTTATTAAATGTCAAATTTGTTCAAAACGTTCGCAACAAAATTCATTCCTTATAAAAAAATTTGGAATTAATTACTCGTATTACGTTTTGTAATTGTTTGCCAGAAATAAAAACGATGTACATAAATACATACATATCTATGTGCGTATATATTATATCATCGAAATTGTGACATATAGTTAGTTATTGCCACTTTATTACAAAAAAAACAGTTTTGTAATGTCTGTGTATCGCATTTTCATTCATTTTTAATACATTTTTATTTTTTAAATTCATTGTAACTTAATTGCTAGACAAAAACGCTTTCGCGATTTAAGGGCAGATGCAAACTGAGCAAACAATTCGAAACACAATCACCAAATTCCAACAAATCAGTAGTGTTTATGATGTGTAAGGCCTGTGCATCATCGCACAGCTCGATCAACTAAAAACATAGTCGCCGTGAGTGGGTAGCCGAAAACCCGGAATCGTCAGTTGCCGAGTTCAGCAATTGAGCATTTCCTACAGTTCCGTTTGCATATTTTGTGCTTGGATTTGCCTTTCATTCCTATAACGTCCAGCTTACACAACAACTGACAACAACTAAAAATGCCGATTGGATGCTGGAAAATCAACAAGTCGACTTCGATTTTTCGAAGAAAATCTTCTTCAACGATGAGGCTCTTTTCTCGTTCGGCGGCTACGTTAACAAACAAAATTGCAGAATTTGGGGTTCTAAGAATCCAAATTCTCTGCGCTATGGTCAAATGATATCTAATTTTGTTGGCTTGAGATTGAAGACATTGAGCGATATGTGGGTTCAATAGGATGGGGTTACGTGCCACATAACAAAGGCAAATTTGGATCTATTGCATGAAGAGTTCTCCGACCGTTTAACGTCGAGATTTGGAGACATCAAATTGCCACCAAGATCGTGTGATCTGACCCCATTGGATTTATATTTGTGGAGCTTTGTGAAAGATTGTGTCTATACAGAAAATCTCCAAACTTCGGATCACTTAAAAACCAGCATCTGTGAAGTTATAACCGCAATATAGCCAGAAATCTGCTGAAAAGTAATCGAAAATTACCTCACAAGAATCGAAGTTTGCAAAAACTCACGTGGCGGGCATTTATCCGTGTTGTATTCTATACAAACAGTAAAAAAAAATCATTGAAATCTTTAATACTTTTTATGTTATATAAATTAAAATCCTAAAGCACAAAATTAATAACCCTATACATAGGTGTAAATAAAAATAGGCGAGATTAGGCAGAAAAGTAAATAAGAGTACACCAGAATGGCAAAAACAATATCAAATATACTCGTATGCAGGCAATTGTTTCTAAAGGTCGGTAAATGGAATGAAGCCATTACAGAAGAATTGAATGCTTTAAAATGCTTAAAACATGAACTGGAATAGAATAACCAGCGAGAAAAAGGCAATAGATAAATGTGTATTTGGAATATAAGAAGATGGGACCAAAAAGGCGCGTTTAGAGGAAAATGTTTTCAAATGAATAGATATTACGAGTTTCATTCAACATATGTTCCAGTGGAAAGTTTATAAACAATTAGAACGATTTCACCAAAGGCTGTTCAATACAATTTACCAATCAGATTTTGGTTTACCAACGCGTTTCTGAATGCTATGCTGGATACAGAAGTTTTTTTAAAAAAGGCAAAGTCTTAAAATTTAAAAGCGGACTTCAAGAATCATCAAAATGTTCGAATTATCGATTTAACAAATTCGCAGTACCGAATGGATTTACATCTTCGCGATATGATTTCTGTTTATATTACACCCAAAATTGCTGGATGGTAATTTACGTGGATGATATTACGAGGGCAAGGTGAAAAGTGCTCGGCCTGACGCAGAGATAGCGTTCCAATCAGCAAAAATTTATGTTTCCTGCCTGGGTGCACTTCTCATTAGTTCGTATGACAAGTTTCAACTTGTTTTCTCAAGTAGTTTCTTTACAGGAATTTTTGCAGTAGAGGGATGCGAAAGCTCTGCGCAATATGGGTGCCGCATTTGCTGAATGCCGATAAAAGCAAATGCGCAAACGATTTTGGCGGCAATCTTTGGACTGATTCAATAGGGATCCGGCCGATGAGACATCCACCACTACATGCCAGAAATGTAACAGCAGTCGAAGCAGTGGGTGGAAGTCGGTGGTTCAGAGCCAAAGAAACCGAAGTCGATCGCATCTGCCGGAAAGGTCATGGCCAGTGTGTTTTGGAATGCGAAAGGGATCCTGTTAATTGATTACCTTGAGAAAGACAGAACCATTACAGGCGAATATTACTCCAACCTTCTTGACCAGCTGGATGCCAAAATTCACGAGAAGAGGCCTGGCTTGAAGAAGAAAAAAATCATCTTTCACCAGGACAATGCACCTGTACCTACACAAGTGTGCGTTAGCGATGGGAAAACTGCGGGATTTGGGGTACGATTTGCTCGGCCATCCCCCCTATTCACCTGATTTGGCACCCTCAAACATCCATCTGTTCCCAAACTGGAAGAAATTTGTTTCTGGGAAGCGCTTCGCATCTAATGCAGAAGTTGAGAGGGCCGTAGATGAATTTTTTCACAGCCTTCCAGACTCTCACTTCCGAGAAGGAATACTGATGTTAGAGAAACACTGGACCAAGTGTATTGAAGTCAAGGGAGATTATGTAGAAAAATAAAATCATTTTTTAACTGAAAATCGCAGTCAGAGAACTTTTCACCTTGCCCTCGTATTATTATCGGAGACTGTAGAAATTTTATTACAACTTTAAATGAGGAGTTTGTTGCAAAAGATCTAGGAGAAATGAAGAATTTTTTACGAATGGAGACTACATGGAACAAAGATACATTTCGAATAACTTAACCAAATTAATGGAAACAGTTCTAGGAAAATGTAGTATGAGCGATTGCGAGGGAATATCATTGGAAATCAATTTTCAAATCGTCAATAAAAGAGAAGTAATAGACGTAGATTTAGCAACAACTTCAAGGCCAGATGTGATGTACTCAATATTATACCTAAGTAGAGTACTGGATAAGCCTACGCAACAAACATAAAAGGCAGCACAAAGGATTTTAAGGAATTTAAAGCATACTCAACAAATTAGTTTACTATTCAAGGAGGCAAACAATTATTCAATGAAAAGCGTCAGTGGCTCAATGGTTTTCTTCGCAGGAAACTCAGTCTCATGGTTTCCAAAGAAGCAAAATTGTATACTCGTAGCTGAAGCAAAATATGTTCCTGCTGTTGCAGAAGAGTTAGTTAACTTTAAAGGAATTATTTCACATTTTGGCAATAAAGAACAACTCTCACTATATTTGGATAGTAAAGGTGCAATATATGTGGCAAAATTTTACAAAAATTCTAAACGTCGTAAACATATCGATACAAATTTCAATCTATGTACTTGTAAGATAGACGATATTTTTAATTTTCTTCAAAATTCCTTCCGTCTTATTGAAGGGTTTTTTGGGTTCTCAAGATTTAAGTCCCAAAAACAGGGGCATACGAACGACAGATGGACAGACATGGCTAATGTGATGCTCATCACAAATATATTTATGCTTTTGGGGGTCTATCGTTACTATTTCTCTATATTACAAACTATGTGGCAAAATTATTATACCCTATGCGATAGGGTATGACCACAATTAGTATACATTCCCGTGGAACACCCTGTATATGTACACTATGTTTTATATCTTCAATCTTAAATATTAAATCTAGCAATTTAGAATTTATGTGAGTTAGAATTTATGAAGCTTTAAAATACCAACAATTTCTCCAATACAAAGAAGTGTCAAATAACTTTGCAGAAGTGTGTTGCAAAGTATTACTGCCCAGTGTTGAAACAGAAGTTGCAAAATGTTTTTCATACAAGGTGATTCACACAGAATGAGTTTGATTTACTTAACACCTCATAAGGAGCTATAGAACGCAGTGGCAAGTGCATTGGAAATTAGAGTTAAACGATAGTACAACTTCCTTTGTGGCATTCCAAAAGATTGAATTCCAAATAGCCATTCATATCAGCACTAGCATTTTATTAACTAGCGCTTAAGTACGATGTCGTCCAACTAAAAGACCATCGTGAAAAGGGCCATGAACTCATCAAACTAATTTTCAGAAAGGTTGGGAAAATATGTGCTACTAACGGCAGCCAAGGATAAACATTCATTCTGGAAAGGTTGAGGTCTACTATTGCATCTGTATAACTCATCGGGCACATTAATTAAAATTGAAAGTTAATTAAATTACTTGGTAATCCAGATTACACGCAGTCGCAATCAGTTAGTAATTATAGTGTTCATTACATGCCATTTTGATTATAATTATTATTTACTTCAATTACTATTGTTTTTGCAATTCATTTACTACAGTAGGGTCCTATATTTTAATTTCGCTAATATTTATTTAGCGGGCTGACGAAATGCTGGGTGAATTATCGAAATGAAGACCCGTACAATTAATTTGTTAATGATTTAAATAAAAATTATTAATACGCACATGTAAATCCTCCATCAGCACTTTCCTTTCCCTTGGAAATATTAAGTCAGCCAGGTTTTATGTTTTTAACTGATTTTAGAAAGCAACCAACCCGAAAGTCGCCTTAATGACATTTGACTCTATCTTTTTAAAAGCTATTTTTATCACCTCTTCTTTTGCTCACCTTCTTTCTAACGAAGCCATTCTCACTATTTAATAGCTTATTGCTTAATTTGTCGTACAATCCTTCCCACAACTACTGTACTTAATTTGACCGCCTGGACAATCAAAGATCAAGTTATCCCATAAAAAACAACTTGAACGTCCAGATAAATTAAATCTCGGCCACAACATTCACTTTTATATGGCAGTTCCCTTTCGCCCCACTCATTCTTTATACTTACAAGAAAATGATGACAGCTGGTGCTGTTAATGCTCCTCCAAGTAGGAAAAATGCCCCAGGCATCGTCTTCAATGTGGACGCATACAAAGTCGTGTACATCGGAGCATAGACGAGCGGCATTAACGCCTCCGCCACACCGAACAGCGAATTCACTTTGCCAAGTTCATCTTTGTTAACCAATTTCGTGGCAATGGATCGCATTGCAATAAAAGACGTTCCATTGAATATCTCCACAACTGATGCCACATACATGTGCCATGGTTGTATCGCAAATGCATACACAAAACTGGAGAGAATTTTTGACATACTAGACACGACACCGACCAGAGCATCATCCACTTTGAATAAGTGCGATAGCACACCGACACAAAAGAGTGTTCCTAGGGTAGGAAAAAAATAGAAACCCATTATTTGTGTTTAAGCCAAAGGAAAGTTGCCTTACCTATGAGACCAGTTACCATGGCGTATGTCGAGAATAAACTGAATTCTACTTCACTCCAGTTGAAGCGATATCGTGTAAACAAATACATTACAGACATTTCACCTGAAAGGAAAATTGAAAAGAAAAGAATAAGTATTTCACGAATATTTTTCATTACATGAGAAATCCATAAATAAAAAGGTTTTTCCTGGAAGAATCGTATTCACAATTTTGTAATTAAGATTTACATATACGGATATTATGGCAACAACGAAATTCCCCGTAATTTATTATATGTGTGTATCGTAACAACGTACATTTTAACCTAAGTAAAAGGAAATCCAATAGTGATTTGTTAATAACTGCAAATATCCGGTGCATCCCCTAATAAATAGTTGCTGCAGAAGTAGCTGTGAGTCTGAGTCTTATTATAATATACAACTTCCTTGACGTTCGCCTTCATCTGGAGCATCAAAAGGTTGTGGAAAATGCAGTCATCAGCGAAACTCGAAAGCGCCCCGAGGACTGCGTATAGAAAAAATGTATTGAATAAAATTATGTCACCTTGTTGGCAGAATTATGTCACATGACTAATCCCTCACAAAACTCGAAGAAACAAAAAATCAAACTTTGCCTCTGACTTACACTTTTCTTCCTTCATCTAATGACCAAAATATCAATAAAAAAAAACGTTGACATAATTTATCCGAAACGACAAAAAAATACAAATGTACAATATTTTCTATACGAAATATATTTCTTATCTTATACCAACTAAACCCAAGCGTTTCCAGTAGAAATTCCGTCCAGGTTTTACGAAACAAAAACCAAAGTTTTATGTAACTTGTCAATACAACTTCCTTTGTTTCTTTGTTTAGCATGTTTTATTAAAATTATGTCACTTATTCAGAGAATAATTATGTCAGCATAATTTGATTTTGAAATTATGTCACCACCAAAAGAGTTTGCAAATTTGTAACGATCAACTATTAAATTAGGTGTTGGGTGGCTGGCATATCTACGGAACAAAAGCATCTTGCGGGTCCAAGAGCGTCACCTATACTTTTTCCAAAATCAGTGCCATTTTCAGTGGCCAAATCCTATCAATGGTGAATTGAATACTCTCAAAAGTTGATGCAATGATGAAAGTTTTACGAATTTTTTTCGAGTGTTGTGTGTGTTCCAGGAAGAGGCAAGGAGTTTTCAAGTGAGCCTATATAATCCGCTATATTTGTCCTTTTATAACTGAAATGCATTATCTGGGGCACTATTCAGGTGCAGTGTGATCTCGGGACTGTATACGTACATACATAGATATGAGATTTTTTTCTCAAGCTTAGGACGGATAATATATTGCCCTAGAGAGGTCAAGTCAGGAGCTCTAACAATTAAGGGCATATGTGGCGGCGATCGGATATAAATCATGAAGGCACTTCATTAAATATATGACGACAATTTTATAAAAAAAAAGAAAAGAGTTTTAGAGCCCCAACAAATTTATAAAAAAACAATCAGCAGGTATAGATATACCACAAATTAATAGATAGCTTTCATTTTTGTGGGCAAGACGAGGTCAGACATGTCATCTAGTCATTTATAAATAATAAAAAGTGAGTTCGAGACAGAACAGAACCATACGGAACATCTGAATATACGAATATAAGGTATATACATATTTGTACTCGTATTATGTCATTAAAAAATTAAGCGTAATATAGAACATGAACACTGCAATCATTCCTGGCTCGTTTAAACTTTCTTCTTTTTTTCTCATAAAGCCTCAGTGCTCAGGATGTACCACGCGCTTTAATAACGCAATTCGAAAAGTATTAATAGACCGATAGTGTATTTATCAGTATGAGAGATAAGAAACAAATACAGAAGCACGTCGTGTAAAACTATTAGTCTTGCACTAGTTAGCTTGTAGCTACGAGTGCAAGCGAATATAAAATACGCGTATGGAGTTCTAATATCACGCTCCATAAAAGTTTATTCGCACTTGTAGTACAGCAAATACAAATTGTGAGTGTAGCAACTAAAATACTCCAAGTTTACTACTCCATAGCTACAAGCTTGTAATTAAAACTCTGGAATTACATGTTATTACTACAAGTTCACTGATATAAGCTTTTCATCTGAGCGATCTAATAACTTTTGTACTTGAAACTTGGAAGTGTATCTACTCTTGTAGAAATTTAACTTTTACAAGCCCGTCACCAATAATTTCTTGCCCACTTACTTTAATGAAATAAAAAGGTTCGCCGCAGTTGTAAATGCACTTGTTTGCGATCTACATCTGGTAATAATTTACAATTTGCAAATGAATTCACAAATAATTATTCGTATTGTTTTTTTATGCAATAGGTCCCAGGGTGTCTAGAAATCTACATATGTACCTTTCTGCATATACTATGATAGAAGAAGATGAACTGGAATATGCTTCCGTAGTTCTTACAAGACATCGGACTGCATTTTTTGTGGGTGAAGCATTGAGAGTCCGATATCCCTCTCATCCAGTCATATTTTTCGATTATATTTGATAGCCCAGTCAGGCCTCGGCTACTTTTTTTATGAGATTGTGCACTGGTTCTACCGGTTGTCCCATAGTAAAGCATCTCAGGCTTAGGCGCCCTTTGTAGTATACAACTTTCCAGGAGTGCATTGCCATTCGATGTTAAGTTTGTTCTTCTGGGCAGGTCACATATACTTTTTATTGGGCTTTATAACGGTCTGATATACCCAAGAAATTTTCAGAGTCTATGTTTGCCTTTCCATAGTTTCACACGTAAAATATGTTGGATCCGTGATTTTGTAACAATTAGCACGTGGTCGATTTGGTTGGTGGTTCGACCATTGTAGACTGTTCTATAGAATAAGAACCCAACGACAAAATAACCCACAGAAAACCTTAGATTGTGGCATCGTTTCTGAGGTGTGATTGATGGAACTGGTGATAGAGGCTTTAGCTTATTGTAATTAATTTTCGGACAGTCGCCCAATGCGTTCGCTTCAGTTTATTATCATTTTCCATTTTTTTTGGAGAAATGTTGGTTATTATTATGTGACACGTTGTGGGCTTCGTCCAGTAAGCAGGGCTTTGACTTTTAGCACTTTTGGACAAATCTAGCCCGAACAAGTCAAAAACTCTAGTCCGAGCAACTGAAATCTAGACATTTTTTTTATTTCTACCAAGCTGTAACCAAAATCTGAACTTCTTGTTTATCTTCCTCGTTAGAATTTCAACATACAAATTTCACATTGTCCCCATTCATTTCATGCGTGCTATAAAAGTCATCAGTTCAAAAATTAATTAATCAAGGAACTTTATGACGTTGTATTCGATCTAAATTGCCAAATAAAAGCAGAACTTTATTCAAATATGAAATTTAGCCCATACATTTTCCATTTAGCCTACTTTTTCCACTCATTCTGATCCGTATTTAGAAACATGAAATCCGAGTCGTGTGACGAAACCATATATATTTGATATTTTAAATGTAAAATTAAGCTTTTATACGGACTGTCTCTCATAGCTTATATGTTTTAAACTGCTAACGCCCCACTCGCAACTTAGAGCGACTTTATCTTGAAAAAAGATCTTCTAGACTTTCGAATATGTCGAAGTACCCCATATAAGATAGGACCTAAGCAGTCGACTGGAAATATAGATGCCATCGTTAATTTCATGTCTAGAATTCTTCCACTGCTGACTGAATCCTTAGGGAAGAAACATAGTTGAGAGAAAAAAAGCGAGAAAGATTATTTTAAAAATTCACCTTAAAAATGCTTCATGACAAAAAATTGGCGCATAGTGAAAACACCCTTCCAACCTGTGGTTTCATTTGTTTTACTTTGAAAATTTTCATTCGATACTCAAACAAATAATTGAGGTAAAAAAAAAGGTTAGGAAATTTTGGTTTAAGGGCATATAACCCCCAACCCCAGCAGGATGTTTCTAATTTCCGTTTTCCCAACCATAGACTAGTGTCTGTTACGAGTAAATACTGAGATGACAGCAAGTCGCCTTGCCTGAAAGGAGACTGTCTGATGGCTTTTGGGTCGGGTGAGGCCGCGCGGGTCTTCTAGTGTAAAAATGTATGGTTAAATTGTTACTTACTCGTAACCCGGATGCAATTAGCAGAACCAACTGCAACTAGGTAGCGATGATATTTGTGACCTGACAAATACGGATCACATAGAGTTACATTGATTCAAATGTACCTCCAAGTCTCTTCGGTATCACTATGGACCTATTTAGTCAAAAGATGTAGTCATTTCTGAGACGCTCGGAACTAACATAACCTAAGTCTGAAAAACATAAACTGTTCTAATATGCTGCAGATACGAGTAGCTCGCATTATCTCTGCTTATGATTTGCATATCATTCTCATTCCCAAATTCTTGAATTATTTATTTCTTACACCATTCTCCAATTTTGGAATCCTAAATTCACAAATCAGAAAGTATCTTGGGGCAAATTTTCCGTAGTCAACAACATAGAATTTCCAGATAAGTTTGAAATGAAGGGATATTGATACCCTAATTTGTTGTGAAAATAAAAAAAAATTCCATGTTCTTAAGTATGTGTATATCTTACCATCAGTTAAACTTACAACAACAAATCAGCAATATACTCGTATTGATTAAATAGTAAACAACACAAATTCGCAAGAATTCTAACCGGACATATTCCATAAGGAAACTCTTTTGTGTGTACATTTTTGGGAAAACGGAAATTAGGAACATCCTGCTGGGATTGAATGATGGTGGTCGTATGCCCTTAAACCAAAATTTCCAATCAATAAGTTTTAGGAGAAAAATCTAACCTTTTTCTTTTTATCTCAATTATTTGGGTGAGTATTGAATGGAAATTTTCATAGTAAAGCAAATAATAGCCGCTTTCAAATGAAACCGCAGGTTGGAAGGGTGTTTTCACTAAGGCTAAAAATATAGTGGGGAAAAGCGGCAATGCGGCAATTTTTTTTTTTTTTCATGTAAGCATTTTAAAGTGCATTTTTAAATGTTCACAAATCCGCTTTTCTCTGATTGTTATTGGAACAACAATACGGAGACGACGATCATCGGCAGTTATACTGCCAAATCAGATTAGGCCAAGGATAAGAAGATAAAAGAAAGTATAATGTGTCAACAAGCAGTGATTTACAGCACTGATCCACGTTTTGATCAAAAGGCTTCGATGATTACTCCATAAAGTAGTCGTGATGTATAATCAGCTTTGCAGATGGACCGGTACTACAGTTATCTTTATTAAATCCATGTATCTAGATTTTCCCCGCTGTTTCGTGGGATTAAAATTACAACCGAATAACAAGTCTCTATATAGAGAAGAACTAATTATGTTAAAACAATATACTGGGTATATATAGAATTCAGAGCAAAAAAAAAGTTGCAAGTGTGGGTTCAACTTTTACCATTACATAGTTTTTTACATCTGTTTTAACTTGGCTCTTTACCACATCGAACATAAAATATCTGTGTACCAAATGAAAGGAAATTATGTTGACAAAAAAGTACTTATTCCTCTGTTAAACTCAAAACTTTTCAAACAACTTACGATTTTTCGTAATTTTTTTTTATATTTTTCAATTTATCATTATCTTAGCATTAGGAAAATGCATAAATAATTCAATTTTTTGATCCATCATTAAAAAGTGCTACAAATTTTCTAACCACAGGTTCTTTTATTTATTCATATATACATACAAAAATCCTGTTTGCGAGGGATGTATGTATAAATCAAATTAAATTAACGCAATTTTCTCACCATTTTTTCATTGTGTAATTAGGATTAGTGGGCTCAATGGTTAAGTGCGCTATCACTGAGCGAGAGGTTCAAGGTTCGAATTAAAGAAAACACAAAAATAAAGAAAATAAAAATGCGAAAACTTATGTCAACTCTACTGCGAAGACATGACACTGGCAGTAGGGTGGCCATATGGCTAAAATGCAACCGTGATGATGACATCAGGATGACTGAAAAAAATACTGTGAATCATAAGCAACTACAATAACAGCAAAACAAACATACTCCCCAATTAAACTTAATACCACCTGAGTTTGAAACCAACTACACCAATCTGTCTTTCTCTTTGTCTCTTCCCCTTTCCACAAAAACGTCCGTGTCCTAAAATTAGTATAAGGGTATTCATATCCCCTTCCACACGTGCAAATTATATAAAAAAAAATCATACTACGAAACAAAAAAAAAAATATTAATTATGCATTTTTTCCCAAAAACTGATCTTAAAATGATAATTCTAAGTGAAATTACGAAAAATCAAGTTTATCTCGAAATTACAAGGAAACTGTGGGTACTATACTGTATATTCAGAATGTTCAAAAATTGTCTGCACTGGTTATTCTATTCTATTCAAAGTAGAATTCTTGAAATTGGTGCAAATATCATATGTTGTAGATAGGACCAAGTTAAGTGTTATAGTAAAAATTGGACCCTTGCAAGAGTTGGGCATAATCAATTATTCAAACAATTACAATAACACAAATTACAAAGTAAGAATTACTTGGTAATCGATATTACACTTTATCAATATTTTTAATTACATTATAACCGATTACCTTAGTAATTGCAAGTTCGATTAAATGTAATTGTCATTCGATTACTATAATAATTATAAATCACAATAGTTGTAATCTTCTATGATTCGTAAATGTTATTTTGGTGAGATAATTACAAATTACAACAAGCAGTTTGATTTGTGGAATTTTTAATCATGTAATTGGTAATCGATTACAATCTGAACAACTCTCCCACACCCGTATTTAAAAAATATCCTGTTAAAATCCTATAGTGAAAGTACACGGTACGGTGACATCGAGTGAAGAAGACAAACGTTCAGTGATTAAAGTGACCCTATAATGTAGAGCAGATTAACGTCAATACCCCGACTCGTTTGGAATTATATCTCTGTCAACTTATAATACGCAATGAAAGACAATGAATAGTTCTAGTTTAAGAGGCCCAGATACATCTGAAATTGTAGCGCCATCTAAGGAAAAGAAAAGAGCTTGCGTTGCAAGTTTCTATACCTAAATCTACATATGTAGTTACTTCAGTCATTCTAGAAAGCTTTACTATTGGCATGTCAGCTAGAATTAAAATGATTTAGATTAATTTGCTCACTGCAAAGATTATGAGAGAGTTTAGGGTGATGTAGATTGAGTGGATGATAGAGGTTATGAACTTATAGATTTTGCAACCAGAAAAAGTGTGGAACATATCCGTCGGGTTCTGTTTTTTTATATTCCACAACGGGATCAAAATGGATCCATAGAGATCCGGCAACCTAGCCTAGCCCGGCAAAGCGAGAGACCTTAGGTTAGGTTAGGTTGAAGTGGCTGTCAGCAAAAGAAGCCAACACACTTAGACCAATAATAGGTCCATTGTGATACCACATGTGTTTGAGACGCGGCCTCTAGCCTACTCGTTGAACCATTTAGAGCTTCTGATGAAGCGTAGAATGTACCTAACGTCAATATTATTCAGATCAGAAGTGGAGTTTCCTTCTTTGAGAGAGAGCTGGGCAGGTGCAAACAAGGTGAAGAATAAGTCTCTTCCTCCTCCTCGTCCATGCAGCTTCTGCAGAAATCGTTAGAGAATACGCCAAGCCTTGTTGCATGCTTGCCCATTAGACAGTGTCCAGTAATGACACCTATAACAGCACTAATATGCTTCCTATTTAGGGAAATCAAATTCCTAGAGCGTTTCAGATCCAACATGGGTCAAATCTGTTTTGTCGCTAGGCAAAGACAAGGAGTACATTGTCCACCTAGAATTTGTCTTTACGGTAGCATCCAGCTTTAATTTAAGTTTGCATGTAGCTATAGACATACCCAGTAAACTTTTGTCCGGAAGGATGGGTATTGTTGTTCCATGTCTGGCAAGTTCGTCAGCATTACAATTCCCTGGAATATCCTTATGCCCCGGCACCCAAATTAGGTGAATATTAAACTGCTCCGCCATCTCTATAAGAGACGATCGGCAGTCTAGAGCTGTTATAGAATATGTTGAGGAAGATTCCAGGGATTTGATTGCAGCTTGGCTATCTGAAAAGATGCGGATATCAATGGCCGATATCACGTTTTCCTTTAGCCAAGACAAAACTTCCCTTATTGCCATTATCTCCGCCTGAAACACGCTACAATGATTTGGGAGACAAAAGGAGAGGTTTAAATTAAGCCTATCAGAGAAGACCACCATCCACCCGGCGTTAGTTTTTGAACCGTCGGTATAAAAATGTACCGACTTATCTTCCGTGAAGCCACGTTCTTCCCAGAATGCTCTGGGAGGGATGGTAACTTGGAAGTTTTTGTCAAAATTTAACTTGGGGATGGTGTAGTCAATGTCTTCAGGAAAGATGTTAAATTTATTTAAGATGGAGGCGTGGCCATACATACTTTTAGACCACTGTGAAGTAGCTTTAAGGCGAATAGCTGAGTTAGCTGCCATTTGCCTGCCATAAATACCAAGGGGTGTGAAATGAAAAAGAATGTCCATAGCTGCGGAAGGTGTCGTCTGTATTGCTCCAATAATGCACAGACAAGCTGAACGTTGGACTTTACTTAATAACTTCTGGTTTATTGCCTTATCCAAGGCAGTCCACCAGACAACTACCCCGTACATGAGGATCGGTCTGATGACCGACAAATAGAGCCAGTGAGTTAGTCTGGGCTGTAAGCCTCATTTGCATCCGATGGCTTTTTTGCAAGAGAAGAGTGCGACAGTGGCTTTCTTAACTGTTTCCTCTATATTAGATTTCCAGCTTTGTTTCCTATCCAAAATAAGACGGAGGTATTAAGGGATGGAGGGTCAATAGGTGGGATTTTGTATTTCCTTGAGAAGAGGACTAGTTCGGTTTTGTGGGGGTTCACTCCTAGACCAACCCGAGCTGTCCATCTAGATAGCTTATTCAAAGCGTTTTGTACGAGCTCTTTTAAGGTAGTGAGGTGTTTACCGGAGACTGCTATAGCAACATCGTCCGCATAAGCGATAACTTCGCAACCCTCAGCTTCCAGGATTAACAGTAGCTCATTGACCACCAGATTCGAAAGAAGTCGGGATAGGACATCTCCTTGAGGAGTACCCCTAATGACATATCTTCTGACAGATGACCCACCCAGCTTTGAGTTGATAATCCGACCATTAAACAGTAAATTAATCAGCTCGCCAAGTCAACTAGACGTTGTTAAAGGCGCCTTCAATATCAAGAAAAGCTACCATAGTGTACTCCTTATGATGCATGGAGTATTCGATTTTATTGACAATGCTGTTTCATATATATGCAATGCTGTTTCGACTGATTTGCCCTTACAGTATGCATGTTGAGCCGTGGACAGTAGTCGTGTGTCAATACTATCACGTAAGTGGATATCAATCAGTCGTTCTAGTGTTTTTAAAAGTAAAGATGATAGACTAATAGGTCTGAGGTCTTTTGGACTGGCATGTGAATATTTACCACATTGACTTCTGTCCATATATGCGGAATATGGACCATATTCAGACAGCTCTGAAAAATATTTTTTAGAACTGGCAGGATAATGTCAGATGACATTTGTAGTTCAGCAGGTGTATTAGACCTTATATTCCTTGGTTATCTGCTGCTGTTTAAAGAGTTTATCTGTCTCAGTATAGGCTTTAACATAAACAGCAACTGGGTTCAAATCTCCTAATCTACAGAACAAAATTGATGCTTTATGATCCTTCCTGTTCTACTACATCCAGTCTCTTGTCAGTGTGAAACATATGTTTCGGGTTCTGTTTTTTACATTCCTCAACGGGAATCAAAATGGATCCATGGAAATCCGGCAACCTAACCTAGCTCAGGAGAGTGAGAGACCTTATATTCCTTGGCTATATGCCAAGTATAGACATTAACATAAACAGCAACTGGGTTCAAATCTCCTAGCCTACAGAACAAAATTGATGCTCTATGATCCTCAATCTCTATGAGCTGCATCTAAATGTGGATGTAGACCCAAAATGCAAGACCAGACAATTGCATTGTCTTCATCTTATCGAGCGAATGGACAGAAAGACCATACCTAAGCTTTAAATGGGAAATACATACCCGACGACAAGTGTGGAAGTCAGTAGTGTCTCATTCAGAGAATGAAATAAATAAGTGAGTATTCACAGGTTTGACTAGTATTTGCACATTCTTAGTTCTGCAGAGTATACTACGCATTTTGTGTATCTTGGAAACCATTCAAAAATATCGCTGCTTGAGCTGCAACTCGCCAGTTCCTAGAACTTCTTTTACCTGACATTGAACGCAAGTAATAAAAAATATCTGTCTGGAGTCTAATTAGATCAAATATTTGTGTTTATAAACAAATTTGTGTGAAGATAACAGTTCATTCGCATTTAATTTTCGTCTTAAGAAAGTTATCTGCCATAATGGTTGTTTGTTTACTTCCTCTCATTACGGTATCAGTGCTCACTAAATAGAACCCTGACCCTCCGTAAACACTTACGAGTATCTTTGGATCTAATTGACTAATAAACTTAAAGTGTATACATACTCGTATGTACCTACTAACAAATCAAGAACACATTCATGACTAAGCAGTGACACTTGTATGGAAGATAATCACATTTTCTTTTTACTTCCTACTTTACTTCCGATTAGACCACCTAACATATCCGCATACCATAGTTCCCAAAATAACACTCAATAAATTGTGAAACCGTGCGATTTGTTCTCAGGGAAAGCACTTAGAATTCCAACTGCACAGTCCCAAATCAATCATTCAACCCGATATAGCAAAGTTTTCATCTACTTAATCTACTAGTAAGCGGAATTAAAACTCAACACATACATAATTAAATAATCGCACGTGATCACTGCACTAATAAATCCGAGCACGAAAAAAAAATTAAAATATTTTCTCTGGACAAACAAGAAACAAAAATTGACATTGAGTCGTCTGCCCGACTGGCGATTAATTGAAATTTACAATTAGCACGATTGTACTATGACATTGCGTAGCTTCATAGTGATAATGATAAAGATTTGAAGTCAACGGTCAATTAAATTTATAGTTAGACAGTGACGGCCGTTGCGTCGTCATCGAGGTAATTATATTTCTATTTTTTTTTATCTTTTCTCATCAACCAATTCGGTTTGTTTGGCGAATACCAATTATTGTATTGTTTTGAAGTTGCGCAAAAGTACATGAATTGAATGGCGTAATTCATGTACAAGTGAATTATAGATACATATTTCCGCTTTGAGTAAATAAATTTTTTTATCAAATCTAGAATTGCAAGAGTGAATCTTGTAAATGTTAAATTAATTGGGTTTTTTTTTTTTAAGAAAAAAACTTTTATTATGTATACAATTTGCCTGATGTCTCGTCGTTTTTAGAATCGCGTGAGAAACTTAATTTATCTTACGGAGTAAAATTAATACATGTCTATCTCATATCTAAATGTGTCAATTACCCCTATATCAATTAGGCAGGTATTTTTGTTCATTAAAAAGAATTGTTCTCGGTTTAAAAATGTTAAAATAGCAAGCGGATATTATTATTAATAGCCCACTGTTCCAAATCTACAAATTGCAAAGCCCTATAAAGGTGAAGAAATATCGAGATATGTCAACCAATAACCAATGATAAGAAGAAGACAACAGCGATGAGAAACTAGAGTTTTGATTGTACTGACAACTATATGTGAAAAGCAGGCGATCAAAAACTAGAGTTTTTGATGGAGCAAATATCAATTTTTCCCCATCAAAAATTGAAAAAGAAATCATTCAATTCCCTCAAAACGTAATATTTCCGTCACGAGTAATTCAATAAGATAAATAAATACATAAATTTTCGAGATAGGTAATAATGAAGTCAGTACTCAAGTAACTTTTATTTTTTTTGGGATAGAATGTAAATTTTGGTTTAACCTCGAATTGTTACCACACAGATCGTAGATATAATAACAGGCGGATAGAATCGAGAGACCCACTTTCTCAAGTTTCCATATAGGGTGATGGCCCCTAAGTTCAGCCCTCTCCAGTAGTCAGCCGCTGACATACAAAGTACAGCGCAGTAGTAAATGCTTTTGCCCTTCTTCCAAACAAAAAATATTACTCTCTTGGCTAACAGTTCTTCTCTTTGTGTGCAAAAAATTGACACAATCCAGGTTCTACTTCGCGCGTAAAAAATATTAGTCTGCGTACAGTTTTCATAAGTGCAGGATACGAGTGGTTTACCAAAAAAAAAAAGATAGTGGAAGTGAATTTGAAAAGGTGATACAATTACGAATATACTGGAGGTATGTGCATTTTATGATTATTATTATGTTACTGACACTTTATTTATCTTGTTTCTTAACCTACAATGTTAAAAATGTTTTTTGTTAAATAATTAAGGGGGGCTGACCTTATGAGACATTATTTTTATAATTATCCTAGGCTCAGCCCCTTCCGGCTGACTACTGAAGACTACCTTAATTATTTTTTTAAACTGATTATGCAAAATGAATGGAAATTTAATTCTCGCAAAAAAATCAAAAAATTCTCTTTGTTTTCCAGTAGTCAGCCCCCTGTTCATATAATAAAGAAATGGGTGGTTAACTATAAAAGACACGTGGTCTAAGCTCAGCAGTATGTTAACAATGAAACATTTGTGGTAGTTAACAATTTAAAAATGTATTTAATTCAGGTATTTTCAAAAATGAATGTTTCCACTCAAACAAATAAACGTACTTTTCATCAATACTCTGAAGAGGCACTAGCTGAAACCTTAAATAACATATGAACAAATAAGCGGTCAATAAGAAAAGCTAGTCGGGAGTTCGGAGTCCCAAGAGGCACTCTTCAAGACCGCATACATGGCACAGTTGTGGAAAAGCTTAGAAAAATGGGACCCGAGACAGTCTTGAGTACAGTTGGAGAACAAACCCTGACAAACTGGCTGATAAATCTGGCGAAATGCGGAAATGTCCACAGAAACCGACGGTCCTATTGAATACGGTTCAAAAAATTATACAGGACGACAAAAGAAAGGCACTATTCAAAAATGGCCTACCAGGTAATAAGTGTTATTACGGTTTTCTTAAGCGCCATCCGGAACTGTCTCTTAGATCGGCTGAGGGACTTTCAAAAGGACGAGCTATCGTCACGGAAGAATCAATAAAAAAGTGGTTCCGAGAGTTAAAGGAGCATTTGGATGAAATAAATGCAGTAGATATTTTGGAAGATTCATCCAGAATTTTTAATAGCGATGAAACGTCTTTCTATCTATCACCCAAATCAGGTGTTGCTTTGGCTCCGAAGGGCTGGAAAAACCTTTACAAGGTCAGTTGTGGAAACGACAAGGAGAGAGGGCTCAAAACTGACTACAAAAACACTGTGCGTAGATGGCAGACTATTCCGGGTAACGCTGGCATAATTGTTACCAAAGTAACCTTTTGCGAAGGTTCAGACGTTATTATTTCAACGCCACCAATATCCGGAAGTAATGAAGTAGAGGAATCCATTCTCGAGGTTTTACAAAACGCAGAAAAAATTTTATCAACACCTATACACGAGTTGGCAGATGAATCGGTTTTTGAAGTTTTGGAGAAGGCAGAAGAAGTCCTGTCAACACCAATTGGTAGGACCATTGCATATTATAGGTAGGTACCTAACCTACTTTGATTTTAATCAAATCGTTTTTTTTTTTTTTTTTTCTTAGCGCACTCATCACGGCGATCATAATTCATTCTCAGTTATTGATGAAATGTTGAAAAATGTTGGAGATGAAAAACAAATTGGTCTGTACCTATCTTATAAGTACCTATGTTTAACAGTTTAAATTTGTAATCTTTAAACTCCTGAAATTAAATACAGTTCAACCCACACCATCTACTTCCGGTTCAGCCAGCCCTGCTTTCCAAAAACAACTTTACTATCCAGATTTGTTTCCAAAATCAGCGAAATCTGCTTGCGCCAAACCACCTTGCAGTATTTCATCCGTGGCATGGAAAGAATTCTTCAATAAAAAGAACAAGAAAAAGTAAAAAAAAAGCTGAGGATATTGAATTTAGGAAACGAAATCGGTTGGAAGCCGAAAACAAGAAACTGACCGGAAGGGCAAGACAGACCAAAAAAAGAATCTCCAAAATGAGATCCTCCAATTGCGATGAGGAGCTGATTTCCGATGTTGAAGACAACGATTTAAAAAATATTGGCTGTGATTTGTGTACAAAGTGGTTTCATTGGAAATGTAGACCTTTTGCTGAAGAATGTTTTGAGGATGTTCTAAATGAAAGATTTTACTGTGAATATTGCAACGAAGAATGTGATTAAAATGCATTTTTTTTAAATACCTATTCCGCTTTATATTATATTTTTTTAATGAATTCATTGTTTATTTTTTATATTTCTTTGCTAAAACACACATATTTATGTTATTTTTTGTTATTTTTTTTTTTTTTTTGTTTTTCTTTATGTTAATTAAAAACTATTTAATAAAAATACCAACTCAAATGATGCAATTTTGAGGCAAATATAACTGTACCCATATGATTGAAATAAATGTTCCTTTTGATTTTATTACTATTTAATTAATGACTTTGTTATTAAATATTGGAAAGTTTATTAACTTAATGTTTTTTTGTTATTAAAACGATGAAAATGTAGAAATGGTAATTGGGGCTGACTACTGGATACTTTCGTGGCCGACTACTGGAGCTGAGGGGACTGACTACTCGCAAATCATAAACTTTTCACTTATTTTGTAAATAGTTTGCATTAGGTAGCTCATATCCCTAATAAGCTTAGTATTTTCCAATCTACAGACTTCAAACATTCAGAAGAACCAAATACTTGATTAAATAGTTTAACAATGGACTTTTAAGGACCAATCAAACACAAAAAAAAAGTTAAGGGGCTGACTACTGGTGCCATCACCCTAGTTGTAATACAAAGATTAATCAATGCTTCACTCAATGCCCAAATGTCAGTAGAATTTGTCAGAACATCCGAGAAACACCCTTCTTCGATGACTGGAGGATGTACCCGTATCGTCGATCGTGAGATTTTGAAGCAAATCTGGATGGACAAAATTCATGTTCGAAGCGAATGGAACCTCATGTTCATGCTTCATCGAACATAAATTTTTATTAGACCAATCTGATTTTCTCTCTTTACGTTGCTGAGGACATGTGTAGGACTATGAGAACCTACCCTAAGATTAATCGAAAACTTGCGATCGAAAATGTTCACGAAACCAATAGTTGCCCTTTTAGGAAATATGAAATGGCGTTTAGCGTCACTTCATTTTACCTCTTGGTTTTCATTGTGAAGAGAACTGAAACCGTGGATTCCCAAAATCTGTTTTCTTATTGAGGTGTCTTTTTTTTCGAATTTGTAGAATTTCATATTATTTTTCTACAAATTGGTTACATATAGATTATGTTTTGTTTTTATATTTTCCAAGTAGACCGGCACAAAGATACTCGCCATCGTGATTCTATGTGGCAAACCTTAAAATTGTAATTTTCCGACTTCCCCTCACGGGTCCACAACGATGCCTCTCTGCGAAACTTTAACTGACGTGCCAGAATCTCATAGTTAGAAACGAGGGAGCATTAGTCCAATAAACAGCCTGCAAGCTTTCTTCGGTTGGCAGTTTCCCCTGTTTAGTCAAGAATTAAACCACTTTTTATCATTTATAACCTTGGGACAGTGTCCCGAGATGCCTGTAGTAGATTCCTACTAACTCTGCTCTTGAATAGCTCTCCTGGGAGTAAATTCCGAAGTTTGCTTGTCCTATATCCGGAGGAACATATATAAAGATATAAAGATGTTTGCGTCGTTTATTTATTTATTTATTTTTATTTATTTATTCAACTTTTCAACAACACTTACAATAGACTTTAACGTTGCCAGGTAGGCACATACTCGTATGTAGATGATGAACACCGGAGGCTTACCTAGTAGAATGCTTAAATGTTGCATTAATAACGATCATTCCATTGATGTCTTCGAAACATCTGCCGTGGTAGTATCTATGAAATAAGCGCAGGTATGCTACCAGCCTACGATTGGATATAGCCTTCAATGAGCCAACGGTTGAAGATTGGATGTTAGTCCGGTATCTTCAATTAAACTGCTCGTCATTGTGTGCTGGTGGTGCTTAAACATCTATGGTCTATAGATAGTATCGATAGTTTTCTAATAGTGATACTATCGAAAGTTCAAAGACAACTATCGGTAGTCACATCAAATCGGAATATTTTAATATTTGCCACTATCATAGACCTAGGCATCCTGAAAAAAATTTCCAGTTTTGAACCTAATCCCAACCCAGCTAGCGCCACCTCTTAAAACAATTTCTCCCAATTTTGTTTTTGTTCGAAATACTTCCCCTGTAGTAAGTCCTAATACTAAAATCATTCTAGATCACCCGGAGGCTTCTGGATAAGTTTGAAAAGACATGGGAACAATACTATATTTTGCAACACACTATTTTTCTTTTTCATTGTCTATACTATAAGTTTACAAAGCTACAAATTTATTATTTATCCGAAGACTTCTCAGGAGCTGCAGAGAAATCAGCATTATGAAATTGTACGAGTATGTGAGGGAGAAGAATAATTTCCTTGTAATAGCTCTCCATCTGATCGTTTTATTGTATACCAGATAAGAACGATAGGAAAAGAAATTTAAATAAAACAATAACGGTGTGAGATATCAAATTGATTCTGGCTTTACGAGTATTTTGAAGCTACATTCATGCCATTATGTATGGAATAGCACGTCATTTAAATGGCCGCCTCTGCTGGCAGTGCTTCAAGCGGTCGGTCCAATTTTTGATGACTCGGTCCAATATGTGCGGCGTTATTCCGGCAACAGCGTCTCGAATGTTGTCCTCGCTCGTGAGACGACCCAGTCGCTAAATTTCTCCTGCACAACTTGTTGGAATCACTGCTCGGATATATCGATGCTGTCGAGCTCTGGCCACAGAAAGTCGGTTAACATCGCTGTATACCGAGGACCATTGACGGTAACGGTGTCTTCTTCCTCATTTCGAAAGAAATAAGGTCCGATGATGCCGCCGTGCCATAAACCGCACCAAACAGTCAATCTTTGTGAATGCATTGATGCTTGTTGACATAGCCTTTGAGCCAAAAATGGGCCTCGTCCGAGAAGATGATTTTTTGGCCAAAATCCGAATTTCCGGCCAACATTTCCAGCGCCCAATCAGCGAACTCACTGCGTTGTCTATGATCATCCGGCTGTAATTCTTGCGTTAGCACATTCTTATACCGATCTAGGCCCAAATCCAACCGCAAAATAAGCCTGGTTGACTCTCGGGCGATGCCCAATTCTGTTGATCGGCTTCAAATCGACATTTCTGGTTCTTCTTCGATATTTGCCGTACGGCGGCTATGTTTTCTTCACTTCCAAAAGAGTGTGCTCACATTCAAACTTTTCCAAACTTTTTGCCTGCACACTGAAGCCATGATGACGACCAACCTCACGACGAAATTCACGTTGCGTATTTACAACTGAGCCGGAATTTCGATAATATTTTTTTATAATTTCCACACGTTCGGGAAGCGTCAAACGATGCATGATGAAATGGCATACTGAATATTTTGACAGCTGGATGTCATTAGTAACTTTGACAGCGTCAAATGGAAAAACTATCATTGCTATCTGCTCACGCTTTATGACTATCAGACTCGTCTGGCTTCGTCCTTGCTAAAAAGCCACCAACCACACTCCCGTGGCTAAAAAAAATAAATAAATATTTGGCGCAACAGCTCTTTAAGTGCCAGGGCCTAGCTTCTCGCAACCACTCGTGTTGTGTGCGTTATATTTTTCACACGAATGGAAGGGACCTACAGTTTAGTGCCGTATCCGAACGGCAATTTGTTTTGAGAAACTTTCTCGTGACAACAATACTCTCGGATGTTTGTCAGACGTTCGCGAGAGGTGGGATCGTGCAAAAACTTTTTGGTGTTTTTCTGGGATTCGAACTTGGACCCTCTTGCGTAGTGATCCGACACACTAACCACTACGCCACGACGCCCACCACTCCCGTGGCTAAGAAACTATAATATAACTTATTTTAGAAATTCATATATCGTTCACAAATAAAGAGAATATCTTCTCTAAGCAATGACGAAGAAAAGAGCACGCAAAGCAATAAGATATACAAACAGCCAAACTATCAATCCTTTTGTCACGCACTTGCGTGCCCGCTATGCAGTTCCCAGATGATGTAGCATAAACACCCATCAAGCTCAGAAAACATAAATATACTGAAGAACCGCATCAAACTTGGTTAAGTAGTTTCTACGTAATTAACGGTCACGCAGACATACAAATAGATAGAGAAACATTTTCAATTTTATAATACGTAGAGGTAGAGATACAAAGCGGCGCTGCATAGAAGGACTAGAGCTGCTCGCGAGCTCTACGAGCAGAAGAGGAGAGACGAACACCGGCTTCTCAGGAGGAAAAAGAAGGAGCATGAGGAGCGCTCGATCGAGGAATAGAGAGATGCTACTGCTGGAATGAGGTTCTGAAGTTTTACCAAAGAGTAAAAAGAACTTGTCAAGGCTACAAGGCGCGAACCGAAGCCTGCAAGGACGATCAAGGAAACATCGTAGTAGAAACGCAGTCCATGTTGAGGATATGCAGGAATCATTTCTGCAAGAATAATTTCTGCAGACTGTAGAACGGCGACGAAGAATCGAAACCCGCTGTCGGGCAGCATGAACCATTCAACCCGGACCATGTAGATCAACAATTCCGTCCACCCGATCTAGACGAAGTGAAGATAGCCATATCTAAACTTAAGTCCAGCAAAGCTGCTGAAGCTGACGGCCTAACTGCCGAACTATTCAAAGCAGCCAGCGATGACTTATTAAGGAGCATGCACCAACTCATCTGCAAAATATGGTCGGATGAAAGTATGCCCGATGAATGGAACCTCAGTATTGTTTGCCCGATCCTCAAAAAAGCATCAGTCTTCTTAACATCGCTTACAAGATCTTATCTACCGTTTTGTGTGAACGTCTGAAGTCGTTCGTCAACAACCTGATCAGTCCATATCAGTTTGGCTTTAGGCCAGGAGAGTCCACCATCGATCAAATATTCACACTACGGCAGATCTTGGAAAAAACCGAAGAGCTTCAAATCGATACCCACCACCTTTTCATCGATTTTAAAGCTCCGTATGACAGCATTTATAGAGACGAGGTATATAGAGCAATGTCTAGTTTTGGCATGCCTGCCAAACTCGTCCGTTTGTGCAGGATGACAATGTAGAATACACACTGCTCCATCAAGGTCTGTAAAGACCTCACCGAGACCCTTGATGTCAAAAAAGGATTCAGACAAGGCTACGCGCTGTCATACGATTTCTTTAAAATCGTTCTGAAAGAATATTGCAAAACTCACGCGCAAACACCAGAAGCACAATCTTTCAAAAGTCTGTCCAATTACTCGTATACGCCTACGATATTGACATAATCGGAAGAAAGCAGCGTGATATCAGTGATTTTTGCGTGGTTCATCTTCAGCCTTATACCCTATCAGTTACGACAATAGCTTGCTGTCATTCTGGCACTACTCTACATTCTTTGAAAACAATCTTTCCCGGCGAATAAGACGAAAAGCCCGTGAACTTGTTATTATATGTTTTTAAATACTTGAGGCCATCATCCATTTAATTAGCAACTCCTTATCAGTACATACTTACGAGTTTCTTTAATTAACTTCCCTTTCGAAACAGATAGTTCTAAGTCAAAGTGTCACGTTCATAAATTCATATGCGTATACATTTCTGTCATTCAAATTCAATTACTCACCATGCAACGGTCCAATGACAACCATGACGACAATCATCAGCATGATAACGCGCAGCCGACGTTTGTTTTCGCCCTTTTTAAATGCCACTTTGAATGTGTCAACAACATGCTTTTTATCAAAGAAGTCCGCCAGTAAATTGCTCTTCGTTGATTTGAGCAACTCCTCCTTGCTCTTCTTTTGCGGTTCCTTCAGTATGAAGACTCCGTACAGGAATGACATCAAGTACAGTGTAGCTGATATAGAAAATACACCATAGAACCCAATTTTCCTGCAAAATTTTAAATAAAAAAAAAATAAGAATGATACATTCAAATAAACATCACTTGCCAACTTACTTGAGAAGTATTCCGCTAAAGGCCATTCCAAATGGTACACCCAGAGAGAAGCAAACATTGAGTATACCAATCCGTAAAGTCCGCTCCTCTTCGGTTGTAATGTCTGCAATGTAACTGAACACTCCCATCAGCATGGTGAACCAGCCACCGGTGAGACCCGGAAAGAGGGCTTCCGTGATTCCAGCCACCTCCATGGGAACGTTCTCAAAGTATGTGCACAAAATGAGACCGACAGCGCCCATAAATTCACCTATCACCGGTATCAGCATGCATGGCTTTCGTCTGCCATGCCGGTCGCTCCATGAGCCCCAAAACAGTATCAGTAGGCATGGTAGCATACTCTGTATCACCGTTTTCCATGCAGCCATTTTAGCCACTAATTGTTGGACGGTTGCTTCTTCACTGCAATGAGGAGAACAAAATATGGTGTGAGTCGGATTCTGTGCATGGAATAGTAATTAGATGTGACTGCTCGTCGCGGAGTTAAGTGACACCTAACGAGGCTCATGAACTTATAATAAATAAAAGGTATTAACTGTTCCCATTGGTCATAAATTGTGAGTCATGACGCATGCCACTGAAGTGGCGCCCATCAATTTTCAATTCAATCATAACGACGCAAGCAAATGGGGAAAGTATCTGGCATTTATTGGTTTGAATGGAGGACATCTGCAACTTACGACTACACCCCGTGGTTAAGGTTAAGATCCTTGAAGGCTATTAATCATTTTTTATCTGCACTTGGCACTGCGTTACTTCTTCGTGTTTCATAAAGGGATGGTTCTGTTTTGGTTGAAAGGTGTAAAGTACATTGGGATGATGGATATTTTAGGTGCGGTTTGTATTCTAGAGCAAAGGGTTGGTCTGTGAATCTACATATAATAAGAGGAAGTGTTTCGAGTTCGATATTTATTTTATCGCACGTGACCTATAATGATGATCTGCTTATTGGAGGGGCCATTAAATACTACTCTATCGCTAACGGTGAATGGTGTATTTAGATACCAGGGGCACAGAAGAAATTAGCTCAATTCCTACACTGACTGACTTCAACTTTAAATTAAGCTGGGAAATAATAGAAAGAAAGAGATTCAAATAAAGCTGACCTATCACCAAAAGTACTGAGACAAGCCGCTTATAGCTCATCTTAAGATTCGCGATGATCTCAAGAATAATCCGGCAAGGTATGAAATGGCCCCTTGCCGGTAGAGCTAAAAACTTCTGAAATTAATAGTGCGACACCATCTCCAAGCCCTTCTCAAAGATGAGTCATAGTATCAATAGTGAACATATCCGATGAGGGAGGCATGATTGCTAAAGAACAATGTAGACTCTTTGACTGTATGATATACCCTTACGAGTGCTTTCTTATCAATCCCAAAAGGGTTGGCTTCTCGCAGCCATTCGTGCTGTGCGACATACAATGTGGAAAAGACAAGCGAATCCTTTAGGATAGCCACATCAAAAGACCAGATGAAAACTCGAAGATGCCCACAGAAGAGACACTCATGGATAGTCATCGATATAAATCGAATAGATAGTTTTCGCATTCATAAAAAAATCGTCACCCTCGAAAACTCCATTGGATAGTCTGCAGCTCCAGTCTGTATTAAAAAGTTGCCCAGGTGCTACACTTCCAATCCCTTTCAGTATAAAAAGTCTTTATACCGCAAGCTGGTATTACATAACATATTTCACACGAACAACTCCTAAAAATTTGTGGAATAATTTTTATCGAAAGATTTTTTGCGAACATGGATCTTAGATTGCATCTTTCCGTGACATAAAATGTGTGCAAGGAGGAAGAGAAACGATCACTGATCATCTGTGTACAATGTGCATAGCCTGTTTTATCAATGTCAAGATGAAAAGTTATCGGCGAACAATTCTTTGGAAACCTAATCCAATTGCAGTGTTGGACTTCTTGTGCCATATTTTTGATACGAATTTATTCTAGGGCGCATCTCAACATGAATCAGTAAAGTCGTTTTAATGAAAATTCACCAACTTTGATAGTCAGAAAAAACAAAAAATCCATTTGAGGGCAGATCTAGCCACTTTCTTTTTACTTAAAAGTATATTAATTTTGATACACATTTACGTAGTTTGTAACATAGAAAAATAATAACCCCAAAAGTACATACAAAATGTTTTTTTTTTTTAAATTAAAGAAAAATCGGTAAGAAGCAACAAAATGCGATTATTTGAAAAAGCCCTTACAAAGCCAAACAATTTTTGAATGCATACGAGAAATTTTAAATCATCTTAGCCATATCCGAGAAATAGACAATTTTCGGTTATTCAAATTTTTAGCAAAAAAAAAACTGACTATGTAGTCTTATTGCAAACTTTCATTTTGAACTAGAAAATTGCATTTTTTTTTTAAATTGGCCTTAAAGTGCCGTTAATTTGGAGGCTAGAATTAAAATTTCAGCTCTAGGCATTACCCCTCAGATCCCAGATATGAAGTTTGAAGAAAATCAGCCAAGCTTTATAGGCTGCAGCCCGCGGTACAGACAGTTTACTCACTTAGTTTATTTATTTTGTCAGAGATATGATATAATAATATCTTACTACTAAAACATTATATGTTTAGAAAACAAAGTTATGTATATAGTAATATATGCAATTTTAGAGGAAAATACGAACAAAACCTCTAATTTAAAAAAAAGAGAAGAAGGAAAATATATAACAAATTAGTAACAGTAAAAAACTAACAATATTTCTATATAATTTATATGGAAATTTGTTCTATGGTCCAAAAACTAAAAATAAGCAGGTAATTTTACAAAAATAGAACAAAGTGTAATTAAGTAGATATTTTCGTCCTGGAATGAGAGAAGGGGTAGCGCGACAAGAACGTGACGAAACCTTGATTACAGGTCAAGACAAATAACACTAATATAATACTATACTAAGATACAACTGCAATCAGGAGAGTGAATAGATAAATAAAAAATAAATAAATAAATAAATAAATAAATAGATAAATAAATAACTAAATAGATAATAAAAATAAATAAATAAATGAATAATTAAATAAATAAATAAATAAATAAATAAATAACTAAATAGATAATAAATAAAGAAATAATTAAATAAATAAATAAGTGATTAAATAAATGGATAAATAAATAAATAAATAGATAAATAAATTATTTAATTGTTATAACAGACCTGATATCAAGGGGTTATCCGTAAGATTATACAATTCATCAGTTGAAAAGTACCAAGATAGATTTAACATCAATTTAAGTACTTTATTTTGTTTTATTTGCAATTTACGAATATGGCTCTTGGCACAATTTCCCCATACAGGTGAGCCATAGAACATAATAGCCTGAAAAATAACTTTAAATTTAATAAGCTTGTTTTCATTGCTCATTTTAGATTTTCTATGATTTCTTGTGTATGTAAACTGTAATTTAATGTTTTATCTAAGTATACCCCAAGGTATTTAGCGCTGCTCTTCCAATTCGTTTCTATATTATTTAAAGTAATTTTGTTGCTTGGTAAGAAACAGGCTTTTCTTTTCCTAGTAAAAAAGACAGCCTGAGTCTTAGAAGCATTAATTTTAATCTTCCAGTTCTCAAAATATCTTTGAACTACATTTAGTCCCGATTGCAAATTGGTTTCAATAGTGAGACCAATTGAATCGGATGAATAAATACATGTATCATCTGCAAAAATTGCAGTGTAGCAATTACTAAGTCTAGGAAAGTCGAATGTATATATATTAAAGAGGATTGGACCAAGCACCGAACCTTGGGGAACACCCGCTTCAACAATGAAGTCATTCGAAAGAGAGTTACTTACAATAACTTTGAACGTTCGCCCCGATAAAAAGGATTGAATGATTCTGACTAGATGTATTGGAAAATTTAACCTGAAAAGTTTGTGCAGTAGGCCATTGTGCCATACTGTATCGAAAGCTTTTTCAACATCAAGAAGGACCATACCCGTGCTGTTACCTATGGCAAAATTGATTTTGATATGTTTCGTGATGCAATTAATTTGGTGGATCGTAGAATGATGTGGTCTGAAGCCAAACTGCTCTGGGGGCAAAATGTTATTTTCGCTAAGGTGAAGAGAAAGTTTATTTTTTATTATTTTTTCGAAGCACTTGCTTAAAGAACTTAATAAGCTAATTGGCCTATAGCTATTAGGCAAGCTAGCATTCTTTCCTGGCTTCAAGATAGGAACCACTTTAGCAGTTTTCCAAGCTTTTGGAAAGTATCCGATTACCAGACAACAGTTAAAAAGTTTTTGGATGAATTTTATGCCGATTTTGGGCAAATTTTTGATAAAAATATTTTTGATGCCATCAGATCCAGGGGACTTCGAATTTTTGAGATCATGAATGACAGACACTACGTCATTATAAGTAATAGCCTCATTATCAATGTTAATAACATGAGAGTTGATCAAATCAATGGAGTGCTCCACTGCTTGCTCATCGCTACTCACAAGATTCCTTGAAATGGAGTGGTTTGCATAAAACATATTCGCTAAAGCATTCGACTTTTCAGCGCTAGACAACATAAGTGTATTACCTACTCTAAAACCTGAAATAGAGCAATTTTTTCTTTTAATAACTTTTGTGATATTCCAGAATGGTTTGCAATTTTTGTCTAGACTCTGAAGTTTCGAGTTCCATTTTCTATTCCTATAGCACAAGATTAAGTCTTTAATAATTGAAGTTAGTATTTTAGTTTCAGTAAAAAAAAGCTCTATTCTGGTTCTTATCCACCTAGATCTAGCTCTATTTCTGATCTTAATAAGTTCCACAATATGATTAGGTAGAGAATTTGAGCAACTATAATCAGTTAATTTGTTTGGAACTGATTGATCAATACTATCTAGCACAGATGCCGTAAATAAACTAACAGCTTCGTCAATTTGATTTAAACTAACTTCGCCGTTTAAGGATACTTGCATATTCGCTAATTTTTGACATATTTTTATTTAAAGTGATTCCAAATAGCGTTTTTATAATCATATACAAAGTTGGAGCTTTCTTCAGGTGCCAAAAAAACACTACACTTAACGGGTAAATGGTCAGAACTTAAATCATTCAAAACCACTGGTTGAGTAAACAATTCACGAACGTTAGTCAGATAAATATCCAACGTCGAAGGATTTTTGCGACTGTCAGAGGGAATGTATTTAGGGTGTGGAGGATATAAAATATGAAAGGGGTGTCTAGAGTTTAAATCCGCTAACAGATTTCCCATGAGTTTGCTCTAAAGCATCCCCAATTTCTGTGTCTACAATTAAAATCACCTCCTATAAGAAACAAGTCACTTAAACTAACAAATTTTCGTAAGTTGTTGTTTAATGCAAAACGCTTTTCCACCGAAACACGACCACCAGGAAAATAAACAGAAAAAATTTTAATAGAACGACAAGGAATTTCAATGCCTATGTTCTCGATTACTTTTGTTTTTACAAGTACAGACAGTTTTGGTTTCCTCTATTGTACAATAGAAATATCAAGATTGATCAAAATCTCGTGGCCGAGAAAAAAGTCTTGTAATAAAGAAAACAAATGTCACCAAAATCGGTTTAACAATTCAGAAGTTACAAAAGAAATCGAACGCTTTTCCTGTCGAATACAAGTTAACATTTTAAGCATCTCATTCTTACGGAACCCTCTACCTGTGTGCCTGTCTCTAACAGGCATGGAACATTTGAACCGTTTGACATACATATTGTAGATGAACTAAAAATTATTCGGGAAAAAAAAATTATGGAAAATATTTGATTGAGCTGTTTGCACAAGGTACCCAAAAAAAAAAGGATTCGACTGGGTCGCAAGTACTTTGTGTTGTTCGTTTGTTAATTGTTCAGAACAATGAGATTTTTCGTAAAAAGCGTTAAGAGGCTGAAAAAATTTGTATGTCAAAAATTTCAATGCCATGTTCTTAAATGCGAGTATATCAAATATTACTTATATATAAATTTTTCATAAAATCGTTCGTGCCTAATCCAAAAAATTGCTGATTTTCGAAATTCCGCTAATTGGTAAAGTACCGTTATTCGAATTTTTAGGGAGAAACTGAGTACAAGCACATTAAAACTCAGATATGAATTTTTATCGAAATCGTAAGAGCCGTTTTCGAAAAAATTGCAGACAGAATTGCAAGACCCACTTTTTTTAGTTCCTGCATTATAAAGAGTGATCCCCATCTGTTGGTTTCTTTTTAAAATATGCTATACAAAAAGTCCATTTAATATTTGTCAAAGAAAGAACACTTTTCAATTATTTATGGAATTTGATTTCATTTCCTGTCAACCCAATTTTGTCGTATATTTTCGATGGTTCAGGGCTCTATGTCACGAATAATTCTACTAATATTGTGCTTAAGTGCCTTAATCGTTACTGGATTATCAGCATAACATCGACCTGACTTAACGGCACCCAAAAAAAAGTCCAAAGTCCTTAAATCGCAGCTCCGCGGAGGCCAAGCAATATCACGAAAACGGCTGATTACACGATTATTGATAGTATGCAAAAGATTGACTTTTTGCAACAGCAGCAATATTCTCAGCTGAACGCATAGGACGAACGAGAAAAACTTGTGCTATCAATTAGCATGCCAATCTCACGAGCTTTCTTCACAAACTTTCGTACAGCAGGCATGGTTGGTGCATTATTTCGATCGAAATTTGAAAATAAGTTTTCAATATTTCCCAACGTTGTTCAAGCGTAAATCGAGTCATTTCGTACCGCAGAGATATGATACTGTGTTTCTGTCTATTTATTGAGCGCGAAGAACTGTAACATGTAATTTAAAAAGAAACCACCAGATGGACCACCCGTTAGTAAAGCAAAATTAATTGAAATCTCGAGATCCAAAATTTTCACGAAAACAATACTTGCCCTATAGTTCTTTTTTTTTTTTCTTTTTTTTTTTCTGCAAGTTTCAAGTTTCAAGTAGTGTGGGACTTACTCTTACGCCACTAAAAAAACACCTTTAACCCCTTTTTCAATTTGACACCATCCACTCCGGGACCGCTTTCGCATTTCTTCAGAGAAGTGTCGTTTTCTTTCCCCTCCGGGGACCGGCTTTTTCATTTATATCCTGTTGCGGGTTTATTCATTCTTGCCGGTCTGGCTTTCATAATTTTTTACATAAATGTTATGAGGGTGCGTTTTCGTCTTCCTCTCTCTTCTTTGTTTTGAGTACCTTTTCTATGAATGAGTGTACTCGATTCCAGTTTTGGTCACTGGTTGACATTTTTGCCGCTATGTTGTCCGGGCTGATAACTCCGATCTGCGATTCCAACGCACTCCTTTCGGCTTCCCATCTGCTGCATTCAAAGAACGTATGGTTTGCGTCGTCTACCTGTGAGTCATCGTAGTGGCTAGCTGAGCTCCTTGTTTTTACTATCTTGTGGAGGTAGGCGTTGAAATACCCATGTCCGAATTTACTTCGTCGTGTTTCCGTTCCTTCCATACGGCAACGTTCTTGATGATCCTCGCGGTCCACCTTCCTCTGCTTCCTATGCTCCATCTCTCCTTCCACTGCTGTTTGGTGAGCTCCTTCGCTTCCTCGGTTGTCGCTTCCACTCCAATTTCCGCCTTTTTGTCGTAGACGTACTTCCTCTCTGCCGCCAGAAGATCAATTGGGGTCACTCCCGCGACTACGAGGACGGCTGGTTCGGACACCGTTCGATACGAATTTACAACCCGTAGTGCTGCGCGCCTCTGTACTGCGGCCATCTGCATTCCGTATTTCTCCTCTTTGAGTGCGTCGGCCCAGATCTCACATCCATACGGGAGAATGGAGTGTGTAATCGACATAAGCAGTCTCCGTTTGTACTTGCCCTATAGTAGCAAGTAAAAAAATTTTTTTTTCTTTTTTTTTTATAATTTGCGCACGCCAAATGGGATATGAATACCATTAAACTATTTCAGGGCACGGGCGTTTGTAGAAATTGAGAGAGAGAAAGAAAGATTGGTGTAGTGGGTTTGAAACTTAGGTGGTATTAAGTTTCAGTAAACTCCAAGGGTGGCGTCCAGATAACTGGGGAGCTTGTTTGTTTTGCTTTTTGTCGTTGTTCATGATTCACAGTTTTTTTTCCCTCCACCTGATGCCATCATCACGATCAAGTTGCATTTAAGCCATATAACCACCCTACTGCCAGTGTTATGCCTTCGCAGTAGAGTTGACTAAGCTTTCGCAATTGATCGACTTTTTTATTTATTTCAGACGAAATAAATAGATGATTGTTGAGATCAGGATTTGAACCGTGAACCAAGTGCGTGACAAGCGTTGATGTTACCACTACACCACGGCCACCCTTTGTTATAAGCAGGAGTCAGACTTTACCACTATGAAGTTATAATGGTTTCTGTGTTTTTCCTTAGATGGACCACAGAACCCTGTAGCTCTCACAACTACATCCGCTTGTCTGTTTTCCTGCCTGCCATATCTTCTAACTCCTAAACTATAGGAATGTATAGGTACATATGCACGATTTTTTTACAATTCATGTAAAACAACGACCAAAAGCCAATGAAGGTGTCAGAAGCAAAAATTGCAATTTTTTTATTCTTATACATACTCGTATATATATGCATGTGATATAGGAACGTTAAAAGTTAAAAATACATTTTTTTTTTATTACAAATGTTAAATTTGCGATCACAGAGGAGCAATGTTAATGTAATATGCGGACAAATACAGCGATATTTCAGTGCGTTATCGGTGGTTATCATATGTTTAGTGCATTCAAAACCGTAAAATTCATCAATTTGATGTGTTGCAAAGATTGAGTTTGTGGTAATTTCGTGGCAAATCGAATAAGAATTTCTCAAGCGCGATCCATTACGACTCCAGAACAACGGATACAGTCGAGTTCGACTCGCTCTGTTGGATCTTACGCACAAAATAATTTGGAACGTCGACATAACAAACGGCCAAAGGGGACAATTGCAAATGAACGTTTGGCGTTCAAATACGATCCAACAGTCGATTACGCCACGGATGTATCGGTCGACTTCGGAACAATGAGCACTGTTTGTCAACATTGCAATGCTTTGAGGTTTCGACACGAACCGCCAGGATTATGTTGTGCGAGCGGAAAGGTCAAATTACCACAATTGACACCGCCACCAGAGCCACTGGCATCATTGCTTTCTGACCAAGAACTTCGATCGAATCATTTCTTGCAGAATATACAACACTATAACAGTTCCTTCCAAATGACATCTTTTGGGGCGAATATTATCGAAGAACGAAGTTTTAACCCAACTTTTAAGGTAAATTCTTTTTCGACTGCAACACACATCACACACACAAACAAATATCACCGAGGCTCATAAATCAAGAATTTGTCTTCAATTTTACAGATTCAAGGACAAATTCACCATCGTGCAGGAGCATTGTTGCTGCCAGTGAATGCTGATCACAAATTTCTTCAGATTTATTTCCTTGAAATCATCAGCGTTGTGCCATTAGTTGCGGTAAAGCGAGAGATTATTGCACAACTGCAACAACTCTTACATGAACTAAATCAATTGGTCAAATTGTTCAACACTGCAATCGGCCAAACCGGTCGAGCCGTTCTCAAGTGATGATCTTTCATACATGCGGCAATTGATTTTTATTTATAGAGATTTTTAGAAAGTGGCAGTGTAGTCGATAAACTGATTTAACTTTTAAATAAGCGAGTATACACTCCAAAAACTTGCTCTAATCTATATATGAAACTCAATGTACCTACGAACCTATGTTTGGATGTATGCTATGGACTCCGAAACCACCGAACCGATTGAGCTCAAATCATTGCTCAGGAAATCTTCGACTCTGGTCCGAGAGTGTTTCTCTGAAGTTTAGTTAAAATCGGTCCAGCAGTTAGCCGGGTACCGGCTAGTTTTAAATATATACATATGTATGGCTTTCGATTTTCTTGTAAATTAGTCTGTATATATGTTTGCAATCCATCATGCGACATATCAAATGAAAACTGGATACTTGCTGAATTTAAACACGCAGAAAATAGTTTTTCTACTATCCGCCCCATCATTAATCTTATCAAATGAGAGGTGTAGATTTAAGGAATCAAAATACAATTTGACATGTACATATAACAAATTTTTTTCTGGTACACAAAAAAGCTAACAACAAATTATAGCTAATGGGAAGTGCACCCGATTTAACTCAAAAGGCAAATTTTATCAAAATCCGTTCAGACGCGCTTGAATTAAGCGTGTGAGAAAAATTATTTGAAGATTTTTTAAACTCCTCCCCTATCATCCGATTTTGATAATTTTAAAGTGGAACAACTATGTACATATATGCCAGTCTAAACTTACAAACTAAATTCCATGAAAATTCGTTCAAACATTCTTGAGTTATTAGATGATTTAACGATTTTAGTAAAGTCGCACCACACATCGTACTGCAATTTCCAATCTACATAAATATGTATATTAACTAAAAATCAATTCAAACCTCTAAGTGAGATACCCTCAATAACCTTTTGTTTTCGAAATAAAACACATTACGAATGGTAGCGAAAAGATAGGTCAGGCCCTATATGCGCTGTTAGTGCTAAAATATTTATTTATCTATTTATGTTAAGAACAAGTATTGCTTTTGATCTTTCCGACGATAACACCTCCGTGGCCGAGAGGCTAGCGGACTGATACAACGACACGAACACATTTTTGAAGTGCTGATCTGATGGAATCCCGTCGGGGAATGAATATTTATTTATTTATTTATTTATTCTTTTAATGATCTTTTACAATAGATTGTAGCAATCTTTAACTAGTAAATGTTATTAATAATACATTTAGGCGTAGGAAATTATGAAAATTAAAGTAGAGTTCATGTAACGTATTCATTAGTATATGAGGAAAAAGAGAAGACTATGAATTTTTAATTTTTATTCAATTAACATTATTATATTGGAAAATTAGCCATACAAGCTTTCAATTGAATTTTTGCTCGAATGATGGAATAAAGTATTTGTTGAAGAAAACGTGATACACAAGCAAAAGCAGAACATGCGATTGACTTGGTTTTTCCCACTAATGCTCTTCCAACTCATTTTTTTTCATTTTAAATGCAATTTGATTATAACTTAAATGCTATTAAATGCAATTTGATTATAACTTAAATGCTAGACAAAAAACGCTTAAAACTAGCTTAATCAACTTAACTATGTTATTCTAACTTACTGGCCCTATGCGGGCGCTCTAAGCTAAACCTAAGACTTAAAACTATGCCTTTCGACGTACCGTACTTAATTGTTTTATTTGTCTTATTGCTTAATTATTAATAAATACTAAGAAAAATTTTTGGATAAAATTACAAAAAACTTAGTATATGTACTTTTTTTTTCTTTTGTTCTTATAATAAAACTTAAAAACTACCTTAAAATAAATCTTAAACTACCTAATTCTACCTTATTCTATCTTACTCTAATTATGTAATTAAATACATCCTTTTTTTTTTCAAAGTGCTGCTCATTTTTTTTTTTTTTTTCCTACCTAAAAATACCTGCAGATACCTTAAACTATGTAAGTCGGCCAAGACCAAACAGCCAACTTTAAACGGGCTACCCCGTATTGTGAGGGAACGACGAAGGAGTTCCCTCTCTTTCAGTTAGCCACCAAAATTGTGAGAACTGACGTTCAACGTCCTTCATATCGCGACCCGATACCGCCCTACTAAACCGGAGACGCTCCACACTGCTGTGTGCAACGTCTCTGTCGTAGTTGAGTCGCCTATCCACAGCTGTTCGAGCAACGTGGAAGATTAGCGGTACTGCCAATCTGTCCTGGATCAGACCTTTGTCATCAAAATAGAGGAACGCCTCTGGGGGACAAAGCCGTTAAGGCACACTCTTTCGTGATACTCATAATTAGGGTAATAAGCCCCGGAGATCAAGTTGTTCATCGAGCTCATTGCTCTTACAACGTGCCTTCGAATCAGCTTAATAACGAAATTATCCACTCTTATTAGGTTAGCTCTGTTGTACAGGACCTCATTGGGATAGAATTTTATGTACTGGGATTCTGGTGTTCTGTATAAATGAAGGTAAGCCCGAAGGCAAGCCCTCTCAAACACCCGAATCTTTTCCAACAAGCTTGCTCCCACGTTGAACCACACCGGGCACCCATATACAAACATGGGCCGGATAAGGGCCATGCAGCAGATTACCTTTACCCTTGCATCGAGTTGCTTGCTATAAAAAAGTCTCTTTGTAAGGGCAAAAGCACCTCTGGCTCTGGCCAGAGCAGCATCTATATTGTAGTATGCGGGCTACGGCTCGAGTAGATAAAACAATTATTCTGAGAAATTATTTCTTTATTTTCTACTCTATAGAACAATTCAAGTTCACACTATACTATTCTTCGCCTTATTCTTTTCTTACAAGGTCTCTTTCCTCTCAAATCACTTTATCTCCTTTCAATTTCTTAATTCACAAATCCAAACTAATTACTTTTTCTTGTTCACTCTCAACTTTCAATTTATCACCAAATTACAACTTCGCCCATTATCACTTTTCTAATCTCTTCGCCACGGTTCTAAACCAACTGTCCCTTTTTTTGATCGCCATCTGTCCTTATATAGCAGAAGTTTCTGATAGCCAGAAACTTCTAGCAAATTCTTCGACCACTGGAACAAGAGAAATAATTCTTGCAGTTATAATTCCCTAATATTATCCCTAATATTATCCCTAATATTATTTGTCTCTTTCGTTGACATGAGCTGTGGAGACTTCGTCCCAGACACGAACCTCGAATGAAGGACAGTTTGAACCAAAATTCTGCCAGAATGGAAAGTCACTTCGGAATTTGCTGCATAGACATAGGCGCGTAGTTATTATTATGCTACACTGCCCCCCTCTTAGACGTGTTCGTCCCGAACAAGTGCATCCTCATTTCGGCCATTGTATCGACTCAGTCGGTCCACATGAACCACTTTCATTTTGGCCCTTGGTCCTCGCTGGATGCGGTAGACAACATCGTTGATGCGGGTTACTATTCTGTAGGGACCTTCCCAGTTCCGCTGTAACTTAGGTGATTTCCCCTTTTGGCGATGGGGATTATACAGCCACACCAGATCTCCTTCCTGGAATCCTGACGTTGTTGCCTTGGCATCATACCTGGTCTTCATGCGGTCGCTCGTCATCTTAATCTGGCTTCTGGTCCTTTGGTGTATGTCCCTAAGCCTTTCCCTAAGGTCCGCCACGTACTCTTCTTCATTTCTGGGCTCATTGGTAGGAGATCCAAATTTCACCTCACTGGGTAAACGAGCTATTCCACCAAATAAGATTTCGAACGGCGTATGTCGAGTAGTGCTATGCACGGCACTTCTATAGGCCATCAAAAACAAGGGAATCTGCCGGTCCCAATCCCGTTGGTAGTCACCTACGACCTTCGAGAGATGTTCGTCCAAAGTCCTATTGAAACGCTCCACCATACCGTCCGACTGTGGATGAAGCGGGGTTGTCCTTGTCTTTTTGATTCCGAGTAGTTGACACATCTCTTGGAAGATTCTTGACTCGAAGTTCCGCCCTTGGTCAGAATGCAATTCCAAGGGCACACCGAATCTGCTAACCCAATTGTAGACGATCTGCTCCGCCACGGTTCTGGCTTCCTGGTTAGGGATCGGAAACGCTTCCGGCCACTTACTGAAGTAGTCCATCACTACGAGTATATACCGATTACCATTGTCGGTTTCCGGAAAGGGCCCTGCGATGTCAATGGCGATTCGTTCGAAAGGTGCTCCCACGTTGTATTGGTGCATCTTACCTCGAGTTTTGATTCTCGGACCCTTGCTAGCTGCACACACGTCGCATTTTCTGCACCAGTCTTCGATATCTTCCTTCGCTTTTAACCAATAAAAACGTTCTCGTACCTTTTCTAGCGTCTTATTCACTCCCAGGTGGCCTCCGGTCGCCCCGCCATGCATTTCCTGTAACACCTCCTTGACCCTCGTCCGCGGTACGACAAGCTGCATTACAAACGATTTTCCGTCGGAGGATTCCCATTTTCTTCTCAGAACACCTTCTTGGACATGGAGGGAGTCCCACTGCGCAAAATATGCCTTTAAGGTCGGGCTTCTGTGAGAGATGTCCTGATGATCCGGTTTCTCCATGTTCTCCTTCCAGGCCAGAATCGGCTCGATATCGGGGTCTTCCTTCTGAGCGTTCCGGATCTCATCTACGCTCCAGCCGGCGATAGGTTCGGCTCTCATTCTTTGGATGGAAACCAGCTCCCGTTCTTCCTGACGCGCACAATGTTTACAATCCGTTCTGCATGGTCTCCGGGACAGTGCATCCGCATTAGAGTGGAGTTTTCCTTTACGATGCTGTATTTCGTAGTCGTAGATTTGCAGCCTTTCGATCCATCTTGCGACCTGACCCTCAGGACTCTTGAACTGTAATAGCCATTTCAATGCTGCATGGTCTGTGCGAAGAACGAACTTCCTCCCGTAGAGGTATTTGTGAAAATGCTTCGTAGCCAAGATCAAAGCTAGAAGTTCCCGCCTTGTCACGCAGTAGTTCCTTTCTGGCTTAGAGAGCACCTTGCTGAAGTACGCAACCACCTTCTCTTGGCCGTCATGCACCTGGGAGAGTACGGCTCCTACCCCGACATTACTAGCATCTGCATCCACAACGAACGTTTCCCCGGGAGTGGGGTAAGCCAGTATCGGGGCATCGCATAGCCGTTGTTTAAGTGCCTTGAAGCTCTTCTCGCACTCAATTGACCATTTGAATTGTTTTCCCTTTTCCGTCAACTGGTGCAGGTTCTTTGCGATCCCGGCAAAATCCTTCACGAACCGTCTGTAGTAGGTGGCTAGGCCCAGGAAGCTCCTTAGTTGGTGTTTGTCTTTGGGGACTGGCCAGTTTTTCACCGCTTCGACCTTCTCCGGATCGGTTCTCACTCCTTTCGCTGAAATTATGTGTCCCAGGTACTTGACTTCCGCTCTAAACAGGGCGCACTTCTTGGGGTTGAGCTTCAGGTGGGCACTTCGAAGCCTTTGAAACACATCCCTTAGATTGTCTCGGTGTTGCGCAAACGTTTTTCCTACGACGATGACATCATCCAAGTATACCAAACAGGTTTTCCATGTTAACCCTTGCAGGACACATTCCATCAATCGCTCGAAAGTCGCCGGAGCATTGCACAGCCCGAATGGCATTACCGTGAATTGCCATAGCCCATTTCCTGCGGTGAAGGCGGTTTTCTCCCGGTCTTCTGGATGGATCTGTACCTGCCAGTAGCCACTCTTCAAGTCGAGAGTGGAAAACCATCGGGCTCCTGATAGTGTGTCTAGCGTGTCGTCAATCCGTGGCAGAGGGTAGCTGTCTTTCTTGGTGACGTAATTGAGCTGCCGATAGTCCACGCAGAACCGCGTGCTGCCATCTTTCTTCTTAACCAGTACAACCGGTGATGCCCACGGACTTTTGGAACTTTCAATCACACCTTCTTTCTCCATTGCCGACACCATCTCTGCAACTTCTGTCTGCTTTGCCAATGGAAGGCGCCTAGCAGGCTGACGAATTGGTCTAGTATCACCAGTGTCTATTCGATGTTGTACCAGGTGTGTTCGGCCGTATTCTCCGTCCTGTGCGGCAAATACATCAGCGTACTCATTGATAAGATTCTCTGCCAGAGTTCGCTGCTCCTGATTCAGCTCACTGGACTGGAGAATCGTCTCTCTCGTTTCCGCTGTCCAAGGTGATGGGAGAGGTTTTGGAGCATCACGTTCAGATATTGTTGCGACGGCGGTAATCGGCGTGCATTTTCCAGTCACCTCCCCTCGCCTTAGTTTGACAGTGTGTGGTCTTGCGTTCAAAACTCTCACTGGAACCATGGTGTTCTTTGGTTCGACTAACGTCTTTCCCACGATGTAGTCTTGAGAATTCTTCTCTGGGTCTGGTTCTACTATGTAGAATCGGTGGCTCCCAAGATCACCTTCCAGCTTCGTCCAAATGATTGTCTCTGAAGACGGCGGCAAAACTTCGTCTTTGCTGATGACTGTCCTGAGAGTTACGGCATTCTCATTTCCGTACACCATCGGAATCTCCACATTTCGATACCTCAGTACTTGCATCCCGATGTCCAAGATTACTTCATTTGCTTTCATGAAGTCTATTCCGATGATGCACTCGTCGCATATGTCTGCCACCAGAAACGCATGGGCGAACGTCAGTCCTGCCAGAGTAATCGTAAGACGAACTTCTCCAAATACCTTCGCCATTTCCCCTGTTGCAGTCTTCAGGCAGTAGCTGTTGGTGTTGTGCAGCCAGGAGCCTTTGACGATATCTCTTCTTACAATGGAGGCGGTGGCACCTGTGTCGATGGTGGCTACGCACTTCTTCTTGTTGATTAGTGCCTCCACTGTCAGGCTCTTGTTACCCCGTTTGGTTTGCGAAACTTGAATGGTGGTCCTGGGGGCCTCGATTCCAGTAACCAACTTCTGCCCCGCGAAGTTGGTCCTTACGCATCCCCCGACTGCTGGTTTTGGGAAGTCTGACCGACAGGATGCTTCCTCTCTGCTTCTCCTACTTCCGCAATGTGGACAATTTCCTCGTCTAGGTGCACTTCTGCACTGCCGTTGTAGGTGTCCGGTTTGGTTGCAATTCCAGCAACGGATTTGACTTCCGCGAGCTCTGTCTTCATCCATGACGGCTGTTCTCTGGCATGAGCATTCCACGACGGACATTTCCCTGACACGGTGTATTCCCTGGTATGCTTGCTCCGCAGCCTTCATTGACAAAGCGAATGCCAATGCCTCGGGGAGTGTTCGCTTTTCAGCCATCCTTACAGCCATTTGCAGTTGTCTGTCCTCTATGGCCTGAATAAAAGCTTCCACCGCCATTTCGTTGATAAGCTCCTCACCGGCTTTAGGGTATGAAAGATGGGCTAGTCGCTCTATATCCGCTTGCAACTGTTGGAGCGTTTCCCCCCTTTTCTGGACTCGACTACGCAGCTGAACCCTGTACACCTGCTGCATGTGTTCATCCCCAAACCGCATCTCGATAGCCTGAACCAGAGAGTCGTAGTTCTGCTGTTTATCTTCCGGGATGGTCTGCAAGAGCTCCGCAGCTGGACCCCTCAGTGCAAGCGTGAGTGCAATAGACTTCTCTTCATCGTCCCAGCTATTGGTCATTGCGGCCGCTTCGAATTGCCTCTTATAAATTGGCCATGATGTTTGACCATCGAAGATAGGAGGCTGCATCTCCTTTCTTCTCAGACCGTCAGTGGAATATTCCCGTGCTTTCTGTCTCTTCACGTTGCTGAGCTCCTTAGCAAGATTTTCGACTTGCTTTCCTACTATCTCGAATTGCGTATCCACTTTTTCAAACTGAATCTCTATCTTCCCGAACTGAGTTTCCTGTTTCTCAAAATTTTCATCGAATCTAGTTTCGACTTTTTCGAGTTGCGTCTCTACCTTCTCGATTTTCTCTTCGATCACTTCGAATTTGGATTCCAAGTTCTTGTTTTGCTCATCAAGTTTACTTTCCAGAGCATCTAGAGAATTCTTTTGTTCGTCCATTGCTTTCTTTTGTTCATCCATTGCCTTCTTTTGTTCATCCAACTTAAGTTCTAGAGAATTCTTTTGTTCGTCCAGCTTAAGTTCTAGAGAATTCCTTTGGTCGCCCATTGCTTTCTTTTGTTCGTCCATCGCTTTCTTTTGTTCGTCCATCGCTTTCTTTTGTTCGTCCAGCTTAAGTTCTAGAGAATTCCTTTGATCTTCTATTGCTTTCTTTTGTTCGTCCATGACTAACTTAAGTTGCAGGAGCAGACTTGTTATACCCGGGTCGGCTGCTGTACTTACTGCTTCCTCTTCCACGTCAAACTCTACGTCGTGCGGATTTTCACCTTCCTGCGTTACTGCTTCTTCCAGACGAATCAGTAGGGCATCTTTTCCCCCAGTTGTGTCGAGGTTCCGCTTACTGAGTTCTGCCTTTAGTTGAGTTATAGTTAGTTTTCCCAATTTGCGACCCATTTTGCGCAACTAATTAACTCAACACAGAAATCGTTTTTTTTTTTTTTTTTTTTTTGCTTGTGCAATTTCACACCACGGAAATAGTTATTCACAGAATAAGTTTTATCCCGCTTCTGACACCAATGTAGTATGCGGGCTACGGCTCGAGTAGATAAAACAATTATTCTGAGAAATTATTTCTTTATTTTCTACTCTATAGAACAATTCAAGTTCACACTATACTATTCTTCGCCTTATTCTTTTCTTACAAGGTCTCTTTCCTCTCAAATCACTTTATCTCCTTTCAATTTCTTAATTCACAAATCCAAACTAATTACTTTTTCTTGTTCACTCTCAACTTTCAATTTATCACCAAATTACAACTTCGCCCATTATCACTTTTCTAATCTCTTCGCCACGGTTCTAAACCAACTGTCCCTTTTTTTGATCGCCATCTGTCCTTATATAGCAGAAGTTTCTGATAGCCAGAAACTTCTAGCAAATTCTTCGACCACTGGAACAAGAGAAATAATTCTTGCAGTTATAATTCCCTAATATTATCCCTAATATTATCCCTAATATTATTTGTCTCTTTCGTTGACATGAGCTGTGGAGACTTCGTCCCAGACACGAACCTCGAATGAAGGACAGTTTGAACCAAAATTCTGCCAGAATGGAAAGTCACTTCGGAATTTGCTGCATAGACATAGGCGCGTAGTTATTATTATGCTACAATATGTTTGTTAAAATATAGATATTGGTCTAACCAAAGCCCTAGGTATCTGACTACACTTCGACTCGCAAGTGGCTGTCCGTGCGGTCCAACGATTGAGAACTTTCGCCAATTCTTTCTAGTATCCCTAGAGGCCCCAGACAACGGCGTCCTAAAAAGAATGGTTTCCGATTTCTCGAAGTTGATCTTCAACTTCCAGTCATCGCAATATCGCTGAATCTTATCGAAGTCACGTTGCAAGAGCAGTGCTATGACCTCGATTTTTGGTCCTGATCTGTAAGCGACGAGAGTCGTCTGCGTACGCTATGGCATGGTGAAGTGATCCTATGAGATCGCTCGTGTATATGTTGAAAAAGATCGGTGAATTCGTTTTTGATTTGAAATGTTCCAGCAGAGGTCACATTGCCACTTTTGACAATGTACTGTCTACTGGTGAGCATGTTATAAAGTATGTACAACAGTGGTTTGCTTATGCCCAGCCTGTTCAGCTTGTAGAAGAGTCCCTCTAACCATACGGTGTCGAAGGCCTTCTCCAAGTCAATCAGGCAGGCACCCGTGCACTGTTTCTTGCTTTTGTTCCATTGGATATCCGATACCAGTTTAGACGCGGCATGTATTGTATCATGCCTCCCCTTAAAACCGAATTGGTTATCCGGAATTATTTATTTTATTGTTCTCAGTCCACTTAATCAGGGCTCTATTGATCAATTTTTCGAATACCTTGCTGATGTTTGGCAGGAGACTTATCGACCGGAGATTTGCCGGATTGGAGTTGTCCTTACCACTTTTGGGGATGGGTTGTATCACTGCTGTTTTCCAATGCGCTGGATAATGTGCATTATTCAGCGCATTGTTAAACAGAGTGGTGTAAATGTCCACCACTTCTGGAGGGAGATGTCGAAGCACAATGTTCGACACTCCGTCGATTCCCACAGATTTCTTCCTTCTCAATGATTCGAAGATCGCTTGCAGCTCCACCTTCGATATATACGGAGGATGTACCCTTTCATCGGTGATGACATTGTTTGCCATGTTATCGTCATTGAACTCGGTAAAACCTATGTTCTCGGATCGCCAGTGCTCTATATCATTTCGAAGATAGAAGTTGTGCACAAGGACGCGATTTTCCAGGTCGTGGTTCGGGCAAATGGTATCATTCACCTTGTACACTTCCTGGAAAGTCGCTCCAATAGCCTCTACCTTCTCCTGCGGATCTTCGATCACAAAGAAGTTGTCATCTTCTACTGCGTTATCTGGATCTATACCTGTTATAAGTATTCGTCCATTGTTCGTCGTTCGGCGGATCTTAAGACATGGAAGGTCGTTTTGATTATTCCTCCGAAATATTTTATTTATTTGTGGGAACATACTCGGGTTGTTGGATTTTACAGCCCGAATTTTGTTGTTCCAATGCAAATTTACAGAAAGTCTGTAATTTTCTCTAATTAATTTCTGGAGGTTTTTAATCAACGACTTCAGCGTCCTAACCTCCGAGTTTTGCCTGTCAGTAAACTGTCTGTGCAAGGTTTTTAGTCTCGACAGCAATCTACTTTTGTGTTGGTGTAGGGGGTCAATTGGTGCATTGCTGAATATGTCTGCGTTGTCAGTATGTTGATACCGAGGTATCGTATTGTCCATAGTTCGTTTAATTGTCTCGTCCATTTGTTTTAGGTACCAGTCAATCTCCTCGTTTGACAGATTCCTATTGGACGGTGGGTAGAGCGAATTCGAGGAGAGTGCTCTTGTCAAAGTTCTTGAGAAGCGAGTCCAACGCATCCTACTATAATTGTAGGAGTACGTTTGGACAAACTCCTCTAACTCCGAAATTTCGTTGGGAATCGTTATTACGGCACTGAGTCCGCAATGGTCACTGTCATACACAAATGTGTGAAGGCAGTTTAAAGTTTGTCGGTCCATGTCGGTCAGTTGTAACCGTACGTCAAATAGCATAAGATCCAGATAGGATCCGCTTCTAGGAAACGACGGACTATCTGTAGCTTTCAAATCGAGTTAATACTCGACACTGTGCCGACCCCACAAATTGAATAGTAGGTTCCCTCTAGGATTAGGTGTGTTATTTCCCCAATCTCTATGTTTGGCGTTTAGATCTCCGGCCATGATGAAATAATTCTCCTCCGACTCCAACCTTAGGCATCGAAAAAGTGTCTCGAGCTCTGAGATAAATAACGTAGATTGAGTAGCTTCAGGTGCATAGAGTGCTATCATGTACATCTTCTTTCCACTATAGAGAGGGATGCACACGATACGCGCTTCCAGCACCTGGAACCTTCGCACTTCACCGCTGTACACTACCTTAAATTGCAGTTGTTTTTTAATGAAGATCGCAACACCTCCTCCTTGTGTCGAGTTGGGTCGGTCTCTTCTGACAATATTGTATTTATTGTGCCCCAATTTGTGTTTCTGTGATAGCTTTGTTTCGCTAACCATAAGCACATCAGGGGTTTGGTCATCAAGCAACTTAAACAATACGGCTCTTCGCTCGATCCTAATCAGTGAATTCACATTCACCGCAAGGATCTTCAAGGATTGCTCCTCCATGTTCGTACCCATTACGACTGGAGGTGCGTTAGGCTCGGCAGAAGTGCGTAGATCTGGTCCACCCGCTTCGCCTGCTCCTGTACCTGACGCTGAAGCTGACCCATCTGCCCTTGGATAGCGAGCAAGATGGCTAGCAAGTCAGTTTGAGCCTCCGGTGCTCTAGGCGCTGGGGCATGAGAAGCAACCTTCGGTCTTTCCTGTTCCGTATTTCCCCGACCTGCCGCCATTTGTGCGTAGGTCACTTGGGGAGTCACGGATTGTGTTTCAATTGGAGCAGGTGGACGTTTCACTACAACCTGCTGACGAACCAGATTTACTTTCTTAATATACTGGAACTCTTCCAACTCAGCCATCTACTTATGTCATTTTCCATGGTCAATTCTTCAACATCACTATTTTGCTAACATGAATATCTACATAATTAAGCTTACTACTTACATTGTATAATTTTGAGTTTCTCGGCGGGTGAGAGCATCACAAACTTCAGTGCCATAGCCCATGTTAACTCTGCAGGCTTTTTCCAAATTTAGATTCTGTGTAGCTAAGCTCGCCAAAACACTGGGCATAATGTAACAAGCCAACATTGGCTCGACAGTTACATTGTTCCAGATGTGACTTAGCTTCTCCTTCCAATGCATCTTCTTCCATTGTTTAGGTTTCTGATCCATAGTTTTCTCCATGGCTGTTGAGATTTATCTGAAATAAAGAAGAGACAATTAATAGAATGAATAAATAAATATCACGTGAAATAAATTAATTGGGGGAATTCCGTGCCATCTACCTATGTACATATATTTATTTATTTGTTTTTGAATGCTAACTCAACCCATGCCGATCGATCTAACAAATTTATTAGAAAGAGCTTTCGAAATTTATTAGCTAAACAAAAAAAGATAAAAACTTTACAAGGGGTTTTAAGCAAGCAAGCTGTCTGCTTTCAGTGATCTCTTAAAAATTTAAAATTCAAATAAAGCCGCATTAACGCAAATTTATTTTAATATAGTGTTAGGTATGTCATAATTTTTAACTTTATACATGTACGAGTATGTGTTAGACGTAAAATTGTATAAGAACGATGTCAGCAAAACAAGCTGATTGAAGCGAGCGTCGCTTTTGCACTTTTGGCAAAATATATTTACACTTAACTTTAGCTAAATCTTTGCTTGTAATCATATTTTCATTACAGTAAGTATCCTTATTCGACCCTTTCTTTAACTAAGCCACTCACTTACAAGCATAGGTTCTCAATAAAAATCTACGACAGACATGATTGCCAAAGATAGATCGTGAAGCTATGCCAAGTCAATTTAAATTGAATACTAAAATGTAATTCAAGAAAATACGTAATCGCTTCATTTTGATATATTTAGTAAGTGTTTAGCCTTTAGATACGCACCCATAAAATGGTATTTTCTCTGTAAGTACTAAGGATACCAAAGCATTTCCCACATACATTTTCGCTAAAACATTTGAATCCTGATCCGTTTTCTCATAAATCTGTTCGATGGGGATACCAGAGGCCCCGGAATATATTTCTGAGATAACAATTAACAAAAATTTGCAGTTTTTTTGTGACATCCGTGATCATTTTCCAGGTGAAACGCGGCCGTGTTTCGACTGCTTAAAAACAATTTGATACCTCCGTTAACTTATACTCTATCGACCTGTTGCCCAGCAATGTTTTACTTGTGAAGTTGATGGATTGTCAGTAAGGCTGAGAATTCTAGAGGATTTCATCTTCAGCCCCACCAGATTCAACTCCTTTACTAAATCTACGGCAAACGATAAATGGCAAACATTTTCGGCGTTCGATTTTGGAATCTTAGATTCCATTACTTAGCACCGACAAAAAACTCTGAAAAGCGTCAGTGATCACCCTAAAAAAAGTAGTGACGATGCTAAGTAACCTTGTGGGACAACACTTAAATTCCTTCGACAGGCTACTCCTATGCAACACGTGACATTTCGTGTCCCTCTGTTACAGTTACTAACGCCTCAAATTCGATAAAAAAAAAAAAAAAAAATATAGCCGAGATCTTTGAGATCTCGACGAATTCTTCGATAAGAATTTAGAACGAAAAATTGCGTGCTCATTGTCGAGAGTTTTTTCTAGTTGTTTCTTAATGAGTTCGACATTTATTACCTCATTATTGGTGCCGATTGGGGAAAGAACGCAGATGCGTTATTGTAGGGCTCCGCGAAATGCCTTCAAGAATTACCGTCTTGTTTATTTTAAGTACTTTGACAATATTAATGATATCTTCCTTGCTGGGACGTGTGTTGAGAATTCTAGAGTAAAGGCATCATATAGCTCAGAATGACTTTTGAGTAACCACAATGTGGTTCATTCTCATAGAAAACCAGCAAAGAACAGTTACAATCCAGCTCCTGAGAAATTTTCCTTCGAAACTTGTCTAGCAAATTCATCGGAGATCTCATTTTCAGTAATCTTATTGTGACCTGGGACCCAAGCAAGATTCAGTGAGTTCAGCCTTGCGACCGAATTCAGAGAACTCTTGGAAGGGACTAAAGGGTTAACACTCCATCCCTTCCACCCATGCTTAAAATATAGTTCATAGCCATTAGGATTGCATTAGTCTCCGCTTGAAAGACAGGCGTACGAGTATGTTTACGTAACGAGAAGTTAAGCCTAATGTTGTCGTTCTCCAAGAAGACTCTAGCACCAGACCCTTGATTGGTTTTGGATTCATCCATGAAAATTCTTTTCTGGCTCAAATTCCGAACAAATCCAGCCCTGAGCGTAGAGAGTAGAATTTAAATGTACAAAGCAGTTGGAGTTCTGGTGTGATTGCATCAGACGGCATATCCATTTAACAAAAGTCGAAAGATAAATGTCGCGTAAGGTCATCGAAGCTCCAGTGCGAGTTATTCCAAAACCCACCTCGTTTAAGACGAAAGATAGCTTTTATTGTGCTGCCCATCATGTAATTATCAAGAGGAAGAAGTTTTAACAATTCTAGAGTAGAGAAATGTGTGCTGGTGAAGGCCCCGTGTAGCCGAGACAAATTGTTCTTTAGAGTTTAGTGAGAGAAGTAATGGGATATTTTCGCGAAAGTTGTTTCCATCAAACAACCGATGCAATGCTTGGTGATAAGAGAGCGCCTCAAAGCTTAGAAATAAACTTAGAAATAATCGGATTATGTAAAGAATCTATTTTTATCTATTTTAACAGCCGAATTTTTGCATTTTTTTTTGTGTTTAAAGGTCAATATATATGTACTTATTTTAAAATTTATAAAGAAAAGATTACCAAAAGCAGTACTTTATAAGATATCTAAATTTGTTAAAAAATAAAGATATCTTATAGAATTCACAGAATTCACATGTCAAATACCAAAGTCCAAATACGGATAGTATTGATAGAATTCAAATTAAGTGTGGAAAAAGGGGAGAGTACTTCGTATATATCTACACCCAGTAGGGTTTCAAAACTATAAAAAAAAAAGAAAAATTTAGCGCAACAGCTCTTTAAGTGCCAGGGCCTAAGCTTCTCGCAACCACTCGTGTTGTGTGCGTTATATTTTTCACACGAATGGAAGGGACCTTCAGTTTAGTGCCGTATCCGAACGGCAATTTGTTTTTGAGAAGCTTTCTCGTGACAACAATACTCTTGGATGTTTGTCAGACGTTCGCGAGAGGTGGGATCGTAAAAAAACTTTTTGATGTTTTCTGGGATTCGAACTTGGAACCTCTTGCGTAGTGATCCGACACACTAACCACTACGCCACGACGCCCACAAAACTATAAGTACTCAAATTATTAAGCCTCAAACCTCATTGTCAATTCCACATGGCTTAGTATTCCGCAAAATTACCATAAACACACACACACAGCTTTCAAATGATTCTACTCCATACTCGAGTTCTTGGTTTTGCTTTCCGCCAAGTTTGTTCCAGAGTTCAAAAAAGTTTTCCATGAAACTTTATATGCAATATGTGGCTATTATAGAAGAGGTAACGCAGTACCGACATCACTTTGCCAGATTTATAATTCGAGCGATTTCAAAAGGGTATCCTGCAAAACTATCAGCTTTGAACTCTCTCAATAGTCAATCCCACCGAAATCGTAATGAGAAATTTTCAAAACTCTTAACGAACTCATTTTTCGGAAAAACGATTTTGAAAAGCCTTTTAATAGTGCAAACTTATATCTAATCCTTACCAAAAATATATATGAATTGTTTGATTGATACTTATAAATTGTAAGACCCTTAATCCTCATCAGTTGATTTATTCTTGAGGCAGTTCTCCAGTAAGTGCATTGTTTTCTACCGCTTCCTCGTTCTACCTTCGAGCAAGTAGTCTCATAATCCTTAGTATTATTGTGCTCAATGAAGCGGTCCTTTTCCAGTAAGTCTTGGAATGTCTTCACATCATGTCGAGGAATATGCTTACGATAGTTGATTTTCAACAGCTCATAAATCAAGTAGAACTCAGTTTCTTCACCATGACTACCATCGGGCAATTGTGCGAGCAAGGCACGTTTCTGACACATAAATGTATCTATGGCAGCACCCTCGGTCTGTTTTAACTGGGAAATTTTCAATAAAGATCTGATAGGCTGGTTTCGTTGGTGAGAAATGATTGCAAATTAGTTCGATAGCGTTATTCCAGGTCTTACGCTCACTCTTCACACCTTGCCTCCATGTGGATACAAGCCCATAGAAGAGCAAAGAAATTTTACGTAATGCGTCTTCATCGCTGATGTATTCGATTTCTTCATCGCTGATATGTTCAATTTCTTTGAAAATGAGGACTTGGGTTCCCAGACAAGTTTTATGCTACTACCTAAAGCACGCATTTGTAATTTTAAAATTCATGTATAAGTTTTTATACATCTAGATACCGGGGATCACCACGTGTAAGTAAAGCAAGAATTTTATGCATTTTATAAAAAAAAAAATGTTCTGGTAAGAATTAACTACAATTTTTGTCAAAATGTCGTGCCGATGGATGAATAAATTGGAAAGATGTTATATTCATAGCAAGTGAATTATAGAAAGTCGTAGAGGATAAAGTTTTAAGTGTTATAGCATGTTATTAACAAAAAATGTCGGCCAAAATATGACTTTACCTATATCATACTGACCAATATAATCATGTTAGAGTTGATATACAGGGTGATTCCACATCTTACAATCAAACTTTGAGATATGATAGACTGTACCAAAGTAAGAAAAAAATTGTATAAGAGGGGAAGATTCTTCTCCCCCGTTTTTAGTTATGGGGCTAGCAATTTGTTTCATTTTAAGCTATTTTCACTAATTTATCTCTTTAATTTAATGAGTGAGCTTTGAGCATATTAAATTTCCTATTCAACAGCATGTAACACTGTTTATAACAGCCTTTATTTCTATCCGTCTAAGTATTATATTTGTAAATGTATTTTTCATAAAATGTTTTATAAATTTTTCACATACCTATTGATGTATTCTAGAAATTGTTGTACTAATAGAAGATCATAAGACTTTGAAATGTCTTTTACTACAATGTTCCCATCAAAATAGCCGAAAATAGTATATAACTACATACAACTGTTTCCAAGGTAGAAGCCAAAGTAGAACTACAATTGCATGAAATTAACATTGGAAAGGTGTATTAAAAAGATTCTCGAAACTTGCGCTTTTTTTCCACGGAATGTACATACTATAAGTGTACAATGTTATAAAAATAGTTGTAATAGTGGCACACACACATTAAGAAATTGTATTTAAGGCAAACGTTAAATGTTCTTTGTAACAGCCTGCGTTCTAAAATTTTTAAATCGAGCTACGTAGAAATCTACACCATAGACTGTGCTGTAGTTTTATATCTCTAGGTAATCAAAGGTGTTCTGGAAGGACGTAAATTGTAAAAATAATATTAAATAAATTGTAAAAATATTGTATGTGTTTTGAAAATCGAAAACTCTTCTCCGTTAGCTTCGAAATCCTTCTAGGTAATCTGAAAGGTCCTGGAAATTTCGAAGTGTTATTTTAAACAGCCTGTAATTGAAAAATCAAAAAATTGTCCGCTCTATGCTATAAGTATGCAAAATTTCTAGGTTATCCAAGTGGAAAGTGTAAAAAAAATACGTATTTGAGCTATTTTCGCAATTCTGTCTGCCTGTATCTACCAAAACGGATGGGCAGATTTTCTTCAACTTCATATCTGGGCCTAGAGGAGAAATTGGAGTTTTCATTCTCATCCCAAAATAACTAGTACTTTACTACGTGCCGACTTCTGGTGCGAAACTACTCAGCTTTTCACTGAAAATTTAAATAAAGGTACTTTATTTATTAACGAACCTGTTAAAATTGGCTATTTCTCGGATATGGCCTAAATTGATTTTGCCTAAAATTTGAAATCTGAACAATTTACAACCGAACAACACATATGAGGTAATTACGTACGACCCAGTCATGCCCTTTATTTCAAATTGCCATAAATTGAACGAGAGTTAAAGGTATTTTGTTTTCACTCATAAGTTCATGAGGTCTGCTTTAAAAAGTGTTAAACAAATATTATGTGTGAATACTCGTAACACTTGACTTGTCTTGCCTTTCTTTGCTTCATTGAATCAGCGTTTTGTTTCCCCAAAATTTGGTTTAACATCAAAAATCAAGCAATATATCATAAGTAATTAAACCCTATTAAGTGTTGAAGTGGATCGTGATTACCAATTTGCCAATATAAGAGCCACGAAAAAAAAATCTCCATAATAATACGTATTCGTATGTACATACTTTTTGATTCGTAGGAGCAACTTTAAAATGTATTAAGCGCATATAATACTACGTGTATAGCGTTGGCTGGTATTATTTTAGCTAGAATTAAAACCAGAACTTCCACCACGATCGTCATGTCAAGTAACGTGTTAAATGATTTTAAAATCGTTTGTTCAGAATAGGTAAGGTACCTAAGCGCTTGTTCAACAAGTAGGAGAGAAGTCTAAAGTTCAAAATAAAATACAAGAATTCTTTTCGAAAACCTGCAGCAAAGTCAAAGACCCGAGGTGGTAATCTCCAGAAATACAGAGGTAAAAAGTAAGAACAACAGTAAAAAGTAAGAACAACAGTAAAGAGTATACATGTGACAGCAACCAACAGCCATCCGAACACAAAAGAAAAAAAAAACAAATAAAATCTAAGTTTATCCAACTACTACTACTACCTACGTCAAGAAGGGGCTTCTGTCTGGTAGTACAATGAACCAAATTGAATCTAAGTGCTCCGGTAATTGGTTTATATCTTTTTTGCTAACAATGACCTTGTTTTATAACGTCTAACAGTAGTCTCAGCTAACAACTTGCTAATAGCCTTAATAAGAGAAACTCTGTTTATATAGCAATGAATCTATTTAAATACTTGAGGTTTCTTTTAGAACCCAATAGTTATGTATTTTACTTTTGAATTATCACTTTTATAAAGTTAACACTGTATCATCTAAGAAAAAATATTACGCTACTACACAAATATATTGAAAACATTTCGAATTAATTATATTCATTTTGAATGAGACTAACAAATTGGTTAAAAACGAAATGCAAATATCCGCCCGCCAAATATGGAAATAACGATTAGAGGATTGTTATACGAATATTTTTTGATTTAATTCTTTATGACGATAAAGGAATAAGTAGAATAAAGAGGAAAACAATCAACAGTCTGTACGATCGATAGTTTCGATAGTATGTTATCAAGCTTTATAGTAGGTACAATTTAGTCTATAATATGTAGGTATCTCGAACAATAACATTACCAAGGGATCTCTTAAGATTCATATCGGCACTATTATCAGCTTTTTCACTTGGCCTGTCAAACGGGCGCTTGAAGCACGCCGCTACCGTCCAACAACGGTTAGTTTGTTTACTTGAATCATCCATAATAGCAGTGTCTTGACTTTTTATGCTTTTCTCGTTTTCTCTAAAGAGATCTTGAATTCAAATAGTACACAACGAGATGAACATAGTAATAGATAGTGTTCATTTGCAATTAAAAGCAACTCCTAAGTCGCTGTTAGTTATGTTATCGTAAGTTGATTTTAAAATTTCGTAGCAATAAACACATTTAGCGGAAGTCAATATCGAATATTTATTGTTTATTTCGCTACTATGAACAGCTGACTCTTGACATATCAACTCAGCTTTCAAACTAAAAACTATGCATTAGTTTAGTATTTAATGCATTCAATCGTTCTTTTATAGATTTTGCGTGCTCTATTATTCGTGTTATCATGAATAATATCAAAATCACGTACAATTTGTACATCCCCCATTTTCACTTTTCATTTTAGGAGTGACATTCGTGTTTATCACTACCAATTAGTTAGAGGAGACTTTAAGAAAAACGTTTAAATTCTGACATTATCGTGGTCAGTAATATACAAATAATGGCATATGGTGTTCGGTTTGGTGTAGGCAAGGGAAATAAAATGGCAGAATGGGAAAAAGGAATAATTATTTCCGTGCCATATTTTTAATAATTTGCGAGCGCCAAAGGAAATATGAATACCTTTATATTTTTTAAGGGCATGGGCGTTTGGGAAAAGGGGGAAGAGGAACAGAGGAGATGCCTGTGGACGTTGGCTTTAAATGTTTGAAGGTTGTACTCGTAGTGATGAGGAAATACAGAGCCTGGTAGATTTTCCACATTCGTGTCGTTCGGCTCATAAACGAATCCCTATATTTGACCGTACGACCGAAGTTGGGCTTAAGGTTCAACTGATGTGCATTCAAAGCATGAGATGTATTGTGCGAAAATGATAATGCAGCATATGTCCTTTTAGTTATAGTCAAATCATAATTTATAATATTCTGTGATATTGCACAACAATTTATAGAATTTTTGTCAAAATTTAATTCAATTGACACAATTCAATTTCCCCAAAGTTACTTTTCTGAGAGGAAAAAGTATCATTATTCAAGAAAAGTACACGTACACTTTTAGTATGAACAAAATTGGGACACGTCAATTTAAGTTTAATTTTAATGGAAAATGTTTGATTTATCCAAACAAATAAATCGCACACAAATTAGCCTTTTTTTTTTACTTTTTTTTATTTCAAAACCTTCTTGCTGTCAAATCTATCAGCCACAACTCATTTGACAGTTCTCATTTTTTCATAATTACCGAAAAATTAACGAAGGATAAAATCACATTTCTTTCAATTTCGTAAGTTTGCCAGTACGAGTACGGTTTTCTGATGTTTTCAGACACAATATTACACTTAAATGCATTTACGTATGAGTACCCGAATGAAGCTTTTAATTTTAATTTTACCCTCACCTAAACGTACAAATTTAGCCACGAATTGACACACGACTTTAATTAACAGATAACAAATTGTTCATCCTGAAAATTTTAAAAGTAAACATTTGCAAAATTAAAGTGCCTCTTCGGTGATAGGCAATTCTAGCGAACGTTCCACACTCTAGCACGTTTTAGCTTCACGGATAAAGTACAAAGATAACAGACATTCGGTTAGTGCTAGCAAGTTTTACTAACCAAAGATCTACCATCCTTTCTGCTAGCGGGGTGGCTGGAATGCGCCGATTGCATCAGCAAGCTAGTAAATAATAGTCTGCATTATATATTATCAATAGCGTTAGTTTGTTCTCTCTAAAGTATAATATGCGTCTGAGGCTAAATTGAAGTCAAAGGAGAATGGCTCAATTCGTATCGGCTAATGAGTCCATGTGCATTTAGAAGACCATCGCTTACTAACCACTTGAGGTCCTTGCCGGTGAATCGTTAAAGAGTAAGCGTTACCTAAAAATACGAGTGAGTACTAAGCTTTGTGTATACCAGCATTAGTTGATAAGGGGGTAAAATAAAATCCATATATCACAATACGAGTACATCTTGAATTGATTAATTACTTAAAAACTTGTAATCCATTTCGAGAAGTCCCTTGTTTATGAAGGGTCTGTGCATTTTATCGAAAGCTTTGTCGATATCAAGGGAAACTACTCTGCATTCACCATGCTGAAAAATGCACTGGTTTCAGTTTTCAGATAGGTATATCATTAGGCCCTCCATGCGACGCTGTTGCCGGAAATCTTACCGATGGCAATTAAGAATATGATTTCTTTTCGAGGTATCTTATAAGGTGGTAACTGACAATGCCTTCCATGACTGAATTTGACTGTATTATTATATTATTTTATATTATATTATACACATACAATTATTTAATATATTACTATAGGCAACGGTTGCTTCACAAACATTTAATACCACGGTAGCTCGCGACGCAGTCTCTGATGCAGATGTACTCGTATATTAGCCAAATAGTCGAAGTTGTCACCAAACGCACAACAAACTGAATCATTTCACGATTATTTTTTTTATATTCACAAAAATGTGTCACACAAAAATATGGGAAACCTTCAAGCAGAGTTGTTAACAACTTTTGTTGCGGATACGCGACGACTGACTTAAGCTTGCTGAACGTATTAAATTAAGCAGATACTACAAAAAATATAGGGTTTTATTTTGCCTTATAAAAAAAATACATCAAATACTACTTTGCTTAAATTTTTTAAATTCTCTCACAATTTTAAAATTTAATCATGCATATAAAGAAAAATTACATTTTTCGTTGTCTGACTTTGTAAAATGTTGGCAAACAAAAATTTTAATCGACGAACGTGCCAATTGTTAACACAAATTCCAATTTCAGTCAATTTTATATACAAAAGAATGAAGCATTTAAATGCTCCACTGATTGTATCCACAACGGATGGGTATGAAATCATTTTCATTATAAAACTAACAATTAATAGAGTTCAATAACAAACAAGTTGAATTAAATGCGAACTTCAAACTTGAAAAAGTTTTTTTACGCTATAGGGTATATTATTTTTGATACAAAGTTTATTACATAAAGATAATCCGCAAAGCTATATACAGAGGACGTAAAACGAGTGTTAATATAACGAGTTTTCGATATAATGAATGTAGATTTTAATTACATTGACATTTCTAAATAACGAACTATACAGAAATTGATAAATTAGTAACTGTACACTTCCTGCATGCTTGTTTTTCTTTTTAGAGCAAAGATATTCTTTACAAAGCACAAGTTAGACCAGGATTTGACTATTGTTCTCCTGTTTGGAATTTGCCTCCAAAACATTCTCGTCATCTGCTCGACAGCATGCAGAGACGAGCAGTCCGCTTAATAGAAGATCCCGCACTAATTTTCAATCTCCAATCATTAGCTCATCGAAGACTGGTCGCAGCCCTAGGCATGGATATTATATTGGCAGATGTTCTGAAGATCTCAATTATCTGGGTCTGGCAATTCTGTCTGCCTGTGCGAAAATTCGTATGTCTTTGTGTGTGTGTGTAGAGGAGCCCGGGTCTAGTTGACTACCTAAACCATTCAACAACTTCTTAATTTAATTTACTTACATACATTAACATGTAAATAATATTTTAAAGATACATGTGGCAACATACCCCATGGTATGTGTCATCTCACACCAAAAGCAAGGTATGTTGACACAGTTGCAGCAACTAGAATACAAAATTATAGCATCATAATGGATAAATATTCATGTATATGATGCAGGATTATTGCCAAATATTTCCTTTTTGACCCAAAAATACTAAAGTGGATAAAAATTCTACGATAGAAAACATAAAATCGAAAAAGTGTATCAACTAGCCCCGGTGTCCCCTATGTTCGACGGGAGCCTAAACGGCTGGACAGATTTACTTCAAACTTCATAAGAAGTGGCTTTACAATTTGATTATGTCGAAAACGGCTGCAATATATTTGAGTTGCGGTGGGCATATGCTACAGGATGATGTAAGTTGTTACAGAAAGTATCTACGTATAACGTCCTTTACTTATTAACCGGTTTCTGGAAATTGGCTCATTCTCGGATCTGACTAGGGAGATTTTGTTCCAAATCGATATTTTGGCATATGCAAAGTTTTTGAAAAATTGTTAACATTTTTTTTTTTTTTTTTCAACTTTAACGAAGTTTTAAAACAAATAATAATGTTAACGATTTTGTTTTACTGTTAAACTGAGTGATTTGCAAGTAAATAATATAAAGATGCAGGACATACATACATATACTTTATTTTATATTATAGATACATACTCGAATTCGTATATATTCCCTGCTTTCTAATTATCAATAGTCGAATTCATTTGACGACTAAATAAAGTCGAACATTGTATAATGCCGTCCCTAATTTGCTTGGGTTTGATTAAAAGATGAGCGATAGAGTATTATATGATATGTTCCTGACGAATAGTAACGTTACTGTATGTTTTTGTTCACCATTCATCATTAAATTTATAGGGAGAGCAAAAACTTATCGGGACAATTGCCATAATTACCTACACTACGAGTATGTGGAATACAAATATTTCTATCAGTTTTCTAAGAAATCTCTTTGTTACGAAAATCCGACTCAATAATTTAAAATGCTTAGGCACGTCAACTAAAATTATCAAGTAATGATTGGAAGATAATTAATGACTTGAAAATATTATCCAGTACCCCCCAATATATTTAAAATGACTGTTATAGAAAATGAATATAAATTATTCTATACTTGTTTTTTTTTTTTTTTTTTTGTTCAATGACTAAAAGTTTCTAATAAGCTTCAAGCTCAGTCATATTATTGAATAATTGCTTTCGAACAATTATCAACTTTAGCATACGAAAGAGTGCAATTTATTTCAGTAGTATCTGACAATTGAATAATCGTTTTGAATTCCAGCCTTTGAGTCTTGAGCGCATATTAAAGTCTCACAAAAAGAAAAGACCTCTCAAACTGACGACAAATTGTAGGTACAGCTGGCAGTCATACTACTTACTAAACTTACTAAAAGATGTACAGTTTAATTGTTATATTATTTATGACTAGATTAATTTGTGGTCATAAGTTAAACATTATGTTACTTAATCCTATTGTATCGCTCCGTGGGTGTTCACATGTCCGTTCAGTTATTGGCATACACAGACGACATCGATACCACATCGATCTCAGCGAGCCATTTTAGAAGCTTTTACGGCACTTCTTATATTGCTCAAAATTAAAATACTTTTTCTCATGTCATTACCGCTGTGATGCAAAATGTCGATCAATTTTTTCGCACCTTCAATTCATTTTGCAACTTTTGAGTAGAACTACGATGCGAAGGCAATTTACAAATATTTTTACATTATGTATTTTGAAAACTCATGAATGCTTTTTCATATTTAAAGCAATCGGCTATACAGCGCTGAGGTGTATTAAATGAGGTTTTACACACTCCGGAGCCGCCTAATCGGCAATAGAGCCCCTAGTACATAGTGTATTATATGTAAGAACCTTCACATTATCTAGACATCACTAGAGAGACACTTGGTTTTGTCATCACCGTTAATAGTTTTGGAAAATCAAAATACATTTTTTTTTTAGAAACCACCCCTAAAAGTTCGAGAGGCGTTATAAAGGGTGGTTAAGTTTTAAGGGCCGATGTTGATTTTGAATAAAACACAAATTATTTAGGAAATTACTGTCATTTCTTTTTATTATAATAATATTGGTATGGTTCAATTATACACCTCCATCCGATGGTCCAAATTTTCGATGACGCTGAGGCATAATTGAGGTTCTATGCCGTTAATGTGCCGAATTATCTCATCCTTTAGCTCTTGAATTGTTGCTGGCTTATCGACGTACACCTTTTCTTTCAAATATCCCCAAAGAAAGAAGTCCAACGGTGTCAAATCACATGATCTTGGCGGCCAATTGACATCGCCACCACGTGAGATAACACGGCCATTGAATTTGTCGCGCAAAAGAGCCATTGTTTCATTAGCTGTGTGGCAAGTGGCACCATCCTGTTGAAACCACATATCGTCCACATCTATATCTTCCAATTCGGGCCATAAAAAGTTCGTTATCATCTCACGATAGCGAACACCATTCACAGTAACTGCCTGACCGGCCTTATTTTGGAAAAAATACGGCCCGATGATGCCGCCAGCCCATAAACCGCACCAAACAGTCACTCTTTGTGGGTGCATTGGTTTTTCGACAATCACTCTTGGATTATCATTCGCCAAGATGCCGCAATTCTGCTTATTGACGAATCCACTGAGGTGAAAATGTGCCTCATCACTGAACATGATTTTCTTCAAAAATTGATCATCCACTGTTGCCATTTCTTGCCACCATTGTGACCATTGACGACGCTTGAAATGGTCAAGAGGCTTTAGTTCTTGAGTCAATTGCACCTTGTAAGTGCGTAAATGCAAGTCTTTATGCGTAATGTTCATCAACGACGAGCGTGAGAGGTGCAATTGTTGGGCACGACGACGAGTTGAGGTGGACGGCTCTTCAGCCACACTATCGCGAACAGCAGCAATATTTTCTGCAGTACGAGCTGTACGAGCATGCACTGGTGTTTTCACATCTCCTACAGACCCGGCTTGCACAAATTTTTGCACGATTTTTCCGATTGTACGCACATTTGGACGATTAAATTGACCGAAAGAATCACGAAATGCACGATATGCATTTTGATTTGAACGCCCATTTTCATAATAAGCCTGAATAACTTTAACGCGTTGCTCGATTGTGTATCTTTCCATGGTTCAAATTGAGTTAGTCTGAAATTGAGAAATGTCAAATGAAATGCAGAAAAAAACTTGACGTTTAGGTGTAGTTCACATTCAACATCGGCCCTTAAAATTTAACCACCCTTTACAAAGGTATGGACGAATTGTAGAGAATATGAACGTTTATACATTTCATTAAAACGATATTTTTCAGTTTCTAGTAAAAATAACTATAAAAGTTTTCTGGTCCGATTTTACAAATTTTAGCACTTGTACTAATAACCATGGGTGGTATTAATAAAACGGATCGCATGGGGTTTACTCCATTTGGTATGGAGTAATTGCTACTATGTAGTTCGATGAACAGGTACCCAGTGCGATGATACTCGGTTTGGTATGAATAAAAATGTAATAAGAATCTTTCTAGTAAATTCCACCAAAAATTATTTTGTATTGTAACATGGTTCTCCATATTAATATTTTCTTATTGTTTCAGTGTTCGAACAGTAAAGCTAAGGGCAAACAGACAGAGTCAAGACCTCTTGTTAAAATGTCAAATAATTTTATCAAAATCAATCATCGAAATCACTGTGACGATCCAAATGGAGTTTTCCCACTTCATTGCATGATATAATCTTCTGTAGATACGACCTTCGTTTACCGGCCGGCATGATAATAATTCCGCTAACACCATGTGCTTCAACCCGTTTTCTTTTTCATTATGCATTTAAAATTATGCAACCCTCTTTAATTTATTGCAATTATTTTGTTACCACTATATAAAATGTAACCGCAGACCAGTTGTTGTGCAATGTTTAAGAAACTTCAACATGATGGATTTGAAAAAAAAAACAAAAAAAAATACTACAATATTATGTGCACAACAAGTGACGTAGTATTATGAACATTCCATAGTGCGACCACACATCTGCCGACGACGAACGTGTTAAGTTTTATGGTCACGTTTTTCGCCTCATTCCACATAATTAAAAGTAAAAATAAATACTCGTACATGTGTTAACTACTCTTTGGCGAAAATAAACTTTTGATTAGAATATCCACATTCTATGGCGCAAACAAAAAGAATCAAATTATGCAATTGAAATTAAGTGATCGACGCCACTGGAAAAGTATATATGCATGGCGCATGCAAGCCGCACCAAATTATCATAATGTATACCTATAGACACAGCAAATACGTATGTACATCGGAAGGAGATAATTGCAGGTTAGTGTTTCCCTTGTTTGTATTTTCCAATTTGTTTTTTTTTTTTCTTTTTTCCTACTTTTGATTGTTTTTTTTTTTGATGGAAACTGTAGACAGTAGTTGAAATTGCTCTAACGACAACTGAAATTCATGTCAATAGATGATAGCGCGGTTGAGTAGTGTATGGTCAATTTATTTATTTAAATTTAAGTCATATTTATTTAGTTCAGAGTTAATATATATTTTTGTCTAGACCTTGTGGTTGTCTTTTTTAAAATTTTGTCAATGTTTACTTTTTACTAGTCATTTTGTGATAAATACAGAATTTTAGTGAAAACATTTACACAGCTGTCACGTTACTGTAATTTCATGTAAATGTTGTTTGAATTGCTTTTAAGAGTATTGGTAAAAATTAGTAAGATATTTTGAGATGATCAATGGTTGTTTTTCTTGAAAGCTATTTATGTATATATGTTATCATTTCTGAAATGTTTACCTTAACTATTTATTTCAAGTCAAAACAATCGATTTTTATTGGTATTGGTTTCGTAAAAATGTTTGGTCTCGACATTTTGATCAATCTTGGAATTGTTATCATAGAGAATCTTAAAAAAAGTTAGTCCTCCAATTATGTCTTTCTGTCTGTCGTATATACACACAAATCTAGCCTAAACGGGTGAACGGATTTTCTTCAAAATTTTGTTTTCGTTTTCGACGAAATTGACTCCAACGATTTTGTTTAAATTTAATATTTGAAAATGGTCGTATAATGGTACTTTACTTATTAGCATATTTTTGTTGAAAATCATCACATGCATTGAAATAGCATAACAAATTGTTTAAAATTGTCACAATGAGATTTTTACTTTTTAAATTTCAATATGCATTAGTCATTACGTATGACAAAGTAGCTTATTTTTATTTTACTTGATAACTCTATTAATTACATTGTTAATCGATTATTATTTATTTACTGAAACCAGGAGCCATAAAGATTTGTATTTCTTTACAAATACAAAACATCGTTAGAATTTTGTTAAATCCAAAACGTGCCAGTGATCACATTAATAAGTTTTCTCTCACCATACCTATACTCGTAAATTGCAGTAGGTACTATTAGTTTTTTTTTTTTTTTAGCTCAATTACAAATTTCACACGTTCTACACAAATGAATGTGGTTTGGTTATCATTAACATTGTTATTCATAAGTATTTAAAAAAAAATACCTATACTAATGACTGACAACTACATGACAACTAACATACTCTTATAATTGGGTGATGAGCAGAAATAAAATAAAAACACGCTTAATTGTTTAACCACAAAAAAAAATACAATAAACCTAATGATATGTTTCCTAATTATAAAAAAAAAAGTGTTCTTCACCTTTCTGAACATAAAATTGCGAAAAACTGTGTTTTTATTTGTGCTTTGTTATTCAATGTTGATGACGATGAGAGTAGGTATACCGCGCTTAATGACCCCTTCAAAAGGTTGGATTAATTCAATTAAAAAAATAATACAATGCAATCGCTTTAATGACAAATGAACGACACAAAATTAAACAGTAGGTATGCGTCGGGCGTACCGGATATTTATTTTCTAATAATTGGTTCAGCGGAGATGCTTTATCGAATATTCTTGACCTGTTAATCAGCGACCATAATACTGAATTATAAAGTGCCCATGGCACTTTTCAAGTTCATTGAACTTTGTTAAAAAATAGGAGGAATTCAAGTGCATGGTCCAGCCATAGAACAGCTTCCGGACGTATTTTCATAACATTTCAATCTACCTCCATTGGAAGTAAGCAAAGGTTTCTGCCATTAAGCTATTTATGCGTCCCATGAAATTTGGTAGTTTAAGAATAACTTACACAATCAATGTCAATGTAGGTCAATTAAAGGCCATTCGCTCTATCGTATGAAAATTGGGACATGTTATGAAACATTTTTGTCCAAAATTCAATGGCTGTTCGAGATGTGTGTCAGTTGCATAACAAACAGGTGGAATCTTGAAGCCTTGACACCCAATGTTAAATAAAACACGTATTGTCCATAATAATGAATGATTTCGATAAACAAGCTATTTGCTAAAGTAATTTCAATTTTGCACCCCGATTGAATTAACCGATGTGACCACAAATCACAAAAAAAGGGCAATAAATTTCCAAACGTGGTTTCTACGAATATTTTCAATAATTCATGGTGCATACAAATTTTATAGTGTCAGTGGGACATTCCTTTCTAAATATTTGGAGTTTAATCATATACTTCAAAATATTAGATAACGTTCCGAAATTCTGCACCGAACGTGGTTTCTACGAGTATTTTCAATAATTCATGGTGCATACAAATTTTATAGTGTCAGTGGGACATTCCTTTCTAAATATTTGGAGTTTAATCGTATATTTCAAAATATTAGATAAAGTTCCGAAATGTTGCACCTTTGCACGTTTTTTTTTTTTAATTCGTTTTTTTAGAGTTCCAATCTTACAAGAAAAAATAACACTACTTGGTCCCACGTGATTGGTCCAAAACGTTCTTTTTTCGTAAAACGTGGTAAAAAGCTAAACAACTTTTTTGTGTTTACATATGTCATATGTACGAAATAACTTACATGTCAGAAATAATTTACATACCAATTTTGAATAAAATCGCCATACCCGAGAAATAGCCATTTTTCGCTTTTTTATTCAAAATTCTAGCGCTAAACTGAGTATGCAGTATTGTCTACTTTACTCTAGATACGAGTATGAATTTTCATCAAAATCGTTAAAGACGTTTTTTCGAGAAAAATAAAATTTTTTTAAGTACCATTAATTTAGAGGCTAATATGAAAATTCAAATTTCTCCTTGGACATTACCCCAGTTTCCTTTCGAAGGGTTTCTGCATGACAAGATGAAATTGACTTGAATAGAGCCGTGACTTGGTTGATTGTATGTTAGAGAACCACCAAATTTATGGAGATTTTTCGAGGCCGTTCGATGTGGCCGATGCCATTTTTGTGTTTAAAAATATGAGCAGTTTATCAAAAACCAATGTGTTTTATTTCAAAATTAAATTGTAACCTCCAATATAATATCACCCTTTATATACTCGTTCGTGCATACATAGATAAGAACCATGTTGAGTTGACCAAGCTATTTATAATTTCTTCTGTTTAAAATTTAATTATTGATTAACTTGTTGCTTCTTTGGACGTAGTGTGTTATTGAAATCATTGAGTTCAACAAAATAAAAGCACATTTCGTTCAGCAGATTTGGGCAAGTATTGGTTTCCCGAAAATTTTCGATCTCGACATATTGATCAAACTAAGTCAAGTTTGATCAATATGTAGTAATTCACTTTTTATTGAAATGTATAAAGATTACAATTTTAACCTAGGATTAAGTTTCTTTAGTTTTCTAGAATATGTCTAGCCTTGAAGAGGTACAACAAAGGTAGAGGAGCTCAATAAAGTGGGTCTGTCAATTCAGACAGATGCCTGCTGTCTGTACATCAGGACTGAAGCCTAAACGGCTGCACGGATTTTCTTCAAATTTCATATCTGGGCTTAATGAATCTTGATGAATCTGGATATTTGAGTTATGGTGGGCATGTGCTATCTGATGACGTACCACGTTTTGGCAAAAAAAATGCGTATAATGGTTCTTTTACTGGTTCTTAAAAATCGGCTATTTCCCGATCGATTTTCTTCGAAATCAATTTTTGACATAAAATATAATGGCATACCAAGCTTTTGAAAATTGTGAACAAATTTCTTTTTGCAATTTCGACGCATTTAAAAATATCTCAAATCTGAGTGTTTGAGTGCAAGCACGTGCGACGCAGTCGTGCACTTTATTTTTTCAGTCATGAGCAATTTTCACTTAGATTTCAAAATCATGCCTTTACCCTCTCTAATCATTTTAAGTCGTATAAACCCCCCTATGTTTAGAATAAAGCTATTATCATTATTTTTCACGCATTGAAAAATTGGTTGTAAGCTACGACTATATGCGTTAATTTAATTAATTGAGTCATTTAAAGTGTGAAATCCTATATAACATCAATAGAAATGCTCGACAACTGGTACTGATTTAAAATCCGGGACTTTTTAGCACCAACTCAACTAATTTAGCGTCCAATTAGAATAGTGTAAATAAACGTAGTCATGAAAGCATCAGATAATAGTTTTAGTAAATTAGCCGGAACGAAAATATGATTGAAATTGACTGAACTTAAATAAGATGTGATTTGATTACTGATTAAAATCAAATAATTTATTGAATTAAAGTTTTCCAAATCATATCTAAAGTATATGTACATAATTTGATCTACAAAATTGTTGGTCTTGAATTAAAATTTGTTATTTATTTGCTTGCATAGAGGTATAATAGTTGTTATTTATTTTTTTTCGTTTTCCTTCAGAAAGTCGCGAAAAATTACAACACACTCCAGCTAGTGATTAAAAAAGTTACCTATCTACTAAATCATTACACTAGCACAACGCATTGGTTACGCAAAAAGATAATTGTACACAAAGACTAAGAAATAATAACATCATACCAGCAAATTCAACTCCACATATTTATGCCCAAGGAAAACAGGTAAACTATGCTAAGAATGGTGCGATTTTACGAGTTGGTACTTAATCTTGCAGATTCGCAATTGAGTTGGATGCACATAAATGAAATAAACGGCATAACTGTCTCGCACGTACTTGCTCCCTATGGTATTGTTCACACATAAATTGTTCAGATTTCGAATTTAAGCAAAATCGATACCAAACTAAGAAATTGGGATTTTTGTGCCAACCTCCGGAAGAGAATAATGAAGAACACCTTCTGCTGACCACCAAACCGTTACCATAATCTTCTTGGAATGGAGCAATTGTTTCGGCGTGTGTTTCAGCGTATCCTCAACATCAAGCCACTATCCGGACCTTTTATGATTGTCATGAAAGATCCATTTTCCGTCACAAGTAATGATCAATTTCAAATTTGTTCCTTAGTGACAGTGAAGAACAACTTTCGAATCTTCGCTAAGTTTAAGCCTAACTCAGCTCTTGCGGTACCCACTTATCGAGCTTGTTCACCTTTTTCAATATTCGAAAGCTGCCGACTCAGATACGCTCAGACTCTCGGCAATACACTTTATTGATTTGGATGGATAAGCTTCAACAGTTACTCTCATAAAACTTGGATAACTGTGCGCTATTCTTGACCCCTCAACGATAATTGGGAATGAATTCTTAGTGCCAGCAAATGTGGTAAAACCAATAAATAAATATTTTGACTCTGACAGCCCGTGCAGAACCTGGCCTTGCGGATTTATTGTCGAAGGTAGATTTAGGCAAGAAGTTTTGAGCTTCAGGCTTGTGAGCGAACGCCTGATGACAATTTGCATTAAGGTAAAATTTATCAATATCAGCCTAATATGCACCCATGCCCTTACAGAGAATGAGCGCGACGTGACTAAAGTTTTTTTTTTATGACGTTAACTTGGTTGTTGGCGATTTTAACGCAAAAATTGGAAAGGAGGGCGTCTTTGGGAACACTTTCGGGAAATATAGCTCGCATGACAACGACTTCAGCGCGAAACATCACACGATTCCTAGCACACGACTCCCGCACCTCAATATTCATAAGGGAACTTGGAACTTGTCAACCAAATTGATCACGTCCCAATTAACGCAAGGCATTCCTCCAGGATTTTGGATCTTCGCACCTTCTAAGAAGCTAATTTTGACTCGGATACTGCTTCCCAAACACCACAACACCAAAGGAGTACTGTCAAAATACTTAACATTCAACGGCGATAATCGCAAGAGTGCCAGAGCCTTCACCAATCGAGTATCCCTGAACGTAGTCCAATGTACCCAAAGTTAACCACAAATGGACAAGGTCATTGTCAAGAAGCCATCAAGAAAGAAGGCTCAAATGTACTGGGTTTCTCGCAACCACCACAGAGAAAACACTAGTTTGATGAAGAGTGCCGTCAAGCGTATATTATAAAACGACGCTGCATAGTGACGAGAGGAGTTTACAACATCTACAGCAGAAGAGAAGCGAAAACACCAGCTTCTAAAACAAGAATTTGAAAAACGACAGATCGAGTCAAAAGAATTGAAGTCTGTAGGAATGAAGAAGGAAATCTAATAATATTATCACAGTCGGTGCTGGGAATTTGGAAAGATCATTTCTGCAGACTGTTAAACGGCGGTGATTGCCAAAACTTCGCTGTCAGGCAGAATGCTCCATTCAACCCGGAAGATGACGATCAACGATTCCGTTCACCCGATCGAAGTGAAGTGAAGATAAATATCTAAGCTTAAATCCAACAAAGCTGCTGGAGCCGACGCACGGCCTGACTGCCGAGCTAATTAAAACAGCTGGGAATGATTTGGTACGAGAATACTCGTTTGTAATATATGGTCGGATGAAAGTAGCCCCGAGGAATGGAACCTCAACATCGTTTGCCTGATCATCAAACAAAGAGACTCTCCTCTGAACTGCGGCAACTACAGAGGTATTAGTCTCCTCAGCATCGCGTATAAGTTAATATCTGGCATATTATGCGAACGCTTTAAACCTTTTGTCAACAATCTGATCGGTTCACATCGGTGTGGTTTTAGACCAGGAAGGTCCTCCATAGATCCGATATTCTCATTGCAGCAGATCTTGGAAAAAGTCCAGGAACTTTAAATGGATACTCACCAACATTTCATCAATTTTAAAGTCGCCTATTATAGCATCTACACAAACGACTCATACAGAGCCATATCTAGTTTTAGCACCATGCCAAACTCATCAGTCTGTGCAGGATGGAGAATACACGCTGCTCCATCAAAGTTCGGTAACAATATCATCGAGGCTTTTCATGTGATTTCTTTAAGTCGAATACTTGAAAAGATTGTACAAAAATCTCAAGCTAACATTAGGGGTATGATCTTTCAAAATTCTGTGCAACTACTTGCGTACGCCGATGACATTGCCATAATTGGAAGAACGCGCGGGTTGTCAGTGATGCTTTCATGAGTACTGAGACAGAAGTAGGGAAATGGGCTTAGCTGTCAATGAGGATAAAACAAAATTGTTCATTAAAAATTTACAGTTAACATCAGCAACATGAACATCACAATAAACAGCTATAAGGATATAGTTAAGGACTTTGTCTATCTGGGCTCCGCTGCAAATTCAAACAATGACACCAGCTCAGAGATCAAGCGAAAAATCACTTACCAACCACTGTTGCTTTGTGCTAAAAAGGCAATTGAATAGGAAAGCCCTCTCACGGACAAACAAAGTGACTTTATATAAGATCCTCATCATCCCAGTCCTGTTTTATAATGCATGGACGTTATCATAAAAATTTCGAGTGATTTTTGGGATTATTTGTATCGACGAATGGAAACAACAACGAGCTAAACCGGTTGTACAGCGACATTGACCCATTCAGAGCGAATGGACATTAACGCTCCGGCCCCGAAGGTCTTCGAATCCATCCCAGAGGGATGACGCGGTAAAGAAATACCTCACCTAAGGTGGCGCACTCAAGTGGAATTGGACCTCACCCAACTTCGTCTGCAAAACTGGAAGGGGTTAGCAGAAAATTGAACTGGCTGCAGACGCTTGTTAATTAAGTCTCAGGTCAGTCCCGGACTGTAGCGCTATCTAAAGTAAAGTAAGGCAGGTTGCCTTTCTAAACAAAAACTTCGCTCTACCCTAGTCCCCATATTGTTTATGAAGTACCTACATATGTACAAAAGCAGGCAATTCACATATCAGACTGTCCGTCTGTTTAATCGTAATAAACGTGTAGCCTATTCTGCACATGCATGTTCTATAGAGCCAGGTTTCGTCCCCTTCGTTTACAATAGGAGATCAGTTTTTAGCCATTCAACATGAATTTGAAATAACCTGCCTTCTTCAATATTTCCAGAAACCTTCAACCTCACTCCTTCTCATAATCTGTCCACTTATTAACTCTTCCCTAAACCATTTCCATTCACACCAACACTGGGTTTTACATAAGTGGTGGAGAAGATTTAAAAAACAAATCTGGCCAACAACGCTTTACCAGGGAAAAAATTACTTCCTCATCACTTGTCAAACTTATGACAGGTTTATTTTGATTACAGAATTGAGTGTCTTCAATTAAAGTGCACATTAGATTACAATTAACACTAAACCTGCTGACGTTCTGGTCTAATAAATAATGTACATAAGTTCATTAAAAAATGTAGATCTAGGAGTAGCTAGCTAATCCATTGGAGACATTTGTTTGCCAAATAGTTGAATTATATTATAAATAAAATGATTGAATATAAAAATAATAATAGCCGCACACTTGAATCATACACCATTAGACTAGCTTCCTACTGAGAAAAAAATTGTCTTAGGCTTAAAGCGACCAATTGTACAGACTTAACTTTTGTTTTATACTCATAGCCAGCGTTGTAATGAATTGGTCAGTTAGTACTTTTTTTACTGGTTTACTGAAAAATCTCAATATTTTGATCAAACTGACATTATTTTGAGTCTGTGAGGTTACAATTCGAGGTGAAATCAGAATTTCCATTCCAACCACAAAATTAAAGGTGCTTTGCCAAAAAAAAATTGATTTTTCGAAAACGGCTCAACGATTTATAGTTATGGTTTATTTGCCAAAAATACGTATAACGCTACTTTACTTATTAACTGGTTCTTAAAAATTGGTTATTTATCGGCTATTGCTCAATCAATTTTGTTCGAAACAAATATTTGAACATTGTTTTATATATGCTAGGTCATTGCATACCAAGTTTCGGAAAATTGTCAAAAAAAAATTTGAATTTAAGAAACAATTTTTTTTATTCTAACGGATTTAAAAAAATATATTTTAAATTTGGATCTTTGCAGATGAACAACATATATGTGGGGTCAAGTACGTGCGACCCAGTCTTACACTTTATTTTTCTTTTTTTGGATTAATACTATGAGGCTGCTTTCCCCCAAAATGTTTTTTCTGTATTAAAAAAGAAAGTTTTACGGAAGATCTCTATCAATGGGCATCAACTTCCAAATTTCATCCGCGAAATAATTAAGACTTTAGCCAAGTCACAACCAATTAGATTTAAGAGGCGACCGAATAAAGTTGTGCTTCCCATTTTATTCTTATAGTCTGTTGGCAGCTTTGAAAGCCCAAGAGAAAAATCAAGGCCTTTAATTAGCGGTTTGGTTCTATTTTTTTTTTTTTTTTATTATTATTAATTTACACAGTTGCTGTTTTGGAGTCATGCCCTAGTAAGTTCTTTACTTTCTCTTTCATACTTAATAAATCGAATTAAAAAATCATATAAATCAATTTAATTATTTCAATTGATTATTTTTCCGTGACATATATTTAATAAATTTATATTTAATTTATTGTTTAACAAGGAGGTACTGTTTCTTTTTGATTTCACAGAATCAGACCGAATGAAATTATCACTTATTCTACAAATAAACACATTTAATTGGTAAAATTAAATCCAAAATTAATACATTTTACGTTGTTAAGATAGACAATTGGAATACAAAAAAAAAATATTGATTGGATATTCCGTTTCATTTTTAATTTAATTACAAGTCTGGTGATGGAATAATCGCAATCGCTGTAATCAAAATCGAAAAAATACAAAACAACAAATCTATAAATGCATAGGGATTTCTTATATTTCTTTTCCCTACAATTTATTCTACGAAATATACATAATGCATGAGGTTATATCGTGCGGCAAATTTCATCAGCATTTTTTAAATGATAAGGACTTGTGTGACTAAGACGTAATGATGTGGTGGATTTCACAAAAAATAAAGTTCAAGATTATGTCGCACGTATTTTCACTAACTTAAATGTATCATACATATGTTGTTTATATCCAAATTACTCAGTTTGAAATTTAATTCATTAAAATGAGTTTTTATTTTTAAAAATCTTTAAAAAATCGAAAAGAAATGATTGGCAATTTTCCAGTATCAATTCGGGTCAGTATTGAGTGTACAAAGACCAGTGTCAATCCAACAAAATCCATTCTCCATTGTCTCCAGTAATTGATTTCCTACAGCTCCACGCAATGCATTTTAACAAAAGATCTGCATCTGCATGACTACAAAATAAAATTGACTTAGGAATTTAAGTCAGAAGACAATTAACAGCGTCGAGACTTCGTTGATAGGGTGTTAGAGAACAACCAAATTGATGGCGATTTTCGAACAAAGTCATCTTCAGCAATTGGGGCTCACTCTCAACTGAATGGCAACGTAAACAAACTAAATTGTTGTAAATTGTAAATCCACCGGCTATTCACGAACAACGAATGCATCCACAAAAAGTCACAGGTTGGTGCGGATTTTGAGCGGCTTTGCCGTACTTCTTCGAAAATTCTCGTCGTGCTTTATTAACGCCAACACACATAAGGCCTCGACCCATAGAATCAGTTGATCCGTTGCTGCTTTTAACTGACACATGGATAGAATATACGTATTCTGGTGGCCCATAACCGACTCATATAAGAACTTCGGTGGATAAAGTTTACTTTCTCCTTTTTTAGTCCGTTGATCCGATGACAGTCGGCAAATTGAGAGTAAGCACTTTCATTGGAGGAAGAGAAACTGTCATCGCCATTGGCAATCGGTTGACATTTCAATCTGTCAACGAAAGTACGCGACGGATTGTATGGATCTGTTCTTTCCGGCAATACATGAACGTCACCGTCAACCTTTTACGGAACGACGTCCTATAGGGTGCCTATAGACCAATGATAGGTCCGTTGTGATACCACATGGATCATGAGAAAGTTCTCCAGCCTACTTCATCACTTGGAATTTCTGATAAAACGAAGGAGGCTTCTGATATCTTTTTATATTTGTAAGATCACCTAAGTCATTGAAATAGAAATCTCCTAAGTGAAGTTTTCTTTTATGGGAGACAACTGGACTTGTACAAAGGAAGTGAAGAATAGTTTTCTCCTCTTCCTCGTCCATGGAGTTTCTACAGAAATCATTTGAGTAAATGCCAAGTCTTGTACAATGCTTGCCTATTAGACAGTTCCCAGTAATATAATATATAATAATACCTATTGTGGCGGTGATATGCAGTCTGTTGACGGAAATCAGAATCTTAGAGCGTTTCAGGACCAGCTTAGGCCAAATCTGTTTTGTTTCTAGACATGTTGCAACACACATCCACCTAAGATTCGTTCTTTCGAAGCCTAGGATTTTGTGGGTATGTAATTATTATAGCATCTTTAAGACTAGAGCATACAGAGCTAGAAACTTAATGTGCATGAAACATTTACATAAAAGGCTATTAAAAATTATATTTTTCCCATATTTATGGAAAAGCTTATTAGTGGGGCTGATGTAATGTATGTAGTAGGTACCAGCGCTTCCTTGAACAGGCCCATAAGATCGACTCTCAAGAATCTCTGTAATATATGAAGAGTGAACATCTTCCTATACTCAAGGAGCAAATGTGAACAGAAGAGAAATTGAAATTAAATTACACGATGCTCTCATAAACCACGGAGCACTGCTGCAAAAGAAGTGGCACAGCACGGAAATCTTTCAATTTTGCAAACGCTTCTTCCCACCCTAATTATTTATTCATTCAAAATGCAGATTCCTCGGAAAGTGGTACATCCAAGATATCAATGCACTATCAGTAAAGCCTCTCAATTAAATTATCAAAAGCCCAAATGAAAAAAAAAAATGTGTACATATGTGTAGCATCCGGAAACAGCTTACACGGAATGATAAACGATGGAAGACTAATGTATCTCAGGTAGACACTATTCACAGATCGGATAAGTGTATGTACGTTTTACAAGGCTATGCCTTCGTAGAATTTTGTCGTTGCTGTTTTGTCTTTTGTTGCTTCGTCGAAACTGGGCGCAACTACGTATATGTGTACTTGTAAAAATGGTTTATGGTAAATAATGTTCATTATAGTTCAACAACAGCCTTTAGTTCACAAACAAAATGTTTGTGATCAAATTCATGAAATATGATTTTGATCACGGTTGACGCTTTATAAAACCCCATCCTTAACCTACCTCCTAAATAGCATCATTAAGCATTCGGCTATTTCCAATACAAAAAATCGTAAAAAAATAGAATAGGTAATATAATCTACAGATACACAAATATTCATGGTCTTGCAAGCGTTGATTAATGTTTCATTCACTATTTGTTGACACAAAAACCAGTTAACAATTTAAGAAACCACAAACGATTAATTATAACACGCATATTGTGCATCGCAAAATAAATTTTTATTTTGCAAAATCACTATAGTATTATTAATTTCATGAATGAATTTGTTTATTGCATAATTCAAACACGTAGTTATTGGAATGCAAATGCTAAACATTTGCCAAAAATAAGTGGCTTAACATCAGAAATACCAGGAAAAGGCCATCCGGTAACATTTGACCACTCATGGCTTTTTATTGATTGATTTATCTTTTCATTTAACTGTTCGAGTGAATGTATCTTTCAAATGTATATTCTTACCCTACTATGGCAAACCTAAAGGAGGGTTATGTGTTTCACTTGTCTGTATTTATGTATGTTCATATATATGTCTGTATGGGAATGTTTGTAGGTTACAACTTACAGCCTAAACCGATTTTTATGACTTTGGCTCTGCACATATTGAAGCAGCAAGGAAAGCTGTAACTAGCCAAAGCGCAGAGCGGCAAAAAAGCCAATAGTTGAAAAACAAGTAGCATACACATTCTGATGAAGTCATAGTCGAGTGTAGCATGGAATTATTTTTGGCAGAAAATGGTTCTTTATATATTTGGTATTTATTGAACAAAGAAAAAGTGCCTGGGAACCCATTCTTAAGTCTCGTGCGAAACGTCCCGCATACGAAAACGGAACTTAATTTTCCCATCGAAATTTCTCCCAACTCTCGAATGATTTGTAATTATTTATGCCATCTTGTTTTAAGAATTCGACGATATTTTAAAACAAAATTCAGAAGTTATGATGACGCCAATATTAATAGAAAATGTTTTAAGAAGATGAGATCGCAGTAATTATTACACATTCATAAACCCGCTAAAGGGTTAAATAAAGAGTATAATGCATCCGAGTAATTGTAAGTAAACGGTCAAATCATTACTGGTAAAAGAAAATTAGGAAGTGATGGTCATTCATGTACAAAGAACAACGTACATATGTATATATTCTATGTGATATTAACCTCAACCATAACTAATAAACACAAAGTGGCTGCCACTGGTGTATACCAATCCGCTATGAGTCAAGTTAAAAAGATAGCTAACGAAGCTAAACTCATTGCTGGAGCTTCTGCTGAGATGGAAACAAATTCGGTTGATGTTGCTGCTCCCAAAAGTCAAATTCCACACTTGGCTACCAATCCAAAGCCAGCTGCTTTTTCTAAACCCAGACAAGAAAACTGAAGTTTTTTCAGCTATTTAACCAAAAGCAATTCCTGAATAAAACCAAAAGGACTATGAACATATATATATCAAAGCCTGCCTAAATAGTTCTGGCTTATTAGTATCTATCGACGACAATATTAATAAACCCATTTTTTTTTTTTCGTAAGATAATTATAATTGCAATTTCCCAATAACACATCAGAAGTCCTCACCGACTTGTGTAACATCCACCATCTAGGAAAAATGGTGGATCAGGGAGTAGGTACTTACCTACTTATATCTTATCTAGGTAAGATATGAAAAGTTGACTTTCTCTTTGTTCATACATTGTATATGGTCACGCCCACTTTCTGGGGGCGTTTTCTAAAAAAAAAACATATATTGCTTTTTCTTGGGGTGTTTTCTCAACAAAAAAAAACATATATTGCTTTTTCAAAGATATTTACGGTAATGGTTAAGTCTTATTGTAGAATTCGTGAACTTCGGTTACAAATTTTGAGAGCTACACCCACTTTCTGCTACAAAAAAGTTGAAACAATAGTTTTGTGATAATATTTCTTTAAGATCGCGGAAATATCCTCTGTATAGAAAGATATCATTGCATGTGTTCAAAATTTCGCAACGCAACGCTTACTATCATATAAAGGGTGGTTAAATTTTAAGGGCCGATGTTGAATGTGAACCACACCTAAACGTCAAGTTTTTTTCTGCATTTCATTTGACATTTCTCAATTTCAGACTAACTCAATTTGAACCATGGAAAGATACACAATCGAGCAACGCGTTAAAGTTATTCAGGCTTATTATGAAAATGGGCGTTCAAATCAAAATGCATATCGTGCATTTCGTGATTCTTTCGGTCAATTTAATCGTCCAAATGTGAGTACAATCGGAAAAATCGTGCAAAAATTTCTGCAAACCGGGTCTGTAGGAGATGTGAAAACACCAGTGCATGCTCGTACAGCTCGTACTGCAGAAAATATTGCTGCTGTTCGCGATAGTGTGGCTGAAGAGCCGTCCACCTCAACTCGTCGTCGTGCCCAACAATTGCACCTCTCACACTCGTCGTTGATGAACATTATGCATAAAGACTTGCATTTACGCGCTTACAAGGTGCAATTGACTCAAGAACTAAAGCCTCTTGACCATTTCAAGCGTCGTCAATGGTCACAATGGTGGCAAGAAATGGCAACAGTGGATGATCAATTTTCGAAGAAAATCATCTTCAGTGCACATTTTCACCTCAGTGGATTCGTCAATAAGCAGAATTGCCGCATTTGGGCGAATGATAATCCAAGAGTGATTGTCGAAAAACCAATGCACCCACAAAGAGTGACTGTTTGGTGCGGTTTATGGGCTGGCGGCTTCATCGGGCCGTATTTTTTCCAAAACGAGGCCGGTCAGGCGTCATCGAAAATTTGGACCATCGGATGGAGGTGTGCCGCCGAGGTCGCGCCGGCCATTTGGCCGATATTTTGTTCCATACATAATTGAACCATACCAATATTATCATAATAAAAAGAAAAGAATTTCCTAAATAATTTGTGTTTTATTCAAAATCAACATCGGCCCTTAAAACTTAACCACCCTTTATAAGGGTTGAATTAGAAGATGAGGGTTAGGGTATCATACAATCAGTTGTAGACAGATTATAACTTTGCTGTTTTTAGCAGTTGTCTCTGAAACCCTTAATCTTACGCAAACAAATTGTAAAGACTAGATATACAAAAAAAAAATTCTAAGAGATAACTATTTTGATTTTTCTTGGCATGTTTTCACAGTGTAAGAAAAAAAAGGTTGCGTTTAAAATCCTGACCGTTCCTATTTGCGCCAAGTATGCAATTATGAAAAACCGCATATCGGGGAGCACCTTCCTCCGGTTTTTCGAAACTAACTCGGAAACTGTTGATTTTATGTAAAAAGTGAAAGGGACCGGATAGAGGGAACACCAGCAAATTTAGAATAGCGTATGCTTCTGCCTGAAAGACTTTTGTAAAGCTACCTATTAGAATAGACTGTTCCGCTCGAGTTTCTTTTAAATAGATTAGGCACCAGTGGTGTTGAGGATCTTTTCGACCCCACAGATCATTTTTTTACGGAATTAAAACTTATTTAATTCAGTACCTAACTACCAAGCGGACAGAATAATCTTACTCGAACGCCTTCCTTTTCAGTATTGTACCACAATTTCATCACTATTTGCGCTCTAATTAGGAAACATTTTTATATTTTCCCTTCTTTGATCCTTGCTATATCTTCAGGCACCAAACAATTTGTCTAGGTGGCCGCACGGGTGGCTTTTCCTAAATCAAAAGTTGATTGAAATCCATCATGTTGGGTATCAAATGAAAGGTCTGTTAAGTATTCCAATAATACAAGTTACGTATATATACGTACATATACATATAAAACACCAAATGGCTGAAGACTGACGTCACTTTGTCCAATTTAATGCACAAAAGTTCTCTTGCCACCTAGACGGTTGAACATATTGTGATGAAGGATTTACCTCGATCACGTGGGTAACACTGGATATATTTATAATATTGGAAAACAAGCAATATGACGTAATTATTCGTTCTGTACGAGAAGTTGGACCATGTTGAACCTTTGTTTTATCTACTGGCATTCGAACCTAAAGCTCCCGCTGTAATAAATACAACGCAGTTCGGTCGTTTTCTAATTTTCAAGAGAGTAGCATAATCTGTAATTTTTGAATACCATTTTGAGATAAAGAGGAACAAAACTATAATAGTTCCATATGTGCGGCGCAGACTTTCAGTAAGACCATTAATTATTGATCAAAAAGAAAAATATTATGGAATATATTTTGAATTTCTAAGCCTAAATATTGACAATATTATGAGGTGGTGTTACCATTTCTGCTATTGAAATAAAATCGAAGTTTGTTCAGCACTGTCACAAGGCTTGAAATTTTTAATTTGGTTTTAAACTTTGCTGTGCCTCTGGTCAGAATTTAACGCTGGGGAATATAGCGGCAAAGGAAAGCGAGAACAAACTAATCAAATAGGTAAATCTCCAATCTATTACCTCAGGGAGAGAGTGGGATGAAAAAAATCGTTACGAATCAAATAACTAGTAGATATCACTGATCTCTTGGTAAACTATGACCAAATTATGATAGCGCTAGAAGCTGGAAACACCTACTAGAAGACAAGAAATCACTGTCAATATTTGTAGGTATACATACTGGGTACAAGCTACTAAGGTTGCATACAATGAACTATATTACGACTGATGTAGGGGATGCGGCTATTAAGGATTCATGGGTACTCAACCCATCTTCTGTAAAAAAAAAAACACCATCCGATAGGTCGTGTAACGGATAAGCCTTGTAGGATAGGTACCAATGAAATATACTATGTTTTTGGAAAGACCTCCAATGAACACCATTCACAATGCGAATACAAAGTAGTTCTAGCCTATGTATGTACCTACATTTATGAGGTGAACAAGACTCAACTTTCATTAACTCAAAATACTCTTTCATTAAACTAATAGTCGTTTTTACGGGATACGTTTTTACGGGTAGAGATTACTCCAAATCTAACCGTTTATACACATAGGTATAATGTCAGAAACATATCGATGAAATTCTACCCGCTGAAATAAATCCACATCTTGCAAAATGAATAGTATGATCCTAAAGGTTAGAAATTGTTGAATTCGATGAGAGTGGTTCGTACTTTTTGATACTAATTGAGCAGTTATTTTGCACATACTCTCTTTTGTTCTTTAATTAATTTGGATTTTAGTAGCTTGTTAATTTCAACTGAAATGCATTTTTTAACAGCCATTTAATTCAAGAGGATTATATTGCGGAATATTTGGCAGATGAAAGTGACAGAAAATTAAATTAAAATTATGCCATTTCGTCATAATGAGTGAAACTTATCCTTTGGTTAAAATAGGTTTTAATTTTCTTAAGATATGTAGAACATTATTAATGTAGGTGCCTACTTATTACAAGAAATAATAAAACATTAACATTTGAGTAGCATAACAGCATGAGGCTTGCTATAGTAATAACTTTGGCAGTGCTGGTCCAACGCACTAACCACTGATCAATGGCTTTCAGTTTATACCAGCCAATTATCTGTTCCTACTTTTACTATGTATGTATACCAACCAATTAGTTGTATTTGGTTTTACCCTTTTTTTAAATGTTGCTTTAGATTTTGTCCAAATTTCAATTTGTACACTGATAGTACAATGATGTGGGAGACAACCGACTCTCCCCCTAAGAGTTGCATTCTTATTTGTTGACCTTATAGGTACGTGAACTCTGAGGACAACAAAAGTCCTTCCTAAATCAGCATGAAGCACTAGAATAGACAAAAATGTTCAATCGAGAAAGAAATCACATTTACTAAGACAAAAGAAAATTAATGAACCGAAAGTGCTTACTAATAAATGTTGTAAATTTTGCATTACTTCTATGCGATGTGGTATAATTAAGACTGACATGACAGCAGCACCATCCGCACCCATTGCATAGATTAATGAACACAATGTTCAGATTGATAGAAAGCTTCTACCCCCACAGATATATAAACAAACAACTTTTACTCATACAGCACTTTAAATCTTCATTGAGATACTTTTTTATATTAATTTAAATATTTGTTTGTAAACATATTTAATCAGCAATACAATTGCAGCCATCCAAGCTTCCCATGTTTTCGTATATTTTTACGAGAAATCGTTGAAGTCATTAACCGATACTCGTACGTACGTCGATCTCGAAACATTCGTTCAATATTGTTCTTGAGGAAAAAAAAATTGATCGTTTCCTCACGTATTGTTTGACGAATGAATGCTGCAATCACCTTGGTATTTGAAGATATAAAAAAAATTGCAATTTACTTTGTTCTCATAAAGTACCTTGCCTAATTGTAAAACGAAATTACTGCCACCACCTGTTGCCTCATGCACTCGTGAGTTATTTTTATAATGTGCTGTACTTATCAATATGCACATCTTCTGCCAATGTTTGACATGTAATGATGTCTTTAGATCTATCATCTTGAAGAGAGATATTGCATCTTTTTAATAACTTCAACCCAAGGACTGTATGTGAGTGGACTGAATGTAATACGGGGGGAGAACTGAAATTTGAGAATGTCAATATTGGCATCAGCGGCTCACGATTCCAATTGATCGTATTTCACATTTGCATAACTAGCGAGTTGTATATATTATGGAAAGTCACTACAATCCGGGAATCAGCATCACATTAGATGAAATAAGCTGACATGGATGGATGCTTCTTTTGTAGCATTCAGTCTCAGGTGGTCATTAAGCTTTTCCTAGTTTGTCTAGTTTTTCGCTAAGCGGTAACTTTCGATTTCGATTTGAATAATTTTTAATTTTCTTCTCCTTCTCGTTTCTAGTAGGTGGGGGAGCAGGGTAAATGATTAAGTATTCTGTTCGTTTTTAACTAGTAACCGAAGGGGACTATTCTTTCTCCGCTGCTTCTTATATTTGTTCCAAACGAAATTATCGTTATGAATTCGCATAATGAGAACCATAAATAAAATGGGAGCGAGCTTAACACTCATTTAATACGACTGCCGAGACTTGCTTACCGGAGGTAAGGTAAATTACAGGAAGTAAAGAAGTATGTTTCGGTGCGAAAAAATTAAGCGCAACGCAAGATGACTCATCGCAAAGTCAAGAACGTTGACATTGCGACGTGCTGTAAAAGACATAAAACCGACCGACAAAAAGCGATCACGTTGATAAAAAGGAGTCTAAGAATCCTCGCGGATATACCAAGCAATCGCTCATAAACCGTTCCTTCTTTTCAACACCAGCAAAGCAACAGATTAACCCGTAAATTGGAGTTTTGCAGTTTGGGAGACCACGTTGATTGTCCCGTCGTCTTTTTATACCCTATCCCATACGGTATATTGATTTTGATAGGTATTTAATAACGCATAGAAAAATAATAACGACAGACCCCCAAAAGTATTATATATGTATTCGTGATCACTACCAAAAGTTATGTGTCTGTTCGTCCTCCCGTAAGCCACCACTTTGTTGGCCTTAAATTTTGAGCTAAGAACATGAAATTTCAGTTCATCCGAAGGAGTACGAGTATAAACATTTTTGAAATCTGCCCAAGATTAAAAATTTAGTTTTCCTCATTGTTTTTTTTACTGAAAAATATTGTTTAGTTATAATATGGAGACATTTCTCTAAATTCCAACTTTTTGGGAGCGTTTTCTTAATAACCGTACATATATAAAACTGCGAACGTCTCATCAGAATCCGTGAACTTCGGTTAAAAATGTTGGAGCCACATACTGCTAAGAAAAAATTCTAACAACAGCTTTCTGAGATTAAAATGTTTTCAAAATTGCGGATATATCATCAATAGGAAGATATCCTTGAATCTGTTTTTAAAATTTTTCAACGCTATGCCCACTTTATTAAGGGTGGGTTAGAAAATAGGATGAAGGTATCATACAATCCGTTACAGAAGGATTTTAGCTTTCCTGTACGAGTATGCCATTTTGCAGTTTGTTGATTATTCAATTTTCTTTCTTTGGGCTTATTTTCTCTCACACATGAAAAAAATTTATTTTTTTTTTTTTGCTCCAAGTAAATAGGTTCACTTTGAAAAGTAAGGTCTCAATTAAAAAAAAAAAAACTGAACCAATATTAAAATTTTATTTTATATTTTGCAAATTCGTACTACCACCCTGCTTTAAAATTACTTCGAAAACTCTATCTGGTAAGGAGTCATAAAAGTTCTTCAAGTAATTGAACGAAATTTCTTTCCATACACTTTTAATTCGATTTATAAGGGACTCTTTGTCTACAAACTGACTCCCAGATACGCAGAATTTGCGAATCAACCATTCCCACATATTTTCAATTATATTCAAGTCCGATGTGGCCACGACAATCACCATTTTGTTCGCTTATATAGCTTTTAATGGCTCGTGCAATGTAATCGGTTTTTCAAAAACCGGTCAATAAGTAAAATACTTTTATACGTACTTGTTTGGTAAACACGCCATCCTATAGCATATGTCCACCAAAAATATTAAATTTGATCAAAATCGTTAGAGCCGTTTTCTAGAATATCGATTTTTTTTCTAATTCGACCATAAGTAAGGTTTACTATTAGGGTTAGAATGAAAATTCCGATTATGCCTCGAACTGTGACGCTACAGATTCAGCCGTTTAGGCTGCAATCAGACAGCGGGCATACAAACAAACAGACAAATACACAGTTAGAGGGAATTGGTAGTGTCACTTTTTTAGATTCTCTATTATGCCTATACATAGTAATGGGTGGTTGGTTGGTTTAAGAGGGTGAGCTTATGCTCTTCACTTAGGCCTCCATTGGGCCCGGTGTGTTCCCCTCATCTATGTAACTGTAGGGAATAGTGCTGTGCTTTGGGAATTATGTGTTGAGAGGATTTAGATCTTGGGATCATGGGTAGTATCAACGGGAACTATATCGTATAGTGATCGGGGAATCGTAGTGTTCGTCTGGCGAACTCCAATATATCCCCGATTCCTTTCTTACTGAGGTGTGTAATATCCGGAATCCTTGCAGATCTCAGAATTTTCAGTCTTAACCTCGCTGTATCAGGGCAGTGGCAGAGGAAGTGTTCTATATCTTCCTCCGCCTCCTCACAGTTGGCACAGATTGTTGTATCAGCTATCCCGAGTCTGAACGAATGTTTGTTGAGATTGATGTGCCCTGTTAAAAGCCCCACCATCAATCTCAATTGTGTTCTGCTTGAGTTAAGAGCTCTTTTTGCTGTGTTGTTACTCGGTTTAGTTATTACAGACTAGCCACTTTGCACGTGTCTAGATTCGTCCAGTAGTTATTGAACTCCTGTCGTATCTTTTCATTGATTATTGATTTAATAGTTGTCAGAGGGACCCCTATTGTATTATCCGGGTTCAGTTCTGTGTTGCCCGCTCCTTTCCTTGCTAGTTCGTCTGCCTTTTCGTTACCCATGTGAGACGGACTCTATTGCGTCTGGCAAGTAAGTTCAATTTAGTTTTGCACTAGTCGTGATTTCGACATGGGGTTTGTCATCGCGCTAATTGCTGCTTTGCTGTTCGAGCAGATGTCGATTTGCCTTCCTTCGCTGGTGTCTTCTGTGAGTATTTCAGTTGCCTTCATTATTGCATAGACCCCTGCTTGGAACAGCGATACAAATGGTGCTAGGTGAATAGCAAGTTCTATCGGTGGATTAGCACTAAAGATGCCAGCCCCTGATTCCCCTGATATGTTAGAGCAGTCTGTATATACCGATATCCCATTGGAGTTTCTTTTCGTTCTTTTATACGTCCAATATTCTCTTGCGGGGAAAATTGTTTCGAAGTTGTTGGAGAACGTATACAATTTTTCAACAACATCACTGGGGCAATCGATGGTAAGTGGTGTCATTACTCTTATCATTTCGGTGATTTTTGAATGTCCCATATTTGCACCATCAATGAAATGGCCGATAGTTCTAAGCCGTGAGGCTGAAATGCCGGCAATCTTCTTTGCTTCGAGGTGCACTGGTAAAATGTTTAGTATCGCTTCCATGGCCGCGGTTGGTGTTGAGGATTGTGCTCCTGTAATACCCAGGCAGACCATACGTTGTACCTTAGTTAGCAAGTCTCTTGCATACTTTTTGCTCATCACTGGCCACCATACAACTACACCGTAGAAGATGATAGGTTTTATAGATATACATAGTAATACCAAGACTGGTGAAAAGTGAACACTTTCAGGAAATCAACACTTGGTGCAAGTAAAATGTGATAACTACACGACTTCTCCACGTAAGAAAAAGGCCAAACCTTATCCCACAGCGACGAGCACCTTCGTGTCGTCATACTCGTAGTGAACTGCGAAAATTCGGAACTAAGACTAACTAGGGCGCCGAGAAATTGCCGTCTTGGTTCCACCGCATTGCATATTTTACTATGCAACTGTCACCTTTTCGAAGTGTATGACCGATCCACTATCACTTTCATCGTTGAATGATGGTACCTATAGGTTCTCGACCAATTCTATGGTGAAGGTGTTTTTTTGAGATACATTTCGGCCCGAAAATCTTAAGAATATTTTATAGACTTCGATTCACAAACTTTTGCAGCTTTCTTGCGATAGTGGCGATCACATTTTAAATGCGGCACCCATATAACAGCACGGACTAAACACTGTCTTAGCTTGGTGTTAAAGCTAATGGCATTGCTTCTCTATATTTTGGAAAACATTCCAAAGGCTGATTTTGCTTTAGCGATTCGGTTTGCGTTATCTTATTCGGTTCTTCGATTGGCTGAGGCAATACTTCCAAGGTTTTGGAAACTGTCTTAACCGGTTGACCAGCAATGTCTATTTGAGCGAGAGAGTTACTTCCATAACTGTGTATTTTCATTTTCGAATGTTAATCTTCAGTCCCGCTCTCCACGTTTGTTTTCATTTGGTGAAGGTCCATAATCTTGTGAGAGATTAGACATACGTCATTAGCGTAGTCTAGATATTTTAAGTAGGATGGAAGCGTCCATCGATTTCTTTCGTTTCCCGATTACAAAGTTGAGCGAAGCACATCACCAATTACCAATAAAATCAATACTTCCAATAGGATGTAACTTTGCTTGACTACACTCTGATTCTCGAACTCTTCTGATAGCTTTCCGCTGTGCAGGACGTGACACTTACACCCATCGTAGGTTGCCTTGATAATAGCTATTAGTTTACCTGAAATGCCTCTCCTACTTAAGGCAAGCTAAATAAATTCTCTGTTGACACTACCGAAAGCATTTTCGAAATGAAAAGCAGGTGAAGTGACGATTGATATTCAACCATTGTTCAATTATGATTCGCAGGGTGTTGATATGGACGACACAAGAGGAGCCCTAGTGTCTTCAAGATGTTCCTTTATTCGCCCTAGTACTATTTTTTTGGTTATTATCTTAGCAAACGCAGGAAATACCTCTCCAGTTATCGCACTGCATTGAATTTCCTTTCTTAGAACCCTTGACGATTATTCCTTTCTTCCACGGATCGGGAAAGCTCTCAGCCTCCCAAGCTCTCTTCACAAGTGGATGCAATAGTTTAGCCGATGTTTTTGGTGCGGCTTGTAAAAGCTCCGTTGGAATTCCGTTCGTACCGTCTAGACCTTTTACCGGATGTTGAGTCGAGTGGTGTTTACTTGTAAGCTCTTTGGTGATTCTATGGACAGTATGGCTGTCACCCCTACTTGCTCCTTCCGCTTCTGTAGTTAAAGCGTAGGTTTGCTTGCCACGTCGCATGCTACGCTGTACGAGTACTTCTTTAATTTTCATACTATATTGGGACTTTAGATCACCCCCATCTGCTGCCTGGATAGCTGTTATAAGTTGTTATGCTCGTCAACCCGCCACCAGATATCTACGGTAAGTAATGCTTTCTGCGCAAGATGAAGAAGTATTTCTAAAAAGCACACCAATGGTCTTGGATGGTGACGGGTCATTTTTACCCCTTGCGCAAGATGGTCCCTTAACTGTTGGCGCACTGAGGGATCCCTTCGCCTGCTGATCTTAAACCTGGATATTCTGGTATTCAAGTAATCTTCGAACAGATGCGTAATTCAATTGTAGCTACCATAAAATGGTGATCACGAGCCATCCTATTATCGGCGCAAGCCCTGCGCCCGCATTAAACCCCGCCATAGAAGCATCCTTCTGTACTTACAATAACTTGAGGTGTAAAAAAAGTAGAACCCATAGTCTAGAGAAAATCTAATCGCGCTAGTACATAATGAGATTCTTTTAGCAAACAGAGTGAAACTGTTTATACCGAAATCCGCCATTCCTAAGAAACGACTACTCACCATGATTAAAGTGAACACGGTCTTAGGTTAAAAGTCTTGAGCTTTGACTATTTGAGCGAACAAGTGATACAAATTTGCAATAGCGGTGCGTTTCACCTGACATTTACAATACCCGCTCTTTGAAAAGGCCTACAAGCAATGCCTCCAAAATCGAAACAACATTATGATATACTCGTACAACCTCCTGCACCATACCACTTCTAGAAACTTAGTTAAGCCCAACACAGATTACGCATCGAAGCACTCCGTTATGTATTTATTCCTAAATTGGCTGATATGTATGCATAGATGCATGCAAAATGTATGCACATCTATTTTAGGCTTTAGGCTTTTTGACTTTGCAGCTGTCCATGTCATTTATTAACACATCACCCACCACTCAATTGAAATGAAGAACAAAAGATCTGCACCCACAAGTAAAGAATAACGAAAGTCACTCATTCTAATCTTTCGTACGTTCCGACCAGACGATTTTCAAGAATTTCAAAGTTAGATGGCTGCTCAAAACCTCTCGTGTAATGCAAATACTACTCGTAGTAAAGGCTGAAAATATGGAAACTTAAACACTATTTCTTTCAATTTAATAGTACCAAATCAGTCACAGGATACATACAGTACATATGTTAAATCACGAATGCTAAAATACCAAATACACCTTCGTCCATGGAAGTGACAATTTCGTTCCACACTTTTCAAATAAAGTCGAGGAATTATTTTGAAAATTTGAATAAAAAATTCGCACCATCAAGAGAAAAAAGATAATCTGGTTGAAAATTTGTCTGGGTGAGATTAAGTTCAATGATCCGAGAATGAAGTGAAATCAATTTACTTTGAAGATTGATTTCAGGGTGACTGTATTGCACCATCACGTGTCAAACAAAATTCTGTTATAAATTACCAATCCTCAATAGGTGCAATAAAAATGTCAGTTTCTCTTATTTTATTGCTTCCCTCCCAATCTAAGTAATTTGCGAAAAATTGTATAGAAGTTCGTTATAATGTATTTTTGCTTCGTTAAAACTAAATTTGTTTATCTGTTTTTGACATGAATCAATCCCATTTTTAAATATTATAACGGATTCTTAGAATCAGAATAGAGTAGAAAACGATCTAGCATAGCACATACATTTATTCTATCTTGTAAATTCCAAAGGTCGTCGGATATCAAACAAAATGGAAATATAAAATTTAAAATCAAAATCAGCAAGGTGAAAGTTTATCTCAGAAATGCCACAACTCTAGTAAATCTATTTCATCTTAAGTGGCCACAATAACGTGAGATACTATTACCCGGTCATCATAGAATGACGATACAGGTTATCGTAGAAAATTTCCATAATGTTCCGTGGGCGAAATTTCGTTCTTATTTGCTCTTTTCGTATCTTCTTACGATTTTGCGTTGAAGATCATATTTCTTACTAAATTTATTCAATTGATTTCGTTATTATTTTTAACCGGTAGAATTAACTTGAAAATTCGATACTTGATATTCCGAGGAAGTATCAGTTCGACGATTTTCTTATGTCGATTGTGTTTTATTTTAATAAATATCTCATGATAGTCATTCAACCCAAAGCTTTAAATTGAGCTAGTACATTATAAACTCTGAGTTTTCAAAATATTATTTAAATACCAATAGGTATGAAATAATTATAAACAAAACAAATACATCTCGAAATAAAAATGCAACAGTGAATAATTTTATAATAAAAGATTTAATCTTCCTAGAATTTTATTTTAATTTAAGGCGCCATAAAAATAAACAGATTAATCATAAGAAATGTCTATGTAAATAAACTACACATATACCTTTTATACGACTTTAAGAGAAAAAACTTTTCTAAGTATAAAAAGTTTCTCACAGTTTTAGCAATTGTGAAGGCTGCTGTAGCAGTAGCATGCATCCATAATCGTTGATAGCCAAACAACCATTATGGCTTAAATAACCATTATTCTGTGTACTACTGATTTCCAAATTTTTTTACTTGCGAGCCAAAAGTTTAAAACATATTGGCCCTTAGAAATAAAACACTTTAGAGGCGACTTTTAAGTAAAATTTGATCCTAGCACTGAGGTTGCAGAAATAGACTATACAATTTCATAGAAAATAGTTAGAGTTGAGTCATTGGTATTTAGGCTGCATCTATTTTGTTTCTAAACGATGTCTGAATTTAAGTAGGAAACAAGGAACATGACCATAAATGGTCTTCCTTCATTCACACTGTCTATCCAGAGCTTAACAACTGCATCTAGCACCTCCTTGTATCCGGTAGCATTCACTCGAAGACCTTATGGGAAAAAGTTGACATGACCTTCACTGCTCACTACTTCAAGCACCATCACACTGACAAGAAACTTGGTGTACATCATACGGGGGGCAATCAATACTATCAATTAAACCGAGTTCACCGAAAAATATGATAAAAGCGGCAAAAAAGTTAACTTGTATTAACTTTGTTTCATTTCTACAAAATGCTAGCTGACTCGGTGATCGAACATGCCTGCCCAACCCTTCTCACGAGATTGTTCGCCGAACATGTCCAATCGTCTGTGCTTAGTTTAAAGCAAATACCTCGCAAGAAGTATTGTTGATCAATGATCCAAAATGTCTACCTTGAGGGACCCTCGAAATTGCTATAATACGATCAGATACTGGAGATCTAAAGCGGGCTTTATACTGGTGCTCAACGAGATACGTTTGATCTTTGAAATAAACCGCGGTTGAGAATTAAGAGCTTACGAGTACGCTTGGATTCTGTCAAATGCCTTACTAAAATCTGTGATAAGAACTTCAACTTCATTGTCATTCTCCAAATCGCATTAAGTAGATACGAATTCAATTAAGTTAGTTGTTGTCGATCTGCCCTTAAGGAATCCGTGTTGCTTAGTAGAATGGATTTACTTGCAATGAAATAACATTGCATTACAAAGGATGTTTTTAAAGATACACATGAGAGTTTAGCAATGGGCCAATGGTTAGATACTTCACTCTTACACCCTCTTCTGTGGGAAGGAATAATATACAAGTCCTTTCACAATCTAGGAAAAATCTCTGAAATTGATAATTGAAATTGAAATTGAATTTATAATATTACTAACTATGAGTATGACAATATGTATCAAGTAGAAATCTGTTTCCTCAAACAAAAGGTATCTTATACCTATGTACGAGTACATGTGATATTATTCAAAATGTTGGTGTGTTCGATTGCTTATTCAAAGAAAAGCTTATCATCTTAAGTCTTCTTCTGATGTTTCTCCGAAATTAATATTTTTTAATTCTCCTTAACTAATTACACATAAAATATTTTTCTTATGCAGCTTGATAATCAGTCCCAATTAAGACTAAATTTGCAGGTACTTATTATAATGCAAAGCAATTATTTAACGTTAATATTCGCAGCGTTTTACGTGAAGAAACTGATTTTTAATTCAAAGCAAAATGACACTCATCAAATTTGGAAACAATGTGGATGTTCTAAATATCTCTACAAGTTTTAATAGAGATCGGCATTGCACTTAGGTACTAGTTTGGTACTAGTGCTGGTAATATACATACATATGTATTAAATGAATGCACTTCAACCCAGGACTTTTAGCTTTTTCGGGCAAATCTAGCCCGGACTAATTGAAAAATCTCATTTATAGCCATGTAGCCCTTGCAAATCAAATCTAGCCCTTATCTTATTTCTACCACGTTTTAACTTTTCGTTCGTGTTCCTCGCCAAAGCTAAAAATAAAAATTTCACATTAGCCGTGTTTCTTTCTAGTGTTATATAAACTTCGGTTAAATTTTACATACAAAAATGATATTCTATTTATTTTGAAATTTGGCACTATTGATTTAGTTCTGGATCGAGGTTGAAAGAAAATTAACGTTTCTACCATCGCTCTGCTTTCTCTCTATAAGATGTGTCTACTAACATTCCTGAGATACACATTTTTGCGCCACCCGCTGCCTGATAGTCAAAATATGTTATACTGAATTAGTGATAACTGTGAATAATATCGAGAGTTACTGAAACATTATATCCAGTTAATTGCTGTTCTTGTTTTCTATGCAAACTTTTACTAAACTGAGTAAGCATAATTTCCATGTATGCTCCTAAATTATCAGCTTTGTTTTATCCTGATTCTAACCCTCATTTAGAGATATGAAGTCCGAGCCCTGCTTCTACTCAATTCTCGGTGATTGGTGGATCAGTCTTTTTGCATTCAAATTCCTTCACTTGAACACCGCCTCTACGTTAAATGCTGCATCTCTTTTACTGATTCCTCTACAATAATTCAGACGAAATAAATTCTTGTGTCCTACCTGTATTTCTGTTTAATTGCAATTCACACGTAGAATCTTCTGCAAATGCACCTACTTTACTCTTTTCCTGGGCACCGGGAAATTCAGGATTTTGCTCTTTATCTGATATAGACTACATTGTCTTCCTTAGTATTTTCAGAATCCTATAGTTCGCATTCAAAACTACATTTAATTCCTTTGTCCTTTCATTTTACTCCATCACTGAGTTTTACTAAATTTAAAGAACAAAGCTCTATTTTGTGGGGTAGATTAAAAATTAATAATAGAGGAAGTTATTGAACTGTACAAACAAATTTTTGAAAACGTATAAGTTTGACTTAATGACACCTTAAATTAAAAACCATACAGGCAAGTTACAATCCTATCGTATGATACTCTATTCCCCATCTTTTAACTCACCCCTAATAAAGTAAGAGTGGAGGAGAAATTTTTAAAACAAATGCAATGACATCTTTCTATATAGAGGATATTTCCGCATTTTTTTAAGAAATTTGATAAAAAAAACTGTTACAACTTTTTTTCTAGCAGAAAGTGAGCTTGGCTCCAAAAATTTGTAACCGAAGTTCACAGTACGTAATGAGAAAAGTGGGAGTGGCTATGTATAATGTATGGACCAAATGTAGAGAAAGACAACGTCTACATATTTTACCTAGACAATATATTTCAGCAAAAATATTGAGAAAAACGACATTTTTTAAAGTGCCGGTGGACGGATTTTATCAATTTTTACACTTGTACTGCTTCGGATTCTAGAAAGCCATGCCAAATGTCATAGTCCTAGCTCAAATTTGAAGGCTCAACAAGTGGTGACATTTGGACGGACGGACATCGATATAACTTTTGATGCTGATCACAAATATGTATACTTTGGGAGTCTATCGTTATTATTTCTCTTAATATACTCTCATTGAGTTTGATAAACTTCGAGTCAGATATCCGCCAGCGTATATCCGATGCCAGATACGAAGCGGTGCTTAAGTTAGGAAATTATCTTGTTTTTGTCATAAATTCTTCAACTATTCTTTAAGTATTATCTGTTCTATTGAACTTTTTAAAAGAGTACATACTCGAAAAATGGTATGTACTTGGAAGCTTCTAATTCTCTCTTCCTCTCACTTAAATTTCACACTAATTTTGTTCTGCTGAAAAAAACGATAAAATAGACTAAAGAAATATGTTGCTAATCACCAGCTGAACACTTCTCAACCTCACCGATAAACCACAAAAACCACAAAATTTCGCTTTTCTCAATATTTTTGCTAGAAATTGAAAAATATTGTTGAGGTAAGATATGTAGACGTTTACTTTCTCTACATTTCGTGCATACATTATATGTACATGGTCACTCCCAACATTTGGGAGTAGTTTTTTAAAAAAAAAAACATTCATTGCTTTTTCAAAGCTATTTACGGTTATATTTAACTCTTATTGTGAATATTTTATCAGAATTCGTAAACTTCGGTTACAAATTTTGGGAGCGACGCCCACTTTCTGCTAAGAAAAAGTTTTGGCAAGAATTCTGTGATAAAATTTCTTAAAAATTGCGGTAATATTGCGGTAAAAATAGAAAGATGTAATTGCATCTCTTTTAAAAAATTGAAAACGCCACGCTCAAGTTAGGTGTGAGCAAAAAGATAGAGGATAAGGTGTCATACGATACTTTCCAGGCGGACTTAAAATTGACTGTATTTTGTAAAGTACATATGATAAACTGTCTTTTCGTACAATTGCTTAATATTTGGTTGAAGTCTACATATATTTATTGGCATGTAAAATCGGTCGAAAGTTTTCATCAAAATTTTTCATTTGTTCTCTCTCGAGCCATGTGGGAACTCTGACTCGCACTTGATCAATTTTTTTTTTATTAATTTCCTAATTCATACTTAATTCGCCTATTTACAATATACAAAAATAACAATAATGGCTATTTTCCATGGCTAATTCCTATAGATAAAACCTAAGTCAGCTGTTCAAGATATTTCTTCTCCACAATTTATATTGCTAGCCTAGTCATTTTGTTTGCTTCTGTCGCTATGAAAATATAAACCTGTAGTATAAATTCTTGCAGTTCTAACAGACTACTGCAATATAATAAATACCAAATACGGCTATAATATTCCACTATCCCTATTCCGGCTATTTATATAGCAGATACTTGGAAAAAAAATAGCTTTTGGTGCTGCAAATTTGTTTAGTGTATGATGACTTCCTAGTTTAGATGAGGAATGTGACGGGTGATTGCAATATTTCTTATGACAGGAACTTATAATGGATTAGACATTTTGATTTCGATCACGACTACGACCTCCTATAAATCTTCACCTCAAAAGCGGAACTTAAATGATGATACTCTTCTCATATTGTTATCATTGTAACTTATGAAGCTTTTATACAAGAATGTAACCGCACAAAAAATTGTTTGTTACGAGTACAATAATGCGGTAAATTAAGGCAAAATAAGCCCTAAGACTTGTATAGATTAGATTAAGTACGAAGGTTGCTTTAATAGTCGTAGCTGTTAGCTCGCATAGGCCTACGAGGGATCTTAGCGCTACTCTAAATTAGAAGCTTGAAAAGAAGAAGAGAACTAGCACAAAACGTAACAATTATTGTAATTGTAAGACTTTCCCAACGATCAGGGCTCGAATTTTTAGCACTTCCGGACAAATTTTAAAAAAAAAAATCCTTTTTTCCAGCCCTCTAGATTGGGCAACTCAAATCTAGCCCTTCCTTTATTTCTACCAAATTTTAACCAAAATATGATTTTTTTGTTTTCCGATTTCCCATGATTCTAGTCCGCACTTAGAAACATGAATTCCAATAGTAGATTCGTTCATGGCATTGCATAATTTGTTTTAGAACTCACTAAAAGATCTTTTACCCGAAAACTACACTCAACAAAATCCTTTAAATAATTCTCTTCACTCAAGTCCCGCGTATACATACATCTACTTTCCCTTTCCACAAATGATTAATTTTGATTTTAGTGCACCCACTGTTAGCCAATTCCCCAAAAAAAACATTCATATCATCATTTTTGTCAATTTTCTATTCCCATTGTATTGCTTTATGTCCACTTAACCTATCCAAACGAGTTTTTCGTTGTGAATACATTCTACGATCGAAATCTAAAGAAATAAAGTGCACGACTGGGTCGCACGTACTTGCACCTACCCATACGTATACATATGTACCTATATTGTTTATCTGCAAATCAGTCAGGGGTGGCCGTGGTGTAGTGGTAACATCATCGCTTGTCACGCTGTTGATTCACGGTTCGAATCCTGATGTCAAGAATCATCTATTTATTTCGCATGAAATAAATAAAAAAGTCGATCACTTGCGAAAGCTAAGTCAACTCTACTCTGAAGGCATAACACTGGCAGTAGGGTGGTCATATGGCTAAAATGCAACTTCGTGATCATGATTATGACATCAGAAGGACGGAAAAAAATACTGTGAATCATAAGCAACGACAATAATAGCGAAAACAAATAAAATACTCCCCAGTTATCTGGACAGCCACCCTTGGTGTTTACAGAAACTTAATACCACCTGAGTTTCAAACTACGCTGCTATGTCTATCTTTGTCTCTTCCCCTTTCCACAAAACGCACGTGTTTTAAAAATTAGTATAAGGGTATTCATATCCTCTTTAACACGTGCATATTATAAAAAAAAAAGAAAGGATTTAAAATTTAAACTAAATCGTTTTTTTTTTCAAGATAAGTATGTTAAATAGTGTTCAAATATTGAGTAAAATCGATAGTTATGGCCAAAATATGACAAATTTTCAAAAAACAGTTAATAAATAAAGTACCGTTATACGCAATTTCAATCAAAAACTGGTACGCTATCTGTATATCCACCGTAACTCAAATATTAAATTGAAACAAAATCGTTAGTCATTTTCGACAAAATCGTTTGTTACAAAGTTCGCCATTGGTAAAGTACCGTTAATTTGGGGGTTAGAATAAAAATTCTGATTTCGTCTCGAATTGTGAGCCCACAGACCCCCGATATGAAATTTGAAGAAAATCCGTCTAGCCATTTAGGCTGCAGTCATGCGTACAGACAGACATACATACATTATACGAGTAGTAATACCAAGATTGGTCAAAATTTCGAGTTCGAATTTTTTCACGAAACCAATATTCGCCTCTATAGGTGCAGTAAAGAATACACTCTTTCCAAAAATAACACACATGTATGATAAAAAAAAAATTACTTACCGTCTGACCAATGCAGCCAAATACTGAGGCCTAATCTGATAATCAAGAAGAGGCTAATTTGCGAAATGCTGCTACTTCGACTTCGACCGGACTACGGCGACGAAGACGACGACGACGATAACGACGCGAGTTCCTCCTCGAAAACACCCGCAATAATAATTCAATCTTTTCTAATTCGATTGCGGAAAACTAAATTCAATTGAGTCCGCCGTTGGACTCTCCATATAACATCCAAGTGTCCGCACTTGTATGGAAATTCCGATCACAGTGATTATCTTCTTCCCTCGAGATAGTTCACAGGTTCACGGTGGTTAACCCACCAATTTTCGACGGGGAAACGATACACAAAGGGTGTCTCGTCGAGTCGATCACAGAATTTCGATTTTCTTTCCGTATTCACATCCGTTTCACATTAAAACCGAAATTGAAATTGAGATCCCCAAGAGTGAAATAGGCCTCCCCCTCAGTGCCGTTTTCAATTAGATACTAGATACTTTTTTTCCTTTTTAAATTTTTTTTTAAGAACGTTTTATAGTATCTGCTGTTTATGTGCTATAAATTCCCCGTTTGTATATGGAACTATAGTAAAGCTCCCGCTGCGGTTATATTATTGTCAACCGTTTTGTGTCGCACCTAATCGCGGACTGAAAGTTTTGTCGAAAACCAATTTGAAAAGCCAGTACCGGTGGGGGCTGTGTTTGTCGTGTGGGCCATCAATTTAAACCCCCCCACGAATGTAGATGCGCGATCCGTGTGTGTATCTACTGTATAGAGCAGGCACAAGTGAAAAGCAGCGCGTAAATCTCTGCAAGATCCTAGGCTTTTCGCCGGAGCTTTTCTTCTTAGCTGCACATCGACGATAATCCAGTGGGATGGGTGGGGAATTGGGTGTAAAACCTTTTTGTTGTGTTTTTTTTTTTTTTTTTGGTTCATCTGTTTTGCTCTTCTGTTTGTGGTTGATTTACTTTTGCTTTGTAGGAAATTTCATAGCAAATTGAGAATGTGTGCGGTTTTGAATTGGTATCATGGGGAGTGGAAGTGCGAAAATTGACAAATTTGCATGCGGAAAGACTGGGGACGCGGCGATTGCCTGGTCTGGGGTCATTCATCAACAATGAGAGTTGATGTGATTATTGCATCAAAGCGTGGCACTTTAAGAGTGAGATGTTGTTTACACTTTTTTTTATATTAGATAAAGGTGAGCGATAGTTGTTTTGTATTTGTATTTATTAATAATGTTGCACACTTTAATGATCTGGGAGATCATTTTTGGAATGCGTTATTTACAGGAGCGGAGTAAAGAGCAGAGTTGGGCGTAATTAATTACAGAAGTAATCAATTACTCCAACAATTACATTAATTGGAATTACAAAGTAATAGAATTACTTGATAATCAAGATTGCACGTATTAAGGGTGGCCGTGGTGTAGTGGTAACATCATCGTTTGTCACGCTACAGGTTCACGGTTCGAATCGTGATATCAATAATCATCTATTTATTTCGCATGCAATAAATAAAAAGTCGATCAATTGCGAAAGCTTATGTAAACTCTACTGCGAAGGCATAACACTGGCAGTAGGGAGGTCATATGGCTAAAATGTAACTTGATCGTGATGATATCAGGAGAACGGAAAAAAATACTGTGAATCATGAGCAACGACAAAAGCAAAAACAAACAAGCTCCCCAGTTATCTGGACCGTCACCCTTGGAGTTCACTTAAACTTAATACCAGCTGAGTTTCAAACCAACTACACTAATCTCTCTTTCTCTGTCTTTTCCCCTTTCCTCAAAACGCCCGTGTCCTAAAATTAGTATAAGGGTATTTATAACCCCTTTCACACGTGCAAACAATTAAAAAAAAGAAAAAAAAAATCAGTATTTTTGATTACATTGAAATCGCAATTACTTAGTAATTGCACTTTTGATTGCAAGTAATCAGTAATCAATTTTATATTATATTACTATTGTTTTCGTAGTGGGTAGTGTGTTCGCTTGTGACCCGAACTGTGCAGGTTCAAGCCCGGACGGGAAACAGCAACCACAGCCACCCGAATATAAAAGGGAAACGAATAAAATCTTAGTTTTTCCAACCACTACACCAAATGGAGTTCTGCCTGGTAGTACAATAGACACAGAAAATTGAGTCTGAGTGCATCTGGTTTTGGAAATTTCCTTTAAAAAAAAAATCTATTCTTTTCGCATTTCATTTATCACAGTAGGTCCTGTAATTTAGTTTCGCTAATACTCATTTAGCGGACTTTCATGAGGCTGCAAGTTGATTTATTATAGACGAAATTCTTTTTTTTTTAGGATTTGTGGGTGGAAATGGAGGAAATGTCGTTCGCCCACCACACACTTCACTTTCATCCATTTAAAAATCACTTCACCCTCCTTACTCCATATCCACCCCACCAAATGTAATTTTGTTGTAATCGATACAGTGATTGTAATTTTCAATGATTTCCAATTACTTTGTAATTGTAATTTCGGTAAGTTAATTATAGATTACAAAAAGTAATCACAATTTATGAAATGAATAGATCAGTAATCGATTATAATTTGCCCACCTCTGATAAAGAGATCTAAAATCTTTGCTTTGTAGGTTCGCTTCAAATTTAAATAAACCCTTTCATAATAATCTATAGAATGGGGTTTAATAATGTTATTTTATACATATTTGATATAATTTTTATTTTTTTAAATAAATTCTCATAAGAGCATTGTCGTATCAAATAGCTTACGAGATACAGCAGCAGACCTCACAGAAAATATTCTGCAGTGATATATGTATGTAACGTAGTAGGCTCTAAAGATCGTTAAAAGGATTCCCACCTTCAACCGAACTCGATAAAAAACTCGATAAAATCTGGTACAATCTGACGGTTAACTGACTACCGCGGAAATACTCTGGTGCTTTTCAAAGAGAGACAATAGAAATCTATAATTTTTTTTTTTTTTTTTTATATAATTTGCACGTGTTAAAGGAAATATACTAATTTTTAGGACACGGGCGTTTTTTTTTTTTTTTTTGTGGAAAGGGGATGAGACAGAGAGAAACTCAGGTGGTAGTTAAGTTCCAACGAACTCCAAGGGTGGCTGCCCACATAACTGGGGAGAATTTTGTTTGTTTTCGCTATTATGGTCGTTGCTTATGATTCACAGTATTTTTTTTCCGTCCTCCTGATCACGATCAAGTTGCATTTTAGCCATATGACCACCCTACTGCCAGTGTTATGCCTTCACAGTAGAGTTGACTTAGCTTTCGCAAGTGATCAACATTTTTATTTATTTAATGCGAAATAAATAGATGATTCTTCACATCAGGATTCAAACCGTGAACGAACAGCGTGACAAGCGATGATGTTACCACTACTACCAACTTGGCTGAAAATTTGGTTCAATCCCCGTTGGAAGATATGGATATTTATTAAATACAAAATCTTGTAAATATTAGGCAGTTTTATTGTTAAGTTGCAATCAGAATCTATAATTTATATTAATAACTTATTTCTATGAATGTACTGAAAAAAAGAGAAGAATTTAGCAAGAATATGACGAAAAAACATTTCTATTTTGCAAGTGAATATCATTTCTTGAGAAAATCACAGTCGTATCCGAAAAATATGTACCTAACTTGCAAGAATCGTCTATTTTAAAAACTTTCCTTATACTCGCACAGGAGCTGCTTACCTGAATCTGCTTATTTCAAGCGCTACCTATACCGAGTAAACTAGGATTCTCTTAAGAATCTCTTCAGAACAGCGGTTTATAGATAAAAACGCTCAGAAGAAATCACACCTTTGGAAAAGTTTTGCTCCCGTCTCAGTTAACACGTTCGCTGCCGGCAATCACACTTTTTACTCCCTGAGAGACCGTTTGCACCGCCGGTGGTCACAAGCTGAATGTTTTTGTATTAATATTTTCTGCATGGCCTGTTGTTAAAGTAGTTGTTTTTCTTCTCTGGCACGTAGCTGAAGGTATTATATTTAATATACAAAAAAAGATTCAGGTTTTTATCGAGTTTCCTCCGAGTTATTTTAGTTTGATTTTATTGAAAAAAAAAAATACAAAAAATTCATAATAAATTCACTTTAGGTAATAAAAAAAATTAAGTATAACTTCTAACAAAAATAAATATTATTATTGATGCTTGCTAAAACATTCGAAGCATAAAGAAGGATTTCCTTCACAGGTACTGTAAAATGTTGTCACCTTTTAGCCTTTTTCACCGCAGCGTTTCTGCCTTGATTTTCATCAGGTGCCATGTGACCCGCCGGTAGTCACACCCATAAAACACTTAAAAAACGACAAAAACATAAAACAAAAAACACAACACTGTTTATTAACACTTACATAAACTTTTAAACCAAAAAACCAAACTTGGCACTACGGTGAAAAAAAAAATTGTACTGCGGCAGCGAACGTGTTAAAGAAGAATTTGAAAAAAAAAAAAAAAAACAATACTTTAGCACTTTTTATAATTTAAGTTGCAAATGAAGCAAATCTTTGGTATAGCAAGGGCCGAGAAAAAATATTGAAATAGACTTGGATTTGGTTGAAATACGAGTAAATGCATAATATAATATATTTGTAAATTCAACTTAATTTTCTTTGCTAAAACATTCACAATCAAGGGTAAAACCATTGGGGCTTTCCCTCTTTTTATGTACTCTGAAATGTAAATTGCTAGATGGGATTTTATCTTAGTTGTAATAATAAAATAGAAAATAAAAAAATTATGTTAAAGTGAAACACAATTAAAAATAACACATATTTATCTTAAAATTTTAAACAAACTAGAAAGTTCAATATTTCCAATTTGGTCTAAGATTTGAATACTGAACAATTGTTATTAGACTGAAAAAGAATATTTAAAACCGGTACAGATTTGGTGAAAATAGACCCATGGTAGCAAAATATGTACATAAAAAAAACCCTATAACTCCTGAAGCAATTGAATTGCTTCTTAGGCTAATACGAGTATCTCATAAATTTATGAAATTTTTTTTTTGAGAAAATGCTGTTATAAAATTTTACGACAAAATTGTTTAACAGTTTATTCCGGTAATATTGTTTACCATTTGTTTGTGTTACATATGCAATTTTTTGTTTTTTAATTATATTTTATATTATTGTTGTTTTGTTGTGAGTACTGCCACCTTTATTCAAAATAACTTCCTAAATGCGGTAACGAATGGTGTCATTAAGTCTCTTCAGGTAATATAGAGAAACTTTTCTCCATGCAATTTTAATGACTTTCGGTCCTCGAATTGTTGGCCAGATAATAAATTTGGCGAGCTAAACATCCCCACACGTTTTTCCCTATGTTCAGATCTGGCGAGTAAGTCGTTGACTTGTCCATTTTTTTACGACTCGTGCGACTTATAATTCCATTATAAGAGTCCACAAATGTTGGAAAATTTAAGGAAGGCTGCTTCCAATATTGTCTTTTGGGATGTTTCGGCCATTTTGGACGTTTGAAACTCAAGCTACAGCTTCCTCTCGGCTCGGATATGGTGACGGGTCAAAAAGCGTTCATCTTTCCTTAGGTCATAATTGTCACCATCAGGTCCGTCAAAACGTTCCTCCACTCTTGTTTTTGTTTAGCTAACTGTTGAAAGGCTAGCGCTTATCCCATTTTTTTTTTACCTGATCTTTGCAGCCGAGTCGGTCGAATTAGAGGCGTTCGTATAATTGCTCTCTAACCTGAAGCATATTTTTTCCGTACACATTTTTATTCCTATAAAAAAAACGGCAAACAACGTTAAAGCTTCTTTCAATTTAGCGATTGCTCTAGATAATCCTTGCTCACTATAGTTATTTTTTTGTTCTTTTCACGTCACTTAGGGGTTTTGCTCTACCCATTTGTTTACCTAATAAATTACAAAAACTATAATCTGAATCGAAATAAATTAAATAAAAAAATAAAAACACCAATCTTCCAATTCGAATGAACAATAATGTGATGCACGGTGTATCTATTCAGTTGACGCAAAAAACGTGTCGATTTTTCATATGCAACACAAACAGATGGTAAACACAAAGTTGCCGGAAGTAACTGTTAAACAATTTTGACGTAAAATTTACAACAACAAAGCATTCTCTCAAATAGAAAAAACAAATAAAAAAAATGCTCATAAAATTATGAGCTATTATCCCTAATTGATCTAATGAAAGCCGTACCTATCCAGTTCAAGCTCAGAATTCTCTCTTAAACTTCGGAATACATTTATAATACATTTTGGCCCATGGGGATATCTTTGCAGCGTATTTGGCATAAAAGGAACACACCCCTAGCTGTCGTACTTACCATTTTTAACATATATTTCCCGTGAAGTATAGCTGAACTACAATTCAAGATACGAAAATATGAACAAAAATAAGAGACACCAACGACAATTATAAGTATTACATTTATTTGAATTTTCATTCATTTCTCTTTTTCAAAAAATATTTACATTTTTACAAAGGTTTTTCGTTTTCTCTTTTTTTTTTGTAACAATTTTTTTTTTTTTTTATTTAACCTTGTAAAGTTTGCAACATAAAGAAATTATAGAGAAATTTATTTAAAAAGTATTTTGTTCTTAAAAAAAGTAAAAAATTAATAAAATATTTCAAAGAAAAATAAGATTAACAAAATTTTATTAAAATAGGAAAAAAGAATTAAGGGCTAAAAATGATATTAATTTATATATAAATTACGATATACATATGTATTCCTAGAATATTAAATTTGTTTTTTTTTTTTTGTATTTGAATTCTGATTTTTTTTTTTTTTGTTACAGATTAAATTTTCGCCCCTATTGTGATTGGCGATTATCATTGATCGAAAATCTATATTAATCAATCATCGTCCATCGATTGTTTGGTACTGTAAATATCGAGATTACGACCTACATTTGTCGTGTCGACATTTGTTGATAGAGTTACACAACACTAAAAGGACTCAATCGACAACAGGTCAAGTCGATTATTGATCGACAATCACAAAAGGGGCCTATAAGAATATTTTGTTTCATATTCTGCTTTGTTTTAACTCATTATCGTTGGCTATCCTTCTAAGTATGGAATAGATAGGAAAGTTTCATTCATTTCATCCAATTCCATACGTCCTTTTTGGAAGTGCATTGAACAATTCTACCATGATACGACAGCCAGCGTTGATGAGTTAAACAACAGTTGTAATTTGGGTTAAAAAAAATATATTAAAATAAGAATATTTTGTAGTTAAAATAATACGATAAAAGGGAAAAAAAATCATCACACGATAACACAGCTGCACAACTCGTAATCTGCTCATATAAGGGAGTTTTAATATTGTTTTCTTTTACCTATTTGCAGTTGCAGGAAGTTTTAGACTAGTTTTGTAAATTATACTCCATAACTGAGTTCAGAAAATCAGTGGTGTATATGAAATAAAAAGGAATAATATTTGAATCGCTTTTGACAAAATAAAAGTGGTTCGAGTTATGAGTTGTTACTGCTTCAATGAAGAAATGCTTGCTTACTATTTTCATTCATGCTGAAGTTAATTAAACACATTTCATTGCTATTTTTCTTTTAGAGGTATGTACTCGTTTGTCAAAAATCTGAAGAATAAAATCAAACTTAAGCTTTATAATCAATAAATCATGCAGCAGACTTGTTTTTTTTTTATATTAAAAATATATCATAAATATCGTTTAATATTCTTGAAAAATATAAATAAACATTTTGTAATAAATAATATAAATTTAAAATGAAGTCAAAGAAAATAACACTTTACAAGGGGGAAGTCAAAAATCTTCAACTGTAAGATGAAATAACTTTAAGCAGGTAGTGACGTCTTCAATCCGGTAAAAATAAAAAAAAAGCGACAATTGGCGAAACGAGATAGACGATAACATCCTTCAGGCAAAAAAATAAAAAATTATAGGAAAGTCTATTTCGAACCCTTTTGTATTTGTGGCCAACGTCAAAATTGTATTTTTTAGTTAAATCACTTCATATACTGTGACCACTAAAAAACGGTTTACCCATAACAATAATTTATTTAATATGGTTGATAAAGACCTCACCATTCTCATCCAACTTCCTAACTAACTTTTTGTTAGTGTAACCTAGAGATGTATCATAATGAGTTAGTCAACTTCAACTTCGGGAAGGTCGAAGAGGAATTACTGCCAGAACACAATGGTGAATTTGAAGCAGAAGTGTTAAACAGTCTCTGAATCTAATGTACAAACTGACAAGAGCGCACTGCGCTGCTACAGCAGAAGACCTCCACAATGGTTTAGCGCAAAGAGGGATTTTTAAAAGAAATTGCATTTTTTTTTAACGTTTGTTTGTTTGTTTTTTTTTGGGAAAGTAGTGAACGGAATATTAAGGAGGAATAATAAGCTTACGTTCAGCATAATTTTTGTTCGAACCTCGGCTTTTTTTTTATATATATTTCAGTACATAAAATCGTTTAGATAAAAATAATTTGATTTCCTTTCTGGAGTACAATTAATTTCTCTGTTTTTCGCTTGCTATAACAGCGTCGTATTAACAGCCCATACTTCGGCTTCAGATTGCGATTCAGCTTCACCATTGTATTCTGACAGTTAGGGAGTAACTGTATGCTGCTGAGACACATCCCTCGGCACTGTATACGATGAAGTGTGAGCGTAGTAGTTACCATAAATCTACGACTGCACTGAAAATTGTTCATCTGAAGGGTAGTTTATAACGAGTCTTCAAACAATATCATCGAAGCTCGTTTCCAACACAGGTACCTTAAAACAAAAATTGTTGGTTTTTTTTTTTCTGAACCTCCCCGCATGTGTGCATTAGCTTCACGTAAAAATGCATCTTTCTTTTCTGGTGCTAGAAAAAAAGGTAATATCGTGCCATGGTAAATTGTTTTGAAAAAATGTAAGCCACTAAGAAACAAAAGCATGTTTCTTATATTTTGCATAAATTTTAACTGTGCAAGTTCGAGCGGGAAACATCAACCAAGCATGAGAGAGAAACGAATAAAATCGAAATTTGTCGAACCACTAGTCCTGAAACGGGTTTCTGCTTTGTAGTACTGAGATTTGGAAATATCCTTCTTTAAAAAAAATTAATAAATAAATTTTAAGTTAGTACGCGAAACTGTTTAATCTTAAAGTGTTATGACTGCTGAAAAAGATTGAGAATATCTTAGAGCCTAAGCTTTCAAACTACTCGTTTTATTGCCCCGAGTGAGGAAAAGACAGATGATGGAAGGTAGTAACTTTTCATCGAATAGAAATAACAGAGCGAAACATTTTTAGAACCAGCTCGTTGAAACCTTTTATTTGATGCTCATATCGTATTTATAAAAATAAAAAAAAAATGTAACTTACTCTCCCAAATTTTACTTTAGCGGGTTAGTAAAACTCTTCTCTGTTCAACTTTCTACATCAAACTGTTCAAAAGATATATTTCTGTGACAGACAAACGGACAGGCAACTGACTCTCACTATAATAGTCCCGCCTTTTTTTTTATTTTAAAAACCAGGAACCCTGAAAATGTGGATTATTTAGACCACGAACGCTTTTGACAGCTTAAACGTGAAACTGCGAAAAGGTCTAATTGCACTTATTAGATGCAAAAGACACACTAGAAAATTTGCGATAGACGAATTCAGCATTCAGCGAATTGCACTTCGAATGGCTTTAATCGCTCGCTATATATATCCAAAATGTAATTTTAAAACGAGACGCAATTTAGTTTTACCACAACACCTGCTAAAAAGAAGTCAACCTCACAGTTGGAGATTTTTTTGTCATCATTTTTTTTTTTTTTTTTGATTTTTCTCTTTTTTTTAGAAATTCATGGTAAGGCCAAACTTTGGAGATATTTTTCTTCTGTACTATACTACAACTAATTCAATTTAGATATTATTTGTTTTATTTTTTTTTTTAATTTTTGCTGCTTATTATTAGTTCTCCCATTTTCTTTAGTTAATTATTCTTTTTTTACTGCTTTTAAAAATTGTTTTTTTTTTTCTTACAAATTACTATTAGATATTTACATAAAAATGTGTAAATTTGATTTACAAAAATTTCTCGTCTCACATGCAATTATATTTGATTTGATTTTGTTTTTTTTGTTTTTTTTTAACTGGTATCATGCAGGTCGCTAGGAGACTTTATCATCGGTAACAACTTACAATTAAAAAGTGTTCACTAATTCTACTATCTTAATTGTTAACTTAGGATGCTAGTTAAAAACGAAAAAAGAAAAACGAAACAAAACTATTTGTTGTGTGTTGGTTTTTTTTTTACAGTTTAGGATTATCAAACATGGGTCCCCGTTCAACTAAGATATCGGCATATGGTTCCGATTGAGTTATGCTTAACGCACGGAATTTCTTAAGTACCAGGAGTGAGTAGAACTTTTGTGCAGCCTTGATGGGAAATAAATTTGATTTAAATTTATTTAAATATAGAATATATGATTTAATGAGGAATTTACCTGTTTTCTAGTGTTCCTTTGCGTCATATCTGATAACATTAAAGTGTCATTCTTTTGTAGACGACTGCGTACAGAGACAAACATTTGTGCCGCTCTTTTGTTTAGCACACGCTCCTCGAACTGTTCGTCTGTTTCATTTTCCATTTGCTCATCACCAGGTTGCTGTAAATAAATAAATAAATAAATAAATAAATACATAAATGAATAAATAAAGAAAATACATAAATAAATAAAGAGACAGCGTTATCGTTACGATAACTCCATTTAACCGGGACGATTACGATCAATAATTCCGTCCGCCCGGCCAAAGTGAAGTTAAGATAGCAATATGTAATCAACAGGGCTGATGGAGCCGACGGTCTTTTGTGAATGGCATACATCAATTTGTCTGTAATATCGGATGAAAGTATGCCCGACGAATGGAACCTCAGCATCGTTTGCCTGATCCTCAAGAAAGTAGAACGTCTAAACTGAACCAACTATAGGGGTATTAGTCTCCTCAATATCACGTATAAGATCATATCTGTCCAGGGATCCAGGGAAGTCCACCATATATCAGATATTCACATTGCGGCAGATATTGCAAAAAAAAAAAAAAAAACAGAAGCTCCAAATCGATACACACCACCACCTTTTCATCGATTTATTTTAAAGTCGCCTATGATAGCGTATATAGAGACGAGCTATACAGAGCCATGTCTAGTTTTGATATCCCTGCCAAACTCGTCCATCCATGCAGGATGACGATGGATAATGCAGGTTGGTAATAACATCCCCGAGGCTTCTGATGCCAGAGAAGGACTATGATAAGGTGTCGCGCTGTAATGTGATCTCTTAAACATCATCGACTGAAATGGCTAGAACATATAGAACGAATATCAACCATCCGTCCCGGAAAGTCTTCAAATCCATCCGAGGGACGATGCGGTAAAGGAAGACACCGCCTAAGATGACGCCCACAAGTGGAAAAGAACCTCAACCAAGCTGACTGAAGACGCTTGTTCGTTGAGACACAAGCCCACCCTCGGACTGTAGCGCCATCTAAAGTAACTAAGACGTATAGTATGAAATATTTGGCACGAATAACCCTAAAACTACTCTGGAGCAATTACGTGGAGCAAATGGATGAGAAAGTATGTAGTTTGAAAAACCATGCCTTAATCTTAACTCGATGGAATATTTCGAAGATCCAATCGGAAACTGACTACATCATCACACTCTCAGAATGCAACCGGAGATTATCTGCAAGAATTCCTGGCAGAGAAGAATGGAATGAAGGTAAAGTTTGCACCGAAGATAGTTAATTAGCCATTAAGGCGTTTCAATCAACTTCGATTAAATCCAAGGTCGTAAAACTGTGTAAAATAAAACTGAATGAATGAAGGCTCTAATCGAGGCTAACACACCGCTTAGCAAACTATACAGGAAAATAGACACAGAATCCGTCAAGAAGGCTAATAAGCGCTGGTGTCAGTTAGATATGTGTGCTACATCCAGATTGTTATGGCCAATCTTCGATACGAATAGATCTATTAGTCTGATAAAGCTTAGTCGTAAAGAAATAAATCAATCGTTGGCATTCTGACTGGGCACTCCTCAGTGGGCAACCATGCAGCACGGCTTGGTTTTAGAAGCTGTAGGAACGAAGAAGAATTTGAGTCTATTCACCATCTGCTGAGTGATTGTCCTGCATTCGCCCTTACAAGAACTTCTTCTCATGTCTGGAGGTCCTACGTAAGTTCGCTATTTTATAAAAATATACTTTCTTTAGGCATATGTAGGTCTCCTACTAGTCTTTGATGAAGCAACGGTTAGAAATTATATGTTGGTGCTCTATTAAGCAAATTGCTCTTCCATACATGCGTCAAGCAGATGTAGAAAATGTTTTGCGGTCGAACTCAAATCACGAGAACAGTATTCGAGCCCCAATCCAACTTGTGCTTTGTTTAGAAGGAGTTGCTTATGTGAAACTATGTATATCTTTGCTCTAACCAGGTAACTCAACTTCATGGGCGCTTATGTAGCGATATTGGATATGTGGCAAAAAGTATTGCCCGTAGATATACACTTTACGTGGTTTCCGTAAATAACTGGAGACGGAGAATCGAAGAAAATTAAGAACTTAAAGATCACATTACAGCTACCCCAACAGTAAGAACGGCCGAGCGAGTCAATATCGTATGCAAATAAGGAAAATACAACATAGCATGCGACGTCATAACCGCAGTTACATTAATTCAGAGCTGACTAAAGAAGTAACTAGGCGTGAGAGTAGTTTACAGAATTACCAATGACCTTTACATATGCTTTCAGGCCGAGAGTTTTCCCAGAGGAGAAAATTACATGGCGCAGAACAGTTGAAGATGAATCACAGCAATCGGAAAACAGTTGAGGAGAACTAAAGTACGCCACTGGAAACTATACACTATGGCATTTAGGGTCATCCAACAAAAAGTGTCAGTTTAAATCAATCAAAAGTGTATTAGTAAAGTATTTTTATTTTAATCTCTGAGGTTAGTAATGGAATACAATATCTGTCAAATGTGTCTTCGGAGCCCCAGATGCGACAGTTTTGTTTGTTTACGTACCCAGACAAATGGAAATGTGCCTCATCACTCAGAATAATTTTGTGTAAAAAATCATGACCTTGTTCATTCATTTCCAGCACCCAATCAGCGAAAGTACGGCTTTATGCGTGATCTGCTGGCTTCAATTCTTGTGTCAACTGGACCTTATAAGCATGTAGGCCAAGATCTTTATAGAAAATGCGGTGCAAAGTGGTTGCAGATAGGCCCAATTCCTGTGATCGTCTCGAAATGGACACACCTGGGTTTTCAGTCATATTCTCAGATACCGCGGCAATATTTTCAGCAGACCTTGCCGGACGAACACGAGTTAGAGTCTTCACATCACTAATCTGTCCGGACTGTTCAAATTTATCGATTAAATTCACTATAGCTGTGCAAGAAGGCGCTTGATGATGATGACCAAAAGCAGTGCGAACTTTACGAAACGTTTCCGCGATATTTTCAACGTGAATTTTCACTATTTCAACACGTTGTGCGAGTGTGTATCTATCCATATTTAATAATCTCCTAGTTTTTACTTATCAAATGTCATTGCAACGATAGTTGAATATGGACAGTTCAACAATGGCGCGAAATTTAAAATGACACCTCTTGTTGGATGACCCTATACCTTAAGCCATACAAAGGGATACATGGCTTTATTATATACAATAAATAGCTGGAACTACGTATATATTCGTATAGCATTTAAACACGTAATATATTTATATCTCAGGAAATGCAAAAAGGTTATCGCAAAAGCAGTAAACAGCGACAATCAAAATGCCACTTTTCACCCATGGCATTTGTGCGTGCCGTCAGAACGTATAAGAATAAGGAAATGGGAGTCGTTTATGGCCAAGGCAAAGAATAGACGAATCTGCCTGATGTGATCTCTGCAAATGAACATCAAGAGTTTCCTTCAATATAATCGACTTTTAACTCAACAGTTTAATTTCAATCATAATTATATGTAAAAGTATTTTATAACAAACAATACTCACATGTACCCCCACAGAATGTGGGAAATCATAGTCAGTCCACTCGGATGCTAATTCAGCTGACTTATTCGCCGGTGCAACCAAAGTCAAATCGCCCAAGTCCAAGTTCTCAGGCATATTCTCGGCCTCATTCAGTATCGATGAGACTTGATCGGCTGGCAGATTTGGTAACGTGTCAATGTTTTCCATACTCGAATGATGTGGCGTCATACCTCCATGATGCAGATCAGCTGGCGTCAAGCCACTGTGATGGAAATCATCGTGGATGTCAATACCATGTGCCAAATTGCCAGGCGTCATTGGAACACCACCCAGCGGCGTCATAGGATCCAATCCACTTAATTCAGGCATTGGGAACATATGTCCAGGGCTTCGCAATGAATCAAATCCTGGTGTTGGTGGCGGAGGCATTAACGAATCATTTGGATTGAACTCCAAAGATACTGCAGAAACGCTTGGGTTAAGTTCAGCATCTCGCACTAGGTCCGGTTCGCCGAAACTATGTCCCATCGTATCGTGTACAGGCACAATCGCAGGTGGTGGCATAAGGGTGGCCGGAACTTCAGGTTGCATGGGACCTTTGCGTTTACGTCCACGCTTACTTGTCGCCGTCGTCGGTGAGTCGTGCTCTTGTTGAATTTGGTCAAGTGCCAGCAGATCAGCTGGACCAAGTACTGCAAAGTCCTCCAGTACGCCCAATCGTGAGATCAGATGTCGCTGATAATTGGAGAACAGACCTCTCGCTGGGATATCACGTGAAGGCAGGGAAAATAGCTTCTCAACACCACCCGTCTCTTTCCAGTACATCAACCTAGAAGGGAGAGAAAAATGGGAAACATGGGGCACATTAGCAAGGTTAACTTCATTCTATAGATAATTCACAGATGATTCACCACCTCTTCGTCGGGGGCGCCAGATCTAGTGTTGTGACAATGTCCGATGTGTTCGCCAACTGAGCTTTCATTTCTTCACCGGAAATATTTTTAACCTCATCCACGATGAGCTTTCGTTTCCTCTTTGCTTTAGTGACACCACGGTATGCTGACGCATCAACGGGTGCCAAAGCGAAGCTCTCTTCTTCGTTGTGCAGCAAAGTCGATTGCTCGACGCCACCTTCTTCGTGGTGTTCATCGTCGTGATGGGGTTCGGCTAGATGTTCATGATCATCGCCGAGATGTTCGTGGTGAGGTGATGGTTGATGTAGTATCGTTGATGGCGCCCTCACATTGTCCTGTCCCAAAACTGATGGCGGTCTTGATCCCACTGAACTTGGCATCGGTGATGGTGCCCCCGTATCGAAATGATCCATATCATCGTCAGAGTTATCCTCGTTGGCAGGTAAATTGACACTTGCTTCGGCTCTTGCTGCGAGAGGTGGTTCTCCAAAGAGATCGCCTTCGAAGAGACCAACAGCGGGTTCTGGAAATTTGAAAAGCATTTTTATTTAAATTACATTTTCTATGTCGAAGTAGATTTTAAAAAGTTGATCTGGGAATCTTTACTCTGCGTAATATGTAGTTGTAGCCGTTTCCCTAAGTATCGTCTGAATTGAACCTGCACTACGTATGATTTTCATGAAACCAATAACTACTAGCAGTCAACAGTATTGGACGAACGAAATTAAAAAAATGTTAATAAAACGATCAGCGAAACTATAGATCTCCGATGATCGATAATGAGGGAAAAGTTTCCAGGTCGCTTTATTTCGAGACGAGGTGTTGTCAAATGATGGCCACGATCGTGCGATTTTTTTTTCTCGGGGCTATGTTAATTCTCTGGCTTACGCCAATAAACCAGCAACAATTCACGGCGAACAACATTATGCGAGCCATTGCTGCAATCCAACCCGATTTATGCAGAAGAGTGATTCAAAATTTAATCTCTCGGATCGCCTCCTGCAAACGAAAACTTGGAGACTATTTGAATGATGTTATTTTTAAAACATAATGACACTGAATGAACTTTAATCCGCAATAAAGATTTCGGCCATACCTCACATACAGCTCTTTTAATCAATTATACAATTTGAACGCCCTTATTGAAATGTATTATATTAATATTTTTTTCAATTTGAATGAGTTTCTCAGCATCCTTCCAGAAGTCCCTAGATGAATTACGAAGCTGCAACTTTACTCACTTAGAGCTTGGATCTCGGAAAAAAGCTTAACCAGACTTTTTAATTTCAAAACACAAGGTGTGGTAAACATATTTGTTTTATTCGGACTTATGTACATTTTCGCAATATGAATACGTTTCCCCACAACCCTCAAGAATCTCCCAGATTAGATAAGAAGTTAAAATACTCTCTTCCAATGGATCATAGGGTAGAATCCTTGATTTTCTTAGGCTGCAGGGTATTATAAAAGCCATTTTAATTTTCATACGAGTATACACGTACAGCGGTGTGCAAAATATTAGGTGTGAACTATTTGTAAATAAATATATTCAGAAATTCCTCTTACACAATTAGGATATTCCATGCAAGTTCTTTATTTTACAGTACGATTTCATATGACTGCAACCGTTACTTTTATTTTCCAGAAATCTATATGTACATATGTTCCCTAAGGCCTCTAAACCCTTCAACCGATTATCATGAAATTTTAACCACGTATTATTAAAAAAAAAAAATTGAGGCGTAGCAACGCTCGCCGAGTAATCGCTAGTTATAAATGTTTGTAGGAAATTTTGGTGTGCAATAGGTGTGTTTCAGGAAAGTGGCATTATTTCGCATTTTAAGCTGAACGAATTAAGTTTTTTTTTTTTGTTCAGAAGTAAAAGAATTTAATTTGTTTATTAAGATAAGAGTTTACTAATGAACCATGGGACGTAAACGACTTTGAAAAAGGAAAAACCTACAAATTCATTGCTGTTGGATGTTCACAGAATGTGATTCGTTAAAGTGGCAGAAAAAGAAAGAAAATCGCGAAAGACCACGGAAAACAGTAATACAGAACCCTTGAACCCTTTTGCTACCACCACTCAAATAAAAAGGAATCTGGTCCCTGATATAAGCACGTCAACCTTAAGGTCGAGGTTGATTGAGAAAAATGTACCTGCTAGAAGCCCCTGGAAATGTCCGTTATTGACCACTCAGCATCGGCAAAGAAGGAAACTGTTTGCCCAAACGCATTTAAATTGGCCAGTTGAAAAATATTTTATGGTTCGTAAGTCAAAGGTCAATTTATTTGCTACAGATGTCAGCAAAAGTTTTGTTCGAAGAACAAAGAATAAGGAACTCCTTACTCAATACACGGTTAAGATCTTAAAACTTGGCGGTGAAAGTGCGATGTTTCGGGGATATTTTTCTTGACACGGCATTGGCCCAATTTACTAGGTAAAAGAAGTGATGAATCATGTAGTTTACATAAATATACTAGAAAATGTTATGCAGCCGCCATTTGCAGAAGACGAAATGCCACTTCGTTTGATATTCCAGCAGAAGAACGACCCCAAACACACCTCCGAAGTGCCAAAAACGTGGTTTCAGCGATACAGCATAAGAGTTATGGAGTGACTAGCGCAATCTCCCGACCTCAATCCCATAGAAAATTTTTGAGGTGATGTCAAGAGGGCGCTCAGACATTCCAAGTACAAAAACATGAAGGAATTCTGGCACGCGGTGCGAACTGCTTGGGAGTCTATACCAGTTGAGAGGTGCCAAGAATTCGTAAACTCAATACCCAAGAGATGCCAAGCAGTTTTAAAAAACAATAGCTTTCCAATGAAATAATAACTAGTCTGATATTTGTCAGAGTAAGCACTTTTCGTTTTTCTAAATTATTGGTTATTTGCTCAAAAGAAATACACAGCAAAAAATTAACTGCTTTCAACTTCATTTTTTTTAATTATTTTTTCTTTTGCCTATAAATAAATTGTTTATAATGAGGGAAGGAATAAATTTGTTTTGCTTTTATTATCATTGCTCATGATTCACAGCATATTCTTCCCTCCTATTGATGTCATCATCACGATCAAGTTGCATTTTCAGTCTATGGCCTACCACCAACAGACTCAAATACTGTAAATATAGAATTACTTGGAGGTATACTATTTAGTAATCATAAAGCCAATTTATAAACATCCCGACCGTTATTAGGAAAGCTTTACCAAAAAAAAAAATCGCTTTGTCCGGTGTGAAAACCTAAAATTCCTAAGCTACAATGGGCAAGTTAGCTCATTTCTAGTGGCTGGCAAATTTGTTTTCCTTACAAACGTTGAAGCGAATCGAAAGGAAACCTGCGCCACTCTAAAAACACTAATGATTAAAAATAACTTAAACTTCGGTATAGGTGGTAAAATATGAAAAAAATATTTTTTGACAGCGGTACAAACAAATAACTCACGTCCAAACTCGTCACCAAAGCCGTCACCATCCAAATTCGGATCATTTATGTCGGCTATATCACGTGAAGTTCCAGCTATAGGTTCTTTAGTTTGGTCAATGTCCTTTCCAAGTTCTTCCGCGAATAGGTGTTCCTATCATACAAAAAGAATATTTATTTAATTTTTTAATTCGGAATTAAAAAAAAAAAAAAAAACTCACATCAATATTAGGATCCATTCCATCGCGCACTAGATCGGGAGTATCTGCATCAAAACCTGCATCACCGAATCCATCATCATGTAATGACATTGATATACTACCATAATCTTCTCGCATGGTGATCTCGTCCGCTCTTGATTGATTGATGGAAAATTGCGCTTCAATATCAATATCATTCAATTCGGGTAATGCCGTGTCGAAATCATGAAACACTTCAGGCAGTGTGATAGCATTTACTGCCGCTTCTCGATGCCCCTCTGGCAAATCCACCATTCCAGGTCGGAACGCCATCTATTGGTGAACAAATATATTTCAGTTATACAATAAAAATAAAAAGTTTCGATATGTAGACGGATCGATTATAAATAATATAAGTAATACGAAAAGGGAGCTATGTTGAAATCCCTGAAATGTTTTTTAGCGAAAAATTAACCAAGTTCTAAAAGTGGCAGAGTATTATATTTCATTAGATTACAATCCTTTACACACACATCGTCTTCTATTTTATTCTATACCCCAAATTTTAAGCTAAACGATTCACGACCTGCCCTCTGCTTAAGGCTCAATGGTGTACTCCCAATGCTTTTGAAAATGTGGTCGTTTGAATGAGAGATGTTAGGTAGTATGGCAAAATCGATTCGGTTTTAGAGCAATATTTTTTTACAATTTTCTACGTGGCCTAAGTGACGAAGAGTTTTTCGACGAGATGACTTCTGTTCTACGGAATTCTTTACCATCCTTCAAGAGCGCACAGAGATGACATTTGAAATTTAGAAGGGTACAGTTCGACTTGAATGACCAACCCCATACCAGTCATGCAGATGTCCAGTGCTGAAACGGTGGCTAAGGTTCAAGAACTAATGCTCAAAGATAAACGAATGTATCCAGTTTACATCGAATTGTGGCCAATCATCTCTAAATTAGGAAGCTTTGTACTCTCTTGGCACCACACACTCTTACGTCCGAACAAATAGACTGCAGAGTCTAATGGACACAGAACAGTCAAGAAATTTAATAATGTAAAATCAAACGACTATTGCAACAGGTGTCCTGGTGACCTGGTTTTCCAAACAAAGTCATGTAGCAAAGTATGGGTCTTTCAAGATGAGAATATTCCGAATCAACACCGAAGATCTACAATAGTTCCTTTTTCAAACGAATATTGACCACTTTTTTTTTTTTTCATTGAAAGACAGGTTTTGGTGATGGTAGTTATGCTTGAACATCAGTCAACAGTGTCTTCCTCTATTTATGGAAGCCCTCACAAATTGACACAATCAGCAGGGCTGGGATCAAATCGAGTGACTTTACTTTGTTCCCTAACGTTAAAAGGTCGTCACATTTTCACCGAATGGGAGCTAATTTGGGCATTTTTCGATGAGTTTATTAATAAGACCTCTTTTGTATAAAATCTACTCGTCTCCAAGTTCGTAATAAACATTTATTCCATGGAATCAATTTGTAAGAAGATATTTAACCGCTATAAAGTTTATGCGAGCATGATTAATAACAGTGGGGACTTTTGGTAAAATGTTTTTTTTTTTCCATTTATCTATTTGTTCTCCTATAATCACATGGAATAGGAGGAGATACATATGTACATCACCTTTATACACAAATTCAAATATAATTACAAAATGTAACAAATTTCATTAACATAATTATTTTCCTAAAAGTCATCGTTTTTTAAATTAAACGTTTTACAGGGTCAACAAAAAATCAAGATAATTTAAAGCAGTTTCATTTGTTTCGCATCTGCAAAAAGAAACTTGAACTTGTACGAGGGTGGGTCAATAAGTCCCTGAGAATTAACACAAATTGTGTCGTCACCTTAAATTTAATTTTTTTTTTTTTCAAGAATCATCTTTCAAAAGAAAGCACCCAAAGGTGTGTTTGGCGATGTTCCGGAAAAATACGGCTGAGTTTTTGCGCCGTTTCGTAACCGTGGATGAAACCTGGAGTCACCACAACACACCAGAAAACAAGGAACAGTCAAAACAATGGACTTCTCCTGGTGAATCGAAGCCGAAGAGGGCCAATGCGGGTTTGTCAGCAAACATCGAGAAATCGTGTTGTTTGGTATAAAGCTAAAAGGAGACTATGTTGAAAAATAAAATGTTTTTATACCGAAAAGAGTGTTCCTTATTTCATTTTTCAGGGACTTATTGACCCTGGCTCAGTAGTTAAGTGCGCGATCAGCCAACGGGAGACTCAAGACTCAAGTCTCGGAAAATACGAAAAAGTTTTTCAGTCAGCTCTTGGAAAAGCAATGCGATCTATTTCAGGTCTTAACAGATACACATTTATATTTAAATGATACATCTGTATCAATTTTATAATGCAGAAAATACATTTTTTGTAGTATGAAAAACACTGAGTGAAGTGTTTGTTTAGGCACTGCGCACTCCGAGGGCAAAACTGTCTTTAAATACACTGAGGGCACAAATATTGTAACGTTGGGCAAACCGAAGCCAACTGTCTCAAGACAGGGCAAACTGTTCGGCTGCCCCTAGAGTTCTGCTGTAGTCAGACAAAAACAGTTTTGCCGATAGCCCTGTTCAACAGAGTGATCATTTCAAATTTTAGAAATTATCACTTTCTCTCTTACATCGCTAAGCGTTCACTCAAAGCGCTTTCTGAAAAAGTGACAAATTCCAACATTAAACATAAATTCTAGACACATAGACATCAAAGGAGTACTATTATTATTGTACTACGAGACAGAGCAACTCAGATTTTATTCCCGACCATAGGAATAGGCAGCCTTAGTCCTAGCTGCTCTCAAGTCCAGTATTAATGACAATGAGGAGAAAACAGTCTTATATTATAAATATCTATATACATATATAAAAGTGAGACTCTGTATGTATGTTCCCTATGGTAGCAGTCCATACTTCAATCGACCATCATGAAATTTTAACCACGTATTACTTACGTCAAAAGCAAACAAAAAAAAACACTTTCTACATAAAAAAAATATGTTTTTTTATTTTCTGAGACGTAGCAACGCGCGCCGGGTATTCGCTAATATTATGTATATAAATTTCGCTTAAGATTCCCATATGGGCGTAAAGTGTAAATATTACGCCCGATCATTCCCTCTCTTAATTTTATCTCTATGTCCAACCAAGCGTAAGTTACTAGTTTTAGGGCAGAATGGAGGATTTTCGTTTCGAAACGAGAACAAACAGAAAATGTTTGGTCAAACTCGGATCGAATAATGGTGACACCATTGATGCCTTAAACAAAATTACGGGCATCAAACACCAAATTGTACTCAAATTTTTGAATGGATCGAATGTTTCAAAGAGGAAAGAAGCATGAAATGTGATGACAGATTTTAGAGAGTTAGATATACTCGTAGGAGAAAAACAGCGGTAAGAGCGGTAATTTGTTTGCTGACACTGAATTGTATGTCTTTTTAATTTTAAGAAACTTATTTTCTTTGTTATGGGAATGGTTATCGTATAAAACCTCCAAAAATAATTTCCTTTTTAATTTTGTAATTTTTGGAAAACTTTACCACTTGTGGGATATTTAAGGAAAAATATTATGTGTATATTATATAAAGTTTAATTTTGATCCATATACTTAAAAAAAAAAACACTGAAGATCACCAAACACATTAGCACCCCGTCGTTTCCAGCAAGTTTACTCAGAATTGTTTTCTCCTAATTTGAATCATTTCCGAGCAAAATGAGGTAACCATATTGATTCTTTCAAAAACCTTATTATTTACGACTTTGGCCTCAATAACTTTTGTTCTTTTAACCGCATAATTCAGCGAAAGAGTCCATGTTTAGCAGTCGTCTTCCAATGTAACTAGTGTATGGACTGCGATGAAAGTGATTGTGGGGTAGAATTACAAAGTCCCTAAAAATGTGAACTTCCAAAGAATTGGTAAAGAATCCTACCCAACCATGCTATTCAGTTAGTATTATAGTATGGAACGAGCCATTTTCCAACTCTTCGCGCCAATGAATGCCTCTCTTTCCACTCGTATTGAATTCTCGCCTTCGGTGAATTTAAACATCTATGTATCTAATATGTAATATGTGTCTAATGCTCGGAAAAAAGTAATTCGAGAAGTTCTTTACTCTGTTCGCGACAATTTTCGACACAACTCCCTTTCAGTACTTAATATACAGTGACTTAAAAGAGTATACACGCCCTCTTGTTAACATCACTCGACTTACTCTTCTTTATGCACAATATTTCTACTTTGAGAAAATTGTTTTTTTTTGCAGCACTAGCAAACATACGATGTGTTCTTGCAAAGGATTTATTTGTAATATTACTTGCACCTATGTATAAGGGTGAAAAAATTATACCTGGAGATTTTGATCAATCTTAGCAATACTATATTGAAGAATCTCAAAAAAAAAAAAGTGGGCCCCGTAATTCCGTCTTTCTGTGTGTATGTCTGTTGCTGAAACTATTAACAGTAGGTAAATCAAGTATTCAGAAAATAATACTAAACGTATTATATTATTTTGGAAAACAAGCAAAGGAGTCGCCGCCCTCCAAAGATAACAGCACGGGCTAAGAGGCAAATTTTCAACATGCTAAAAGTGCAAGAATTGAGGTGATTCTACTGGAATCGAAGTTGAAGAACTTCTGAATGCAAAAAACTGGAACACACTTTGGAGTTCAGGTAGGTAACTTGAATGTGACAACTAGCAAATGAATGTGCCCACCGCAAAGCAAGGAAGTGCCTAACTTTTGGTGCAGGATCCTTTTCCTTCAGTGGAACCAATAACCTCGTTGGTATCGTAGGCATTTTGAACAATGAGGGCTACAGAACCATTCTAGATGAGGGTGATATTCCAAGTGAAATTCGGTGGATTATTATTATTAGCGTAGGAGTGAACAAACAAACAAAATGAGAAAAGATGTATAACATATAAATAATGCAAGTAACAATGGAAATTATTAAGGAAACTTAAAGGTTTACGTTTAGATTGTCAAGCCAATCAATTGCATTGACGGTAGCACTGAAGATGTCTGCTGGATCCCCCGGGTAAGCTCGGATGGGGCCTTCAGTTAAAATGTGATGCATTCTCTGGTACGGTGCACCGCAGTCGCATTCTGATGACGATACCATTCCCAATTGGAGAAGGGCTCGTCTTTCAACAAGATAATGGTTCTAAGCACACTTCACAGTTGTGTTCAAGCTTTCTGCAACAGAAGGAAGGAGTGTTAATCAACATGGTTCGGCCACAACAGTCGCCAGGGATCTCTGATATCACTTGGGCAGAAAGGTTCGTCAAATGTCTTCTTCTTCACCATGAATCTTTTGGCAGCTACTGTACGACACCTGGATTAGCATTCCAACAGAAACAATATCAAAACTTATAGAGGATGCCCAGACTTGTTAAAGCTATTATAAAAGCGCGATGACGATACTTCAACGAAGTTGAAGTTTAATGGATGTTTTTATAAATAATTTGTTTGTACACTTTGGTGGATTTTTCGACACACCATGACTGACGCTAAGGGGCTGTGTTCTTTCCGGACCATTGGGACTATCTCGAACGCTTCCCTGTGACCGTAAATAGACCCTACCATTTTGAAGATTTTGTCATCGCTAAACAGAATTTTTCTATGCAGAACAGAAGCATATTCCATTAAGAGTCACTTTGATTTCTGGACCCAATTTTTGTAAAGTGGTGGGTTCCAAAGGTTTCGTGCCTTAAAGTTTTGATGATCTGTATCGTTCGTACCGTGCGTGGACGACCACAGCGTGGGCGGCCTTTAATGTCGCCAGTATTCTCGAAGAATTTTATGCACCGGAAAGCAAGAATTTGGATAAGCCCTAGCTGCTGCAGCGTCTGGAATATCTGAACTTTGTTCACACCGCACTTATGAAACGCTACAACAGAGATGCAAATCATTTTATCAATCCATTCCATAGCGAAAGCTGAGGAACCGCAAATGTTATGCCAATCTCTAGGTAAGCCCAACTCTTGGCCGAGCAGTAGGTGCCACAAATGTAGTAACAGTATTTATGTCCGTTCTAAGTACAAGTGTATTCCAATAAAAATAAAGGGGAAAAAGTAGTAGTTACAGCTTCTTTGTAATAACTTATTGGTGATCTTAAACTTATGAACCGAAAGTGTACATCGGATAGTAGATATAAAAGCTCGTACCCGACGAAAGTATGTATACTTTTGTGAGTCACTGTACGTATTCTTAATCTAATAGTAAATTTATAATCAAGTACGCGTTACACTTACCTTAATTTTGACGAACGCCTCATTGCAGTCCGCCAGCAGGTACTTAGCCTTGCGCGAGTAAATGCGCACAACGCCCAACAGCAGATGGCCCGATGTGCGAAGCGCCAGCTTCACCTTTGGCTGCATGATACCATCAACAGATTGCTCAATGTTCGTCTCAAACACATGAGCTTTAGTCAATTTCTTGTCCCAATGGGCCGCCAGCCAAATTCTGGCCAACGGCCCCTTCTTCGCCAGCACAATATGGGCGTAGAACATGATGCTTTCTTCGCTTCACTCCTCAAAAACTTTACAAAAATTTTATAAAAATACAAAATAAAAACTCGAAAAAAAAAATCGTTTTGCCGCTCTACTCTCCAAAACAATTTATACACACAATTACATATTTATCGCGCGCAGAATTTCACTATATCTGCTGCGATAATTGTATATCGGGGAGTTTTCTCTTCTTTTTACTTGGCTGGTGGTAAATGAAGGCGGTCTGGCACTGGCTCTTGCCGTAGTCGTCGACGTTGCTTTGTGTAAAGAAATTAAATGGGAAAAAATTAAATTTGTCCAATACTGCACTGATTATCTGCATTGCTTGGGCCCCGCGGCAGACCCTGATTTAGAAATGTTCATGTAGTTTTTTGTTTTGCGGGTGATTGCTCTGGAAAGTGGGACACAGAAATTTTGATTTTTTCTTCGCAGGTATAGTTGGCGCCCAAACACACAAACGATGGAAATTCGTCGAAATTTTGCGCGGAATTTGTTCACTTGCTGGTGATTTTCACTTGTAATTTTATTCTACATGCGTGCTATTGTATTTTGGGAATAGTTTGATGTATTTTTTATTTGTTTTATGATGACTTATGGGTAAAATATTTAAAAGAGCTTGCGATCGAATTCTGGTGAATGTGGAAATAAATTTTTCTACTCTTTCAAAATGGCGTCGCTGAGTATTGAGAAAAAGTTGTACACTCAACAAGGAAAAAAAACAGGCGTCACTTTTTAACCGTCATCATTGGTGCAGTGTTCGACAGTAGATGGCGCACGCAGAACCTAGGGGTATGTTACATGCATGCAGATTTTACGGATGATTCTACACAAACCTTGCACTTTGTAAAAATTTAGGTTTAAGATACAGAACTATAAAGAATTGTGACAGACAACACAGCAACTATATAATAGCTCCGGATGCAAAAGTAGTATACAAACAAAATTTAGTGTAACTAGAAGCCATGTGGAATTTACGAAAGAAAATATAATGAACTGAGTGAGATAACAAAATATTATAACGAAGAGTAATAAATTCTTTCTATTATGTGCAAATTTTGGGAATTTTTTTATTTAACTCTGGGTGTTTCAAAACAACTTTTTGCCTGTTAAAATAAAGGGTCTAAGTCGATTTTCCCCCTGATCCGCACTTGTTTATTTGCTTATATCTTAAATATTCCCGGCCTTCCATCATATTTTACAGATATTCAACTATAATGAGATAGTCGGGGGCCTTTCTCAATTTGCCCTCAAACTTTTTGTTCACCCGGATGGCTATAGCCAGGCATACAGTCTAAACGTTACGATACAAGTGTACTTTACAAAATACAGGACAATTCTTAACTTCTATTACGTTTCAATTTTATGGTAGCATATGGGACGAAATTATGTAAATGAATTATTTACTATGATAATATAATAAATTATAATTCCAAACATTTTATAAATTATAGTTTATACAATAAATTAAAATTTTAAGATAACATATTTGTTTTGCAATGTATGCTTTCCATTTTGTCGCTCAAAAACTATCTGAACTTAAGAAAAAGAGATTAGCGCGTTTCGTACTAAAATATTATAGGAAGGAAATGTCGAATTCGATTTTAATTTGTAATATCCTCTGCACTGATCGAATCTTTGAATTAAAAAAAAGAAGGTTGCTATGGTTTCATAATCTACAAAAATCTAATTAAAAAGTAATACAAATTATTCTCATTAATCTAAAAATTCGTCTGGAACAATTTTTATTTTGATATTTTTCTCTATTGAAATATCATAACTCGTTCCTACTGCTTGATACGTGTTTCATTAAATTAAATTGAATGTTACTTAAAACTTCAAGTTCAGTCCATTTCAATGATTCATAATTAAAATACACCGTACTGATTTTAGATTTTGAAAATCTTTTTATTAGCATGGGGGTACTAATAAATGAAACTATAAATCTATAATATATTGGCACTACCTATAAAATAACTTTTCGCAATTTCAGTCATACAATTGACTTTACGTCAATAAAGAAAATGAATAAAATACGGAAGTTAAATACGGAAAAATATCAAAATTCTGGTCCCAATTTGTCGGTATCCCAAAAGTATCTATTTCGATTCTTTAAATTCTGTCAGATCAAAGTATTCACATTAAAGAAGCAGAAACTTAGTTGTAAGCAACTGAATTGTTACTGTTTTAAGTCAACATTTTATTAAGGGTGCTGAAAATAGGGATCTTTACAATTCATAAACTGGAAGTTGTTTATATTTCTTTTAAATTGTGGTTAGCTTTGGCGGTGATTATTTTTGTTTATTTTTTGGAGGACATGAAGCGCTTTCCAACTTGTTGTTGCTTTTAACGTTAATTACGGTTTTCGGAGGTGTTCAGACGTATTCAAAAGCACGAGTCGTCATAAATGTGCTGTCGTTAATTTTGTCCGAGTCTTCGGGGGTAGGGTATTCTTACCCAAGTCGTTTGTCTCTCTATAATTTGTCTCTGATATTGACAGACTAAAACTGATCGCGATTGGGCCATGCGACACAGGTATTTTTCGAATAGTTATCGAACCGGGTTTTTGTGCGAGATGTGTGAAAAACAAGGGAAAATCTCTACAAAAGTAATGCACTTTGGTCAGATATTTGCAGCAGAAATGAAAAGTATTTCTGGTGTGGTCACATACTATAATACTCGTACCATATAATGAAATGGATAGAGGTAGCAATATATACACATTCCTAGGTTCTTATTAATCTAATGAAGCTTTAAAACTGATACAAGAATGCTAATATGGAATAACCCATTAAATTTTGATCCCGCTTAACATTAATCCCCATAATCAATCTAACCCTGATAGACTGAAACAGGATTAGCTTGGAATGCACTCATACTAACGCTACCACTTTGACTACTTACTGTTGGAGTAGATTCACTCCGTATTAAAGGAAGTCTATTGATTTTTTTTTTGTCCAATTCCTTAGAATAGACCTAGACTTTGAATTTTATCATTATCCGTATGTAATAGGAGGATTCCATAACTTTCGTTAAATATTCCAAATTTGGTAAAATAAGGATAGCTCCAGGTGAACAATAAAAAAAAAAAACGATGACATTTATATATATTTTACAATTGTTCCTGGCCAAAAAGTATTCAAGAAAATGTTTCGTTTGTCTATCGGTTCAAATATGCAGTGGCCAGTCGACACTGTATAAATAAAATATATTTATCAAATGAAAGATAACGATGCGATTCCAAAAATATATAGTTTCATTAGTTTTAGTTCATAGAATTTCGAGAAAAATCCAAAAACCTGCCTTTGATATTTAATAAAATATTTATTTATTGTAATTTCTTCAGAACCCTCGGCACATAGTGCTTGCACGCAAACGTGATATCCACAACAACCGCATTAGCATATACCAGCACCGATGAACTGTGAGTCAACATCAATCGTGCACAACCCGTGTTGCTTCAGGTCGCGAACCAGCCGGCGATATCAGCCGTAATTTGCGAAGGGTCACTCAAACTCCTTCCACTGAGGCATCACCGATGGCAAATCAAAATCCGGCGACAAGTGCATTTACAGTGCCCACACCCCCACGATCCTACGACCTTCGTCATCAACTCTACATCACAAGCGGTACCACCAGGAATTTGCCAGCAAATTTAGTGTCAAATAACCCTCTGCCTGCGAATGTTGCCTTCAAATCTACACTACCAATGACACGCGTAACAAACGGCGCCCAGGTTGTAGATTCTCAGGTTATGTATTGTACATGACTTGTAGTCAGACACAATCCTTTGAGAACGACCCAGAGCCCTTGGATCGAGTCTCATGTACTCATGCAGCGTCGAGGCGATCATCTAATGGTTTAAAATACGGATCCACAAGGCGATTGGAAATCGAAATGCAATGGCTAGATGAGGAACGAGCTATTCAGAAGGACTACATCAGCAAGAAGTACTATCTGCTGAGCTTGATGATCGAGGAGAGACACAGTAGCGAAGATGATGGATCCACGGATGACAACAGTAAGGTGCAGGAATTATTGAAGGAGACGCAAGGTTTAACGCAAAGGTATAAAGTAGAAAATAAAAGGCCAGTAATTGGTCGGTTAAATCCCAAAGGCTATGAAGTGAATGTGAACTCGACATCGATGGGTGCTCACGTGAACTCACAACAGCAGCAACAGCAACCATTTCCATCGCTTCCTAATTTAGCCCCTTGTTCTGGGCTACTACCGATTCTGCATCGCCAGCAACAGCCAGATCGAGTCTGCAACAACAACAACAACAAGCAGCTGTCAGCATTCCGCCACCTATCTCGCGCCAACGTCAAATTTCCATCACTATCAAGTGATGGAAGACGCAAATTTTCAGCAGCGACCTTCAACCATATATCAGCCACAGTTAGGCGAGATTGCTGGTAATCAGCATCAATAACTGGCTCCGTCAGTACTTATCAGGCGTCATCTAGCTGCGAGATAATCAGTACCCAAGGGGCTTAGTCACTTCGATGGCAACCATCCCGAGGAATGGCCAATATTCATATCTAGCTTCTACAGGACTAGGGAACTCTGTGGGTTCTCCAACGAGGAGAATCTGATTCGACTGGAACGTGCACTGAAAGCCAAAGCCTACGACGCCGTTAATAGATTACTATAACAGCCGGGTTAAGTGCCCCGCATAATATCTACACTCAAAATGATGTTTGGATGGCCGGAACTAATTTTCCATTCACTTCTTCAGAAGATACATGCCACGTCGACGCCAAGCTGGACACAATAGTACAGTTTGCCATCTGTGTACAAAATTTATGTGCCTCGTTGGAGGCCGCCGGTCTTGCTACCCATCGCAACAACCCTGCTCTATTGCAGGAGCTAGTTGAAAAGCTACCCCCTGCCAATCAGCTGAATTAGGGAATATATAAACAGATTTTGGCGGTCTGTACCCTATCCGAGTTCAGCATCTGGATATACCAAATTGCAGAGGCTGCAAATTATGTTACTGGTCCAAGTTCATTGGTCAAAAACGCAGGAAGGAAGGTTTCCGGACAAAGCAAGAAAGAAAAGGGATTTCTTCACACCCACAGAGAAGCGAAATCAAGCGGTTGCAGACATTCGTCTCCACAGCGAACCCACAAATTCACCAAGCGTAAATGCCTGGTATGCGAAGGAACTATGCTACCGTGGATAAGTGTGCTAAATTTACCCATCTAAGTCATGCATCTAAATGGGAAGTAGTACTCGATTGTAAACTGTGCCGACGTTGTTTTAAGAGTCATTGCAGTTACCGGTGCAGATCAGATACCATGTGTGGAAAGAACAACTGCATCTACAAGCACCACCAAATGCTCCGCAACGAAAAGAATAATCTTCAGAAGGTATAACAAAGGTCACACATCGGACCCATAGCACAACCCAGCAACGCACACATCCACAACTCTCAGGCAGTTATGTACCGGATAGTTCCAGTTGTTTTACGTGGCAATAACTCCCGGGTAAAAACGCAGCTAAACTGAACGTCGAAGGTAAGCCTAATCCTTTATGCTATAAATGGACCTCTAACACCCACAGGTACGAGAATGATTCAAGAGTGATGAGTGTTCACATATCCGGAACTGGTGATAGCAGCAGGATGTACCTATTACTGAACCTGCATACCGTGAAAAGTCTCCAGCTCCCAAGTCAATCACTGAACGCAAAGAAGCTACATAGGCGGTACAGACAATTAAGTGATTTGCCCATCGCTTCTTATTCCAACGCCGCTCCTTGATTGCTTATCGAGCTTAATAACTGGAAGCTGGGTCTACCACTAAAGTGCAGAGAAGGGAAGATATCGGAACCCGTGGCAGTCAACACTCTGTTTGGATTTACTATTCACGGCCTCTGCGCTCGTAATTTACAAGATCAAGGACATCTAAGCTTCCATACTAACTTCCACATATGCGAATACAACGCCGATAGTGATACTTTGCTCAAACAACTTGCCAAGGAATTCCTGTGTAGCGAAAAGTTTGGAGATTCGGAGGCAGCAGGTGACACAGAAAAATAGAAAGCTACACCTCAAAATTGTATATCCGGAAGCTCGCGGAAGGACGTTTGAGCACATGGTACCTTCCAATATTCCCGGTAAAGAACCCAAACAAAACGGGAAAGTTGCGACTGGTGTGGGATGCGGCGGCAAAAGTTCCACCGTCTCCTTAAACTCTGTGCTCTTGAAGGATCCTGACTTGATGGCATCGTTAAGATTAGTAATCTTCAAGTTTCGAGAAAGGCGCTTTGCGATCTGTGCTGACATCCAAGAGATGTTTCATCAAATCCAGATAAGGGAAGTGGACCAAGATTATCAGAGGTTCCTGTGGTTTAGCCGATACAATAAGCTTGAGGAATACATGATGATGGTGATGACATTTGGTGCGGCCTCCTCTCCCTGCACAGCACAATACGTGAAGAACAATAACGCGGACGGATAGCGTGGACTCTGAAGAAGAAGCGGTAAGACTTGCTAAGGAAGTAACATTTATTCACCAACAGGGTGGCTTTCATATAAGGAACTAGACCTCTAACTCGAAGACGATAACTGAAGTCATGCAATCCATCCAAAGAAGGATGTTATCCTCATTACCAACACCGAACTAGCCACGGAGATGTGATGGTGTACGTCGGTAAATTATCTTACATTCAAGATTAATTCAAATCCAAAGGACGTGGGTGTGCTCTAGACGGTGGAAAAGTCCTGCGGATCCTCATGCAGATTATCGTTCCTCTGTGTGACGAATTTTCTGATGTACCCTAAGGTGTTACTCCAGGAGATCTGGTGAAGTGGCACTGGTTGGGACGACGAAATTCCAATAGAGTTGCACAAAAATGGCTGCACTGGACTCAACTGTTACCTTGCCTAGAAGAAGTGCGGATTCCGAGATGATACATTTCCTCAAAATTCATTGAATACCCCGAGATGCAACTCCACGTTTTCGTCGATGCGAGCGAAAATTGATTCGCAGCCGTGGGGTATGTTAGGTCTAACTCTTGCGATTTAGTACCAATTCTGTTTTGGACTATTCCAACTATCTCGGTTTCTACCTTCAATTCAATCATCTTTATAACTCTCTCTACCAGCAGCATCTAATTAACGCGCAAGCAAATCTTATAAACGACCCTAAGTCATTTTTTTAATTCGTCCACTATAAAAAAAAAATCTGACGGTTACCTTCCGTCCCTCTCTTTTGAAAACATATCTTCAACTAATCCGCAAATCATTGCCAACTTTTTTGCCACCTATTTTAAACAATCCTTCGCCAACAACTCTTTTGAACCAGACCCCTCTTACTTCAGTCAGCTTCTTTTCCGTTGGCCCCTTTCTGTCATTGCCTTTTGATCCTGCTGTAATTGAAAATAAACCACAAAATCTTAATGATGAATTCTCACCCGGTCCAGATGGTCTCCCTGCCATTTTTCTTAAAAAATGCTGTTCCATTCTCTCCCTCCCCCTCTCTCATCTCTTCCGTTTGTCTCTATCACTAGGAGAATTCTTTCAAATTTGGAAGACCTCTTTCATAACCCCCATACACAAAAAGGGATCAAATAACGAAGTAACAAACTATCGCCCCATTGCTAAACTTTCTCATCTACCCAAACTTTTTGAAAGTATTTTATATGAAGCCTTAAGCTTTCAGTGCAAGTCTCTTATCTCTCCCACCCAACACGGCTTTCTGAAAAGTAGATCAACTACCACTAACTTAGTCGAATTCGTGTCCTTCGCCCTGTCTGCCTTGGAGTATGGCAAAGAAGTCGACGTTATTGCAACTGATTTTAGTAAGGCTTTTGATAAAATATCTCATAACTTAATCCTCTTCAAATTGTCTGCCCTCGGTTTCGAACCCATATTGTTAAAATGGATATCTTCTTACCTGGAAAACCGTTCTTACAGAGTTCGCTTCAGATCCATTTTATCGACTCCCTTCTTGGCCACCTCTGGTGTTCCGCAAGGCAGCCATCTAGGTACCCTTCTCTTCATTCTAACCATAAACGATGTCGAGAGGGTTATTGAACACTCTACCCTCTCTCTGTACGCTGATGATATCAAATTTTTCAAAGCCATCTCTTCACCACATGACTACTGTCTCCTTCAACAAGACCTTGAAAATTATTCGAACTGGTGCCTACAAAATCGCTTAGAGCTCAATATCGCCAAATGTCAATCCATTACCTTATCACGTAAGCACCACGTGTCCTCCGCCCGCCTTTACCTTCTCCATGGTCAACCTATATCCATCGTTCAATCTCTCCGCAATCTTGGAATATTGTACGATAGGGAACTAAATTTCCGTTCACATATTGATGAGATAATTCGTAAAGCTAACTCATCACTTGGCTTTGTCAAACGATGGTCCAAAGAATTCTCTGACCCTTACGTGACCAGATCCCTCTACATTACCTTTGTGCGCCCCCTCCTTGAATACGCCAGTCAAGCGTGGTCACCCTTTCAACAAGTTCATGTGACCAGAATCGAGAATGTTCAACGTCGATTTCTTCGATTTGCCCTTCGAGGTCTTCCTTGGAACGATCCATTTATCTTGCCTCCCTATCAAGACCGCCTCAACCTCATAAACCTGAGTACTCTAGAGAAATGCAGAGATATTGCAGACAATCTTTTCATTCATCGACTTTTTTCCACCATTCTTTCTCCTTCACCATTCTCCTTAACTTTAAGTTTTAGTTTTAAGTTTTAGTTTTAAGTTTTAGTTTTAAGTTTTAGGTTTAAGTTTTAGCCTTAAGTTAGTTGTAGCTTGTAATAAACCAAAGAAATGGGGGCTTTCGCCCCCACCAAAATTAAATTAAAAATTAGTTGAGTGCGCACTGATCGTAGCTAAAACGGAAGTCGCCCCGCTTAAAAGCCTCTCGATACCCAGATTTGAGCTTCAGCCAGCGCTTCTCGGACTTCGTCTTGCTAAGAGCACTGCATCACTCTATATCAACGAAGGGACCAAATAACAGAAAACAGCCAGCTTCAACATATCAAGTCAGTGGTTCAGTGGACCCGCATTCCTAAGATTACACCGGTACCCAGGAAGAACTGAGGTCCCAATTTGCGGTTATCCACATCGCTGGCGTTAAGCAAGTTTCCAATCTGAACGTTTCTTCGAATAGTTTCGACTGCTGCTATGTGCTGCAAGGGTACTTCGTTACGTCATGAATTTGCAGCTTCGGCCAGGTCACGCTCAGGAAAGTCAACTGAACGTAGTGTCGGACGGTTTACTCAATGTGAAAATCAGCGTGCCGAACGAGTTCTACTCAAGCAAGCCCAATGGGACACTTTTGCTGCAGAGGTTCCCAGCTTATCCGCAAAGGGCAAGGTCGATAAGTCCAGCTCGCTTTTCGTCCTCTATCCGCATCTAGACGAGCATAGAATCCTAAGAGTCAGGACAAGGATTGACCAGTACCAGGAAAGCTATGCAGATGTAAGACGGCAAATAATTCTTCCGATGCAGCACCGTATCACAACAATCACCGTGGACGACTATCATAAACGGTACAATCATCAAAATTACGAGACGGGTAATGAGCTGCGGCAGAGGTACCACATACGAAGATTGTGAGCAGTTGTCCGAATGGTACGCAAGGAATATCAGGTATGCAAAAATGGTGTGGCAATATCACACCCGCCTATTATGGAAAATTTCCCGAAAGTCATACTATCATCTTTTTGCCGACTATTCGCTTTCATCGGCATAGACTACTTTGGGCCGATGTCGGTAGTGAACCTGGGGAGAATTGAAAAGAGGTACGGAGTTCTTCTTACGTGTTTGACGACGCGAGCCTTTCCCTAACCAACAACTCCTTCATACTCACCATCAGAAAATTCATCGCGCGCCAAGGATATGGGTGTAATATGGGTGGGAGCTGGGAGCGGCTGGTATGCTCTGAGAAAACCACCTTGTACAAAATCACTCCGAGCAGTAATCCTTCAGACGAGGTGCTGAAAAATATGTTATTGGAAATAGAGAATATCATTAATTTTCGACCGCTGACTTACATTCCTATTCACCATGAGAACGATGAAGCTATCACTCTGAACCATTTTTGCTGGGTTCATCAAATGGATCGAAACGATGGTCAACATTTAACGATGAAAGGGAAGTACTTCGAAAAAACTGGCTGATTTCCCAAAGATACGCACAACGATTTTGGCAACGCTGGGTGAGGGAGTATCTGCCGACTATAACGCGACATACCAAATGGTTTACACCAGTGGATCCAATAAAAAAGGATGATATTGTTTTAATCGTAGACCCGCACAGCCCTCAAAATTGGTGGCTGAAGGGGAGAGTCATCAAAACCAAATTGGTACCAGACGGACAGGTGAGGAGTGCGACCATCGTAACCCAATCGGGTATCTATGAGACCTGCAGTGAAGGTAGCTGCCCGCCAGCGGACATACCAGGGAGGGTGTATCGAACGAGCTGGACGAAGCCACCATCTTGTTGAAGCTGAAAGCAACTTCCTTCTATTTTACTTTTTGTCTTAATTTGAGATGACAGCGCGGGACAACCAACGAAATAAAAACTAAATTAAAATTGTAATTCCCTATTTAATTCACGCAATAAATCGAATTCAAGTAATAAAGTCGTGTATTGACAAATTTAAAAACGTTGTTCTTATTAGGTTTTATTATTTTAGGGGTCATATAATTATTATTGTTTTTAAAGTTGCACTTTATTCTTTAACTATTGATAACCATTACATTTTTACTGGCAAAGTAAGGTGCCACAATAGACAGCAATTAGTCAAATAGGAAACAATATTTGATTTGTAATATGGTGAACTGCTTACCGAAATCTTCGCAAACATTATGCCAGCATTATATTAACAGTTACATTTGTAGCCAAATTTGTATTTGCAACCATTAATCAACTTGACAACAGGAACTTTTAAGGAAAGTAGAGGAGAAAAAGGAATTTTTAGTACATTAAACTATACGTATTATAGACAAGCCTATACAGATTAATTTTGAATGAAATTGGTTTAAATTTTTCATTCAGTAGGTATGGAGTTTAGTAAGAAGTTTAATTTTCTTAAACAATTTTTTTTTGTTTAATATTAAAAGAAGTACAATATTTACTAGAACTTAGTGATTTTCCCAGTACAATAAATAAATAAAATATAATAGAAGAATGGTTTCGTACTATCGCTTTCGAAAAAGTGCGAATACAAAGGAATTGTATTGTGTGACCATAATAGCTTTTTGCTTCGATTCGCTAAGTTTTCGCTCACTTTTGCTCATTTACGAAACATTAAACATTAAACATTTTAAAATGTAAGAGAAAAAATACTCATATTACGTACATTTTTATTGTGTACAATATTTTATTACATAGATAACTGGGTAACAATTTGTTTTTCATTTTAAACACAAAAATATGTACATTCATAAATGTTCTTTGCTTTACACTTAATGGCCATACTGAACTTTTAATACCACATCTCTAATATTCTATGTTTTTCTACCCAAGATTACAACCTTTTTGACTGTCACATTTCGCTGTCAAGTGTCAAAAGTGTCTTCTACTTTTTTTCAGTTGTCCGTGATAAAATTGTGCGGGCGGACGTGTCTCCAAGAAAAGAAAAATTTTTCCCGAGAAAATAAGAAATTGTGCGGTGTTCAGTTTTAATTCCATTAATACCCTCCAAACGCAACGAAAAAAACCCAGCAAAAGAAATGGAAAAATTCTACAAAATTGACATCAACCGCACCGAATGGGAGATCCCAGAGAGATACCAACAACTGCAACCAGTTGGTTCCGGTGCCTACGGACAAGTTTGGTAAATTTTATAATATTCTCCCAACTAATTAGCGAATATACCTTAAACAAAAAAAACAATTTTTCAACGAAATGCCTGATTTATTTAGCAAATATCGCTGAGGACTAAGCACTGCGTCAGTGCTTGAAAAAAATCATAAAGAATCCGAACGTTTCAATTATCTTCTCTCTGCAAGACCATGCATTGGTTTTATAAATAGAAATACTTGTATTTGTATCTAAAAACAAAAGCGAAAACATTTCCTCTTTACTTTCACAGAATTATGATCGTCTGTTGTCGATGGGAAGGGTTTCTCATTTTAAGTTTGCATAACTTATGCTGCAGTGGGACTGCCCACGAAATAGAGGCCACCTCTTGAGTAGGTGTCGTGTGTGTGGTCTGAGACTGGCGTTGTTTTGGAAGAAATTCGGTTCGCGCGATTGATTAGACATCGCTCTCGTGGTGTTCGACGATACAAAGTGCGATGTAGTTCCCAAGAAGCGTAAATCAAAAAATAGAAATGACTTTTCACCTGTGAGATTTTCCTCAGCTTCCGCCGCACTCAGCGTCTCGTGTTGAGACGTTAAAAGCTCGTTTCGTATGCAAAATTATTCAAAAGTGCTCGTAGTCTGGGTCGGTAGTGGATGTTTATTTCGTTTCACTGACTCTGGTAGCAGAGCCTAATATCACTTATATAACGTTATCTTGACAGTCTTTCCCTTTGTTGGTAAGAATTTATAGCCATATCGCCGTAATCATGCTGATAAAACAAGCACCAACACAGTTGGCACGAACTCGTTTATATGCTTCTTGTGGTCTGCCTCTCACACATAGCATTGTGAGTTCGTCATAGTTTTGAGAACTCGATCAAGTTCTGTATAATTTGCGGGTTTGTTTAGCTTGCTGCTGACTTCTTCCAATTCAGCTAGAGATAAACAAAATACTTGGGGCACGCTGTGGTGTTTTCCCTTTCATTCCCATTGACCTTGATTGAACGTGAATTCGGCGCTCGGATTATTGTTTATTGCGGCTGTTATGTTTCGGAGGATTTTCTTTCTTCCATTGCCAATTTGAAGCGTGAATAATGTAGCGAAGCTGTAAATAAACATTATACGGCGTGGCGCGGCGGCACAAAATAAATCGAGCACAATCAAAAGCAAGAGAGAAATGTTTACACTCTGATTTGCTGTGGAGAGGGAATGGCAGACAATAGAGATGTGGATCGTGTGAAACAATTGGGTAGAAATGGATAATTCTGTTAATGGGTTGTGTGAGATGAACTTCATCTATTGACCTACGGTATGGAGGTCAATTAATGATATACAGTGTCAGTTGGTACTGTTTTTGGGATATTTATCAGCATACTCAGGGGAGTAGACCCATTAGGAGTGAAGCCTCACGAGTAAATGTTGTGTTAAAACGCTAGATTGCATGTTGGAGCACAATGTTTTCTGTGTTTACTTTCAATGGTGGTTTGCCAGAAATCAGCTTTCGCTTTGGCCAATAAACACAGTTCATGGTACGCTACTTGAGGTGTTGAAATGGTAAGAAGGTCGAAACCTATTTGAAGTAAATTGTACCGTGGACTACCTCAAGTCACGGTACGGAACTACCATTAAATTTGGAAGACGGTGAGGTGTTGGTTGGAAGGAAGAGTATGCAAAATGTCTTAATTCGAAATTTCTTCCAACCGGAGTGGTCAGACTCTAAGATTTCTTTACTTTCGAATTTATACGGCAAAATGGCTATCTCCATATGGTCGAACCAAGAATCGAGTGATCCACTTGTTAATCACACATCTAATCTATTGGATGTGCACACATCTTAACGTCGAATTTAATAATTTCAAAGTTGGAGAAAATTGAGAGCTTGTTTCTCTAACCAGAAGAAGCTGCAACCTGTCGAGAAAAACAAATTCAACGTTGAACGCGTTAGCACGTCTGGAGTGCTATAACGCAAAACAGAGCGGTACCGAGACGGAAAAAGACAGGGGAATAAAAAACGTAAAAAAAAAAATCCACGTTGTCTTTCCGCTTAAGGGAATCAATGAACCCCGCGATTAAAACAACATCCGAAGAAGAAAGTCAGCGAACTGGCTGATAACAAACCAATCTTCTCTAAAATGGGGAACAAATAAAGAACTTCAGTTAATGAAAAATCAACAAAGAAAAATAATAAAACCGCTGGTTTTGATGGCTTTCCTCCAGGACCAAGGATGTTTTGGTAAAAAGCATGCATCACATCAAAGCATGCAACAGGCCGATAACTTGAATTCCAATGCTCTCTGTGAACGTGTAAAGACTTTCTACGCCACGTTGGTTGGTTTGTACCAGTGGGGATTCCGGATCGAAAGTCGCCCAAATTTTCACACTGAAAGGAACCTACCATCTACGAGTATTTATCGCATTAAACGAAGACCTGCCGTAAATCTTGACTTCAATGCGAAGAAAACCCGATTCATCGCCTTGTCTAAAAAGAACGTGCCTACTCTACAACATATTCATCTCTACATATGTGCAGGGTGCGCCATCTTTTATGTTGGTATGTGGATATTGAATAACTTAAAAAAAAAACAGCCGATTTCCATATATGAGGTATTTTTATTTAATTTGGTCCTTTACAATTTATTTGGACTAGTTTTTGAATACAACATCAATCAAGTGGCCGCCTCTATTGACCAAAGCAAAATGTGCCCTTTTTGCTGCGTTTCCCATCACTCTTTCGAGCATCTCGGACGGTATAGCGATGATTTCGGCAAAAAATGTTTGCCTTGAGCTCGTCAATGGTCTGAAGCTTGCTGGAGGGTTCAAATCTGGAGATCTGGGTGGCCAGTCAATGTCTCCATTTTTTGACAGCACACGTCCATCGAATTTTCGTTGCAGAAACTGCATTGTTTGATTTGGAGTGTGACATGACGCACCGTCTTGTTGAAACCAGTAACCGTCCAGACCTTTTTCACACATTTGTGGGCAGACACAATGAGCCAACATCCACCGATATCGATTCCTTCTCTGAAGAAAAATGGCCCAATGATGGTTTTGGCGCAAACGCCGGCCGAAACAGTCACTTTTTGGTCATGCAATGGTGTTTCATGGATCTCGTGTGGATTCTCTGTTTCCCAAATGCGGCAATTTTTGCTTATTAACGGCGCCAGAGAGTGCGAAATGGGCCTCGTTGGTCATCTTGCTTCCAGAAATCAGGTTCAATGTCAACCATTCGAGCGACTGTTTGGCCGTATTCCAAGCGAAGTGGACGGTCTGTCGGCAATATTCTTCGAGTCAATTGCACTTTATACGGAAACAAATGCAAATCATCCTTCAAAATGCGCCGCAGGGTAGTTCCACTGACGCCAAAATGCTGAGCGCGGTGACGATACGACACATGTGGGTTCTCGGCAACACTCTCTCTTACCGCTTCAACCAGTTCATTGGAACGTCTTGGGCGTTGATGAACGGCATGTCGACGATCTCCCACTAATAATTCGACACCAAACGACGAATAGTGTTGTCAAACGGTGCTTGTTGGTCACGATATTTTCGACGATATGCACGTTGAGTTAACACAACTGAACGACTCTTTTCAATGTACAGCGTCACTATTTCGGCGCGTTGTTTCGGTGTGATTTTGTGAAATTGTACTGAATTGACGTTTCAAAAACATGTCAAGTCAATCGGTTGATAAATGTCAAAGTTATTCAATGTTTACATACCGACATAAAAGATGGCGCACCCTGTATATCCCTAGAAATCAGTCATTTGAGCGTCATACTAACCAAGCTAGAGTCCATTACTTTACTTTCCATTTGCTTACCGCGCGAGCATCGTCTTATCAAAATTCTTTTATTTCAAGACTATGTGGCAAACTTTTTGAATATCACCTAAATTTGTTTATCCAGCTATTCCAGAGTATAATCAACAGGCATCTATAATCACCTCGAGGTGATTATACATTATCTAGAGCTCTACAAGGCGATAGCCGACTCCGAGATCCCGAACAAGCTAATAAAGTTGGGGCTAATGATAGAGATCAGCACGATTATGGATCACCTTGCTTAACCCTTTCATAATGTTAAGAGTCTCTGTTATTTGTATGTCTTCTTCATAGAATCAGAAGACTGGATAGTTGCTTCACATTCGGACTCATTTAGCTATAGAGCTGTAGTTATTATAGTTTCTCTCCAAACCATTACATTTCCTGTGTCCTGAGGTTTGGTAGATTCTCAGAAAATAATAAATGAATAGGTTTAGATATACATCCAGCAAAAGATTTAAGAAATCACATGACAGCAAGACATAACACTATCTATTCTTACTTATCTTTTTTTTTGGTTTCCTAGTATACCTATGTATTCACATTAAAACATGCGTAAACTGCGGATTTAAATTAAAAGCAAACACACGAAGTGACTTCTATCATATTTCGTCCACGGTTTTCACCGAGCGTGCTCTAATTCAGTTTCTTAGCGGATACAAAGTCAACTTAGCATTTATGTACAGCGTTTGTTTGAATTGAACAAATAAATAAGCATTACAACTTGAATGCTAGCATAAAACTAATTTAAAACTTTCTCCATGTGACCATCTTGTGAGTGAGTCGTAGAAAGGCGAGTAAGTGATGAGGGGCTTATGGTATCAGTACTCACCACATCGGCTCCGAAGATTTGCCACCTGATACTATCATGGGGACAGGACAATCGCAGGGGAGGGAAGTGTTCCGTAGAATCGTAGCCCTCTCTACAGGCGTAGCAGATGTGGGTATCGCTCCAGTGTAGCGATAGATGCTTTGCAAAAGAGAAATGGCACGTAAGAATGCCAGTTGTCTGTAATCTTTTCTACTGAAGAATTCAAGCATTTTTTTTACAGATGTTTGGGAGCATTTGTTTAGTCTGTCTACCTGACTTGGAACACAAACCAGACTCACTGAGTTCAGCCTTGCGACTGAATTCAGAGAGTTCTTGCAATCTCGAACTATTTTAGAAGTGATTAAAGGTTTGAGCAAGGCCTTAAGCGTAGTCTGTCTGCTACAGACTCAGATCCGTCATTCCCTCCACCAATTTCTTAACATATGTGTAGTTCATAGCCATTAGAGAGACAGTTGCATGTTTACCTAATGAGAAGTGAAGCCTAATGTCGTCCTCCACGAAGACACCAGCACCAGACTCTTGATTGGTTTTGGAGTTAAACGTGAAATTTCTACTATAATTCCTTCCTGGTTCAAATTCTGCCCAAATCCAGTCCTGACCGCGAGGAAAGTCGTCTTAAATTTATGAAGCAGTTGGAGTTCTGGTGTCATTGCGTCATACAGCACATCCATAAGATAAGAGTGAAAAAGATAAGTGTCGCGCAAGGTCATTGAAGTTCCAGTGAGGGTTATACCTAAAGTCATCTCATTTAAGTCGAAAGATTGCTTTTATTGTGCTGCCCATTGATACAAATATCAAGAGGAGGCAGGTTCAACAATTCATCTAGATCAGAGCCAGGCGTGCGAACAAACTGTACTTTGGAGTTTAGTAAGAGAAGGAGTGACATATTTCAGCGAAAGCTTTTTCAATCAAGTAACCGACGCATATGCCAAGAAAGACCTTATTGCCGGGTATATCCATAGCATTGTATATTTTTGTGATAAGCTCCATGTCTTGCCCAAAGCACAATTACACTAACAAAAAACTGAGAGCGCTTTGACTGTCTATGACTCAACATGTTCTGACCAAAAAAGTTTACTATCTAACTAACTGTACTTTACTACAGGCCATTTTGAAAAAAATTGCAATTTTCTTCAAAAACTGCTCCACCGACTTCGACAAAAATTTGTATCTGGAGTAATAGAACATTTGCAATAAGACTGCATACTTCGATTTCTCGCTTAAATTTAAAATAACGGTACTTTACGTATTAGCGGGCTTTCCAAAATTGGCTTCTTCTCGGATACAGCTAAGACAATTGTATTTCAATGACATTTTTTTACTGTTTTAAATTTTGGACTATACCATTATGTATGGAATACAACATCGGTTAAATGATCGCCACGGGAGGTTTTGCAAACTTCAATTCTTGTGAATTAACTTTTGATGACTTTTCGACTCATTTCTGGCTATAATGTGGCCAATAACTTCACGGGTGTTGGTTTTTAAGTATTCAAAAGTTTGAGGATTGTCTGTATAAACACCACCTTTAGTATAGCCTCACAAAAAGAAATACAGCGAGCCAAATCTCGAAATTAAACGGCCGGGGAACTTTTCGTGCAATAAAGCCAAATTTGCCTGTGTTGTGTGGCATGTAGCCTCGTCCTATTGGAATCACATGTCGCTCACATCAATGTCTTCAATCTTAGGTCAAAAAAAGTTGGTTATCATATGACTATAACGCAGAGAATTCACCGTAACAGTGGTGCCACCGTCGTTTTCAAAAAAATACGGCCCGATCACACCGCCGATAGAAAGCGCTCACCAAATTATCACCCGCGGTGAATGCAATGTCCTCTCAACGATCACATTAGGATTTTTAGAACCTCAAATTCTGCAATTTTGTTTGCTTACGTAGCCGCCGAGTGAGAAATTGTCCTCATCGCTGGAGAAGATATTTCAGAACTGTTTATTTTTGTAGATAATAACAATTTTAATGCGTTGAGCGGTGATTGGATGATCCACATTGTAAAATACCTGTCAATATAGATGACAGATGGATCGACAGATGCCATATGATATGGATGTGAAATCTCAACCTCGAAATGAATAACCATTTATTTGGGTAAACAAATGACTTATTATAAAAATGGGTCCCAAAGTCGTCAATGTTTTCAAAAATGATTCAAAATACATTTAAATGTAAAATTTATGATTTTTTGAAACTTAGGGAAAATGTTCAAATTTAGTTTTTCTTCATAACTGTGGAATCTCTTTCCTCGTAATGCAAGCAGAATCCTGCAAAAATATTTTTCTATGAGTGTCACAACATCAACAATTACATTTTTCCTGCCAAATTTTAACCAATTGGAAGGGGGTCGTTCAGAGCCTTCCGTATATAATGAACTAACTCGTATCTAAGTTATTTTTGACATATTTAAGGACATGACATCCAAATTTTTGACATACCTATGCCCAACAAATTTAACACATTTATGAAATTTTAATTCGTAGGCGAATCGTTCAGAGCCTTCCGTACTCGTATCTAAATTATTTTTGACATATTTAAAGACACGACACCCACATTTTTGACATATGTACAACAAATTTAACACATTTATGAAATTTTCCTAAATTTGAAGTCTGAACAATTTAGAAGCGATCAGCACATACACAGCCAGTACGTATGACCCAGTCGTGCCCTTTATTTTATTAAGAACCATGATTGCTATTCGTTGTTTTAAAGACTACGAACATTGTATTTTATTATATTCTAAATTCTGATCCAGTTCTCATTAGTACAGTACTTAGTAAAAAAGTCATTAATAAAATTCAACATCTTTAAATACTTCAGGCATTAGTGTGTGATTTGAAATTGTCAGTACAGCAACACACAGTAATACAATGTATCGTTTTACGAGAACCTATTATGAACAGTTTCTATTTTCTCCTTGCTGCTAATGTCTTTCGTTACTCTTTCATGCCACTTTGTTCATAGTACTTCTAGTTAATTAGCACATTGTGTTGTGTGATGTACCTCAGCAAACCATATTTACAAGCTTTGACACAAAGGTGCATACTATTATCTGGCAGAAAGTTTTTCCAGCATTCTCGTCTCGCTATAATTTTTAAACTGAACACCAGTGTTGCTGAGGTCACTAACATAAGAGTAGTACAATTGTGTCGTTGGGAGTAGTATTTTCAATAAATAATAGTACAACCACCCTCACTTTAGATAAATCGCGTAAGATGTGCAGTTTAAATTTTCTGGCCTTTTTAGTGTCTACTATACAAACATAAGAATTTAAGAATCTTCAAAAAATACGAATAAAAAAATAATGACTAAGATCGGACCACGTCTATATACATATGTATATAAAACTCACTCTACCTATGTTTGTATGCATGATATGGACTCCGAAATCTCTGAACCGATTGAGCTCTAATTTTCAGGCAATCTTCGGTATTGGCCCGAGAATGTTTCTGCGAAGTTTTCCCATAACTGTACATACATGCCTTGCGATTTGAATATTTTTGAAATTCCACTGCTGTACTATTTCCTATATCACTAATCCACCCCATTATGAATATTTCGCATATGGGTCTACTTATACCCAGGTAAGGTTAGGTTAGGTGGCTGTCCTCGCTAGGTAGGTCACAAAGAGTACAGGATTACAAGCGCCAGGAACCTTAGATGATATATTTCGAAGTTGATTTCTGTAACTGTAGCGGCGTTAACCATTCCTGTTCCATATTTATGTGCAGAACTAATTATGTAGATCCGGAGACAAAGTTCTTTATCTTGTAAATATACAGCCTGGCTAAGTGATCGAGATCTTCATAGAAGTACCACCCAAAGGTTTTCTTTCTCAACATTGATAGAGCAGGACAGGTGCATAAAAGGTGAGTCATTGTTTCTTCCTCATCCTCCTCTCTACAGATTCTACAGAAATCGTTGGAGGGGGCACCCAACCTAATAGCATTCCTACCTATCAAGCAGTGCCGCGTGAGGGCTCCTTTATAGAGCTTAGGCATTTCCTATTTATGGACAGAAGTCTTTTCGTCAGCCAGATCTGCTTCGACGAAAGATAAGTGCTAATATTGTTTTTTTTGTGTTGGTGTTTACCATTATTCTGGCTTCAATATCAAGGTGAAACTTTATCGATTCTATATCTGTCTATGTATATCTCTATCGCTCTTTCAAAGCTCCCCCAGATTCCCAAACGCTTCTGCTAGGAATTCTGGTGTTGTACTTGATATTAACGTCGATGTGAGTTCATCTTGCTAGGAATAGAATAAACCCAACGCCAGGCCAAACTTATTGAAACGAGATTTTATCCAAATCCGCTCAGTCGTGGCATCCTGCTCAGTGGTGTGCCATCACTGAGCGGGAGACTCAACGTTCAAGCCACAGAAAAACCCAAAAAAAAGGTTTTTTTTTTTTCACGGTCCCACCTCCTGCGAACGTCTGACAAACATCCGAGAGTAAAATTGTGATGAGAAGCTTCTTTCAATCGAAAAAATCACCCTTTAAACAGGATTAAAACTGTAGATCCCAACCATTCGTATGCCGCACAGTACGTATGACTGCGGAAAGTTAAGCCAGATCCTGTATGTTAGCGCCAAAAAAAATTTTATTTATTTATTTAAGGCGAATTTAGAAATTTGGAAAGATCATGTATGTATGAATTTTGGAATACCTATAAACATAGGCAGGCCGCACATTTAAGACGCAAGCATTTGCTGCGAGATAGCAAATGTGTGTGTCAGTAAGCATACTATTTATGTATGTGGGAGCACTGAATGTTGCTCAGCATTTGTAGTGTGTCGTACTTGCTTGCTGCTTGCGTCTTAGGTGTGTGGCCTCACTTATCCGGATTGACAAAGAAGTAAATTCACCAAACTCCAGCTTGAAATTCCTAGTTTATTTGTCTAGTATACTGCAAGTTAAAAAAACAAAAAAAAAAAAAATATATAAAATTCTTCTAAATTTCCAAATTTTTTAATTGTTTCTTTTGCAAAAATAATAGTTAAACAATATTAATCGAAATTTTAATGAAAAGAATAATACCAGAAATTTAAAAAGTCGAAATAAAGGCTAAAATAAATACAAATATTACTATAGTAGTGCAAACTACAACGCTGTTGAAGACATGACAAGATGAAACGACTAAAAGCATATAATCCGATTAAATAACTACTAATGACTGTGTTGTTTCGATAGATAGGTCTGCATGTGTGTGGTATTCACCTCTCGAGTGCCCTTACGCAGCTAAAATAAATGATAGAGCTATCAGTTAACGTATTTTTATGAGTTGTTAACTCTAGTTGCATCATTTTTTAACTGGGTAACTCATAGTCGAACGAATATCAGAAAGAGAGAAAGAAACAAATGCTAACCATTGTAATGAATGAATGAAATGAAAAAAAATGTAATTTCTCACTTCATACTTACATACATACTTAATTACCTAGTCAAGCCATAAATACTAGTACACGCATTTGTGGTGATCAAATAAAAACGTACAGGTATTTTTTGATCTTTTTTTCTGTAAAACTTTAATTGATTATTTGGGAAACAATATTTAAATAATTTATTCGAAATGGCCTCCATTTGCATTTATGCAGGCCTTGAGATTGTCATCGATCCCATCACGCACTTCTTGGAATATTGTCCACTGCACGAATAAGTGCACGTTTCAAGGACAACAAGCCATCGTCTCTAAAATAGACCACAGCTTATAATCCAAAGGATTGAGGTCTGGAGTCTGGACTGCCTGACGGCCAATCGTGTGCACATTGTTTTGGAACCACTCTTGTGGTTTGTTCTTTGGATGACCGGACATAGACTCTTTCATTTTGCTTATTGAACGATTCCTCAACAGTAAACATTTTTTCATCCGTGAACAAAATTTTCCTGTGATTATTTTGCGCGTACCAGCGGCGTAGGGCTTTCGATCTTTCATTCCGTGTTTGCTTTATTTGGGCTGCGAGTAAGTGGCCCGTGTGTCTTTTATACGCGTTGAGTTCCAAATTGTGTTTGATAATGCGAGACATGGAATTTTGCGATATCTTCATATCTCCTAACAAGATTTTCGAGGGAGTCCGGATCTTTGACGGTCAGTTACTCCACCAGTTTCAAGCGTTCGCAATGTCCGGAAAATATCGCCACTTTCTATATTACACTTATGTTTACCACGACACGGTTTTCAATATCGCCCCACTTCATATTTACTAACGACTTTTCTGTAAATCTTTTTGCGCGTAAACTTAGTATAAATGTCACTCAATGAATACCTATTAATATAGAATGGATGTGTTCAATACTAGTTTCACGATGAGTGGGTTTATGACATGACTAGGTATAATATAGTATAAGTCATTATGTCATTAGTACGAGTATGTTACTTTTTTATAAGAGCAAATTTTTTCACCCCATATAAGACTTATTAAATTATTATTAAATTTGTATTAGCATTTATTATGTTCCTTTTACGCCCACATTAACGATATTTATATTTTATTGAATTCGCATTTAATAATGTACTCTTCGCACGCAAGTATGTACTTTATGTTTTTTTTTTAATTATTGCAATTGTTTCGATAACGCTCTAATTAACGTAGCAAAACATTTTTCGAGTGTAATCTTCTGGCATTATTTGTAGTACCTGCTCGTTAGTATAAAAGAGAAAATTACGTCATAAAAATAGCTGATGGCGTTATAAGAAAACATTTTATGCGGGAAGACATGATGCCTTGCACCTCGCTCGACAACTCCTATACGTTGTAACTTCTTTACATTTGAGAGCTGCAAATGTTTAAAAATATAATACCTAGTATGGACAATAGTACTGTTACTCACATTTATTGCTATAAAACAAAGACCTCAAAAGATAGTTTAATAAAACTTTCAGAATTTATTCAGATATGTATTCTGAATATAAAAATCGAAGCTTTATTTAAAAGGACTTCTCTTGGCCTTAGTGCATGTCTCAAGTTGTTTTGGCCACTCATCAATTACAATACACACCTCATTAATTGGGAAATTGGCCACACCTTCGGTCAGATCTCGCTTTAAGAGTTCTATGTTAGGGTATCTTTTGTGGTACATATTGTCCTTTAAGACAGTCTACAATTTGTGATCAAGTGGATTAAGGTCTAGGGTGGTGGAAGGCTAGTCTTTGTACCAATAAAACGGGGTACATTTCTCTGAAGCCAGGTTTGGGTAGTTTTCGCCTTATGAGCTGGCGCACGATCTTGCTGGAATATTCCTTCCTTTTTTTGGAATAGGGTATGGTTTAGAGGTTTTACAAAGGGTCCTTAAATGGTTTGCTGGTACGCTTTGGCCTATGTTTCGATACTTTTTCGCAAATATGCAGGTTAATGACTCCGTCATAAGAGACTACCCAGCACACCATGGCTAACTCTGGGGGGTGTCCCTTACGGACCCTTGAGACTGGCTCGAACACTTCCCTAGATGACCGTGTATATACCTTATCACTTTATTTGTTTAATTTCTTCTGCACCGTGAAGATTTTCTCATCGATAAACAGAATTTTTCTGTACAGAATAGCAGCGTATTTAACCAAGAGTCGCTATGATTTGTGGACCCAATTTTTGTAAAAGCCACAGTCAGCATTTTTCCAGTATAGCGTTTGATGCCTCAAGCCTATCTTGATATGTGAATCATTGAATTTTGTATTACATTCAACTCACGTACCAGTGTTTTCTATTTTTAGGGACGTTTTTATGCCTTAAAGGTTTTGATGACTTGTGGCGTTCTTACCGTGTGAGGAGGACCAGATCGCAGGTGGCCTTTAATGTCACCCGTATCCCGAAGAATTTCATACACCACTAAGCAAACATTCGGGTAGTACCCAGCTGCTGCAGGGTCTAAAAAATGGGACCTTTGTTCATACCGCACTTATGAAGCGCTACGACAGAGATACGAATCACTTTCTCAATTCATTTCAGAGGGAAAGTGTAAGCAAATTTGAAATATTTTTATAAAAAAACAATTGACAAATGTCACGTTAACTGCTACAAATGTTATGTCAATCTTTGGGTACGCCTAACTCTTGACCCCACAATGGGTGCAACAATTGTAATAACAGTATTTTTGTCCCTACTAAGTATGTGATTGATCGGCGTGGCTCAGTTGTTAATTGCGTGACCAGTCCGAATCAGAAAATATCAACCGTTTTTTCACAGTTCCACCTTTAGCAAACGTCTGATAAAACTCGAGAGTAAAATTGTTATGTGTTATTTCTCAATTAAGTAATTTGATATTCAGAAACGGTATAAAACTGTAGGTCCCTTCCATTCGTATGCCCTATATAAGCTGTTTGCGGCAAATATATTTACTTGCACCTACATACATACAAGGGCAAGATTTTAATCAAATTTATTATTAAAGTATTACTTTAATAGAGAATCACAAAAAAAGTGGGACTGGCAATTCTGTCTGTCTGTCTGTAGGTATGGTCGACTGCAGGCTGGACAGCTGAACGGATTTTTTTCTAACTTCATATCTGGAGTTTGTGGATTAATAATTCGAGGTGAAGTCAGAATTTGCATTCTAATCCCAAAATGAACGGTACTTTACGGATATTAATGACCGATTTTGTAAAAAATCGATTTTCTCGAAAACGTCGCTAACGATATTTTTTAAAATTAATATTTGAGTTACAGTAGGACATATGCCAACATATGGCGTATAACTGTACTTTACCAATTAGCTTTACTTACTTTAGATGGCGCTACACTCCGGGGTGGACCTGGCCCTCAAACAACAAGCGTTTCCAGCCAGATCGATCTTGTACTAGCTGCCTCCAGTTTTCCACACGAAGGTGTAACACGAGGTCTTCTTTTATCGCGTCGTCCTTCCGGGATGGATTCGAAAACTTTCCAGACCGGAGCGTTGATGTCCATTAGCTCTACATGTCCTAGCCATCTTAGGCGATGAATTCTAATCCTTCTCACTAGGTCCATGTCGTTGGTTGTTGTATCTTGTCATCCATTCCCCGTCGATACAAACGGGACCAAAAATTACTTGAAATTTTTTTTTTTTTAAAACTACCAAAGCAACACGTGCACGCGTCTGCGGCATATAGCACGACTGCGATGATGAGGGTCTGTAAAAGGGCCTTGATACTCAATTAACCCAAAGAAACAGCGGTTGGTAAGAGTAATTCTACGATTGATGGTGATGGTGTTATTGTTTGAATTTACAGCGGAGCGTAGATAGGCAAAGTCCTTAACTACTTAAAAATTGTAGCTGTCTATTATGGTGTTCTGTCCAAGTTGTCGATGTTTTTTATGACAGCATACGAGTACATATATTTTGTTTTGCTCTTGATAACATCCCAACCCATTTTCGTTACTTCTGTTTCAATACTCTCGAAAGCACCACTGACTGCCAGCTGCGTTTTTCAATTATGTCAGTGTCGTCGGCGTACGGGAGTAGCTGTAAAGACTTTTGAAAGATCGTACCCCTGATGTAAGGTTACGAGTTTTGTACAGTGCGTCACCTTGTCATAGTCCTTTTCTGACATCGAAAGCCTCGGTGATGTTATTACCAACTTTGATGGAGTAACGTCATCATGCACAGACGGAGGTCTTGGCAGGAGTGCCAAGATTAGACATGGCTTTGTATAGCATGTCTCTATAGATATCATAGGCGACTAGATCCATGAAAAGGTGGTTGTTCAAAATGACTTGGGTACGAACGAGATCAATGGTTCTGCTGAAGAAAAAGCATCCCCACACAAAAAACGGTCGATTTTCATGCTTTTCGGTGGGTACAATATATTGCGGTAAGGATGTTTGTTCTGCGGAACGTCGAAGGAAAACCTCCTCTTTGTGTCAAACAGTTCGAACTTTAATTCCTCAGCCCAAAGAGCCCTTCTACTGCTCTTAAAGTTCCAATTTTAGTGAGCTCTAGCCAACCCTAGTCATTTCTTCTTATTTTGCGCCCGAAGTAACTATTTTTTTTTGGCCACACGTCCAAACCAATTTTGCCTCCCAAAGACGACTTTTGATTATTGTAACGGAGATTGGGATTTCTCAATTCCTGTTGATCTCTCCCCAGATTTCTGGAGCCGTAAGCCGTCGATTATGCTTGCTAGGAATCATAATCAAGTTATGTTCCTTTTTAGTGATTTTTCTGTACGTCCACTGCTCGGTCTGGGATCACTGTTTTCGGTTTCACGAAATCGTTTGATGGTTCCTAAGTTCCTGGGAGATATCTTTTTCGGATTTACCCATTTTATGAAGTCAAATAATGTGACTTCGTATGTCAATGTACATATATTAGCTTCGAATGACCCATTATTTTATTTATTTTAATTTTATCTTGTTTTTTAACTCTTCACTTTGAAAACTGATAGTTAACTAACAAAATTTACCACGTGCAACTCTTTTATATAAATCCTTTGTGTGCGAGATTATACCTCATATTGTCAGAAGTATTATATTTTCACTATAATTAAAAATCGGAAATAGTTCACAATTTGTTATTGCTTCAATGTAAAAAAAATTGTTGAAAAAAATCCTTACACTCGAAAAACCGATTACCCCGAAGGATTCATGCATCTATATACAGCTATGGCCAAAATAATAGCAACTCTTACTTCTTTTCTTTAGTAAAGCAACGGACTGTTACGGTAGACTTGTTGTCAACACGTTATTGTGTAAAAGCATGCAAAAAAGAAGAAAATACACGATCAGTAGCAATTATTCTGTGACAAGGTACTGTATTATCTGGTCAAAAAAATAGCAACACGCAAATTTAAATTTAAAATGAACCGCTTTCGAACTAAAACTAAGAAATAAATTGGTAGGATTTATTAATTAAATAGTGTCCTGGTAATTTAATGCTATTTTAGATGATTGTTTTGCATTTAGCAAACAGTATTATGGGCAGAGAAAAGCTTTGCTCGGAAGCTAAGCGAGCAACCATTTTGGCTCAACGTAATCAAGGTCAATCGATTCGATGTATCGCAAAATCACTCGGGTGTTTCCCAAAAGTGGCTTTTAATGCTCTACACCCCAGAAAACTTTCCGAGACCAGAGGACGCCCGACAAAAATGTCCGCCAAAGAGAGCGCTAATAAGGAAAGCCAAAGCGAACCCTTTCATGTCGTCCAGAGAATTAAAACGCGAAGCAGGACTTGAAGTGAGTGCCAGGACAATTCGCCGAATTCTGGTGGATGCGAAGTTATACGCTCGAGCTCCGAGGAAAGTGCCACTGCTGAAACCCGCTGTGAATCAATGAGGTGGTAGTGTAATGATATGGGATTGTGTTTCTTGGTGGGGCGTAGGTCCCGTTTACCTCATCGAAGGCATAATGACCAAAGAAAAGTATGTAGACATACTACAAAATATCATGCATCTATGGGCCTAAGAAAATAGGACGCTAAAATGGCGCTTTCAGCAAGACAACGACTCCAAGCATTCGGCAAAGCTTACAAAACTCTGGTTTGAGCAAAATAGTGTCGATGTTTTCCAGTGGCCTTCTCAATCTCCGGACTTAAATCCAATTGAGAACCTCTGGAGCGATCTGAAGATTGAAATTAATAAACACCATCCCTCAAACAAGCAAGACCTTTGGAGAATTGTCCAGGAAGTTTGGGCTTCAATGCCTTTGGATAAATGTCGCAAATTAGTCGATTCTATGAAGAACAGGGTCGATGCTGTTATTAAAAATAAGGGTTTTGAAACTAAATACTAATTTTCTTTTAAAAATATAGTAAGCAAAGTGCATTATCTGAACGTTTTTTTCTGTTATTACTTGGTGTTGCTATTTTTTTGTCCAGCCAATTACTCTTACTGAAGCACAATAGTTAAGACTGATAAAATATACTTTCAACTTACAACTAATTGTACATAGAATATTTTGTAAACATATTTGTCAGTAAGTTGAAACTAAAAAAAGTTTCAAAAATCCCAATTAAATAGGAGTTATTTTCACCACTGATGAAAAATAATAAGCGTTGCTATTATTTTGGCCATAGCTGTACATGCAAGTAAAAGGTGCAGGTATAATACAATTAGGGCTAAGGTTATGCGTATTTTCACAATGACCAATTGATTGAAGGGGAAGTTGGGTAATCGTGTAATCGCGAGAAATGGTCCGGTCGAATGGCCGGCTCGCTTATGCGACTTAACGCCGATGGATTTCTTTTTATGGAGTTACGTTAAGTCGTTGGTTTATGCCAACAAGCCAACAACGTTAGAGGAGGAACAATATCGAACGCGAAATTGCCAACGTTCCGGCCGATATGTGTGGAAGAATGGTGAAAAATTGGCTTCAAAGAATCGATCGCTGCAAAAGTGCTCGCGGTGGTCATATGAACGAGATGGAATGCCATACTTGAATTTAACATGTGTATTACACCTGGAATAAATTTCAGCCTGATATCTCAAATATTCTGTGTTTTATTTAAATACAAAATTGTTAAGTCCTTATTGGAACACCCTTTACAAGGTCAATTTATAAAATTGTAATTTTTTGTTTTAACGCATTTTTAATGCTCATACGATTCTTGTATTTGTTTAGAAAGGTAATATCTTTAAAAAATAATTGCTAGAAAGTTACTACATGAAAATAACGAGTCCTGTTTAAAAAGTTACGTGGGAGTCCATTGAGTGAAATTAAAAAAAAAATGTGGTTCTAAATTTCTATTGTACTTGTACCTATGATTTCACTTGGTTCAAATGAGACTATTACTTGAAAAAAAAAGCCAAATGAAGTACTAAATTATCTCATTTCCCATACATTTCCTGATTTTCTAATATATGTATCTCATTACCAGCAAATGAGTACAAAACAAAGTTCAACAAGAAATAAAAACAAAGTTAAAAAGAATAAACTGTGGCATTTAGAAGACATTCCATGTTAAACCACGGAAATAACAGCTTTGTTTCTAGTGTCATTTTAGTGCATTGCTTGATTATTCGCAAGTTATAAACCTAACATGTTATCGTGCTTAAACCTGGAACATCATCTTGTTGTATCAACTGTCGATCGAAATGAGCTGAATTCGAAATCATCTCATTTGACTCTAGTGAAAACGTAGTATAAAAGTGAAATTTATGATCACGAGATTTTGATCAAACTTGACATTACTATAATAGGGAAACTCAAAAAAGTGTTTCTCTCAATTCTGTCTGTCTACCTCTGTGCATGTACTGACCTTAAGGTGACTGCAACCTTAAGGGTGTCAACTTTAAACCGGATCAAACGGCTATAACTTAAACAGTGAAGGATATAGGCAAAATTATTACGGGAAAACTTGTAGCGGCAGTGTTCTAGTTTCACAAGGTGCATTTAATTTTGCAACTATTGTAAGTACTGAATAATGTGAAAAATACATTATCATCGGTTTTTCGATATTTATTTATTTATTTATTAGAAGCCGAGATATAAAGCCTTAAAGTTAGATATTTTTTAATTCTATATTCTGTTGCCGGTTTACCTCATAACTGTAACTAAAAATTCTAAATGATTTATACGAGTACGTACGTTTTTTGAGCTTTCGACCAAAAATAGTTTCAATATGATCAGATAAATTCTGTATGCGATAATAGAGAAAACAACTTAAAATAATGTTCTTTTCTGAAAATGTTCGTCTTCAAAAATAATTCAAAGCAAAATAAATAATTTTGTCTTGCATTTAAATCTTGATCCTTGTGCATAAAAACATCAAATAGCTTATTAACCCCACCAAACAAATATTTGTTACAATTACTCTTCCTAATTATTTACGGTTCACCATATACTGTTGGTGTAGAATTTCAGCTCTACTGACATACTGACGGACAGACAGACATCGTGTTGAATACATTAGTGTTCCGTTTTATTCCATTCTGGTACGGAACACTAAAACTGTTTCAAATAACTTTTAGGACAGGTGTCGTTGTTGTTATGTCCTATATCCCCTTGTGGGTCCTAGGGCCTCGACTACGCCTACGCGCCATCGTGTACGGTTTCTGGCAATGTGTCTCAGCTCTCCCCAGCTTTTCCCCAACTGCCATGCTTCCTTCTCGACTGCTCTGCGCCAGGTGTCAGGGACTAAAAAAGGGACCTATTCGGTGTTCATTATATGTTCGTGAACAACATAATATTTTGTCCCCCCTTCTGAGGGATGTGCGCTCGGCGCCATATGAGAAAATGCTGAAATTAGCTTTTTCCTGAATATCTCGCTAAACGTCCATTTTAGAAACCAACATGTTAAAACCTTTATTGCTCAGGACATCATATTCTACAAAACATTTCTTAGCCAAATTCTTTGTAAAATGGATGTTTTTTCGAGTAAGAGCCACGAGCATTCGCTGAATTTTTCAGCGTTGAGTCAGACGGAGGCATGCAGAGCTAGGACTGATTTATTCGATCATATTTTCATCTTACGAGAAGGTAACAAAAGATAAGTTCCTCACAGAGCCGCACACAAGTCTGTTAGAGCTGACGGGCTTTTCGGCAAAATTAATTTTGTATGGAGCGTACAAACAGACTTAAAGATAGTGGTTGGTGTTCAGAACTTTTAAGAGTACCTTAGAACAGATTTCGGTCGTTCATTAGTAAAATTGGAAAATCTATTGCGATCTATTGATAAATTTCGTCTAGATAATTTATTTTCAATACTTTTCTTCACTCAAAACTTTTCGAAAATACTGCGTATATTAGGAAGCAAACCGATCTGTAAAACGAAAAGGTTTTTTTTTTATCACAGGTAAAAACATGTCATTGATAAAAGAAGCACAATATTTTCAATGTACCCGTCTCTTGGCTTTTGTAAACTTTCGTTCTTTATCGCTGTCAAGGTTGCTTTTATCTGTTTGCGATCCTTACTTTCAATTTGTCGCATTTAGCTACTGAAACAGTAACACGTGCCTATGTGTGATTAGAAAAATATCCAATAAAATATACAATAGATAAAAAAATACTAAAACGCAATATCATCAATTTATCTTTACAGCAAAGCAATCGTCAAAGACAGTGGCATGAAAGTGGCTATTAAAAAACTTGCCAGGCCATTCCAATCGGCTGTTCACGCTAAACGTACTTATCGTGAATTGCGGCTTCTAAAACACATGGACCATGAGAATGTCATTGGGCTGTTAGACGTTTTCCATCCAGGCGACAATGCACTCGATAGTTTCCAACAGGTCTACCTTGTGACACATCTGATGGACGCAGATCTCAATAACATCATACGGACACAGAAACTCTCCGATGATCATGTAAAGTTTTTGGTCTACCAAATTTTACGTGGCCTCAAATATATTCACAGCGCTGGAATCATACACAGAGTAATAAGGTGTGCTAACTGCTCGTAAGATGCGTTAATTTGTTTAATCAATTTTAGGACTTAAAACCCTCTAACCTTGGTGTAAACGAAGATTGTGAGCTGAGAATTTTAGATTTTGGTCTTGCGAGACCCACAGAAAATGAAATGACAGGATACGTTGCCACAAGGTAAGCAATTAAAATAGAAACTGATAGCAAACTAAGACATATTCTCTCTTATTTAGATGGTATCGGGCACCAGAAATCATGCTTAATTGGATGCATTACAATCAAACCGTCGACATTTGGTCTGTCGGTTGTATTATGGCCGAATTGCTTACTGGACGAACACTCTTCCCCGGAACGGATCGTATCCTTTTCAATAACATGTTTTTGTGTGTTTGAATATGTGTGTAATATTTCGTTGTTGCTTGTAGCATGCATCCCATACTAATTTTTTTTTATTCATTCCTTCATCCTTGTTGTGCTAACGTGTGTGTTAACAACAATGAACTTTGTTATAATACATATTATATCAATGTACCGGAACGTGTGTACCTTTGAGCTTATGAGTAATGTTGCTTATTTGTTGTTAAATGTTTTTAGGACGTATTCACTAATCGATCGTAAAATTGTTATCACCTTATGAAGCGTATAAGATAAGAGAAATTGTTGCTATTAAACAAGCTGTCTTATCGGTACAATATACTCGTATGCGTGTTTATACTTCAATGGGTAAACGTACATACATGAGTGTACATGAATTGATATGTTTTGACAGCTTTGCTAGCTTCCGAAACACTATTCAATATTTCGCAATAATTTTTATTCACCTTATTACCAAAGATCGATTAGAGGATAATGTCATTAGCATTTTTCTGTTACTTTTGTTATTAAACAGAATTTGTAATTAAACTTTTGATTGATTATAAGAAGGTGCAACCAAATGAAGGTACATATTGTTAGATGTCAAACTCGTGTTCGTTCACCGTTTAAATGAAGTTGATTAATTCCAATCACTGACTTCCATTCCTGAAAAAGTATCTGTTTATATGTGAAGCTTTCATGTGAATGTAAACCTAAATTTTTTTTTTAAAGCGGTAAGGCAGTTAAACTGGTGCACAACGCCCGTCAGTCCAGATAGCTAGTTACTTATATCCGAAGGATACCGATACTTATTAGAGAATGCGAGCGTCATCGTTGATCGATGAAGAGTTCTTCGTCTTCAAAATCCGAACTCCGTCGATGAAAGACCTTGTCGACATGAGTTCCAACTATGTCGACGTAGCCCATATGGACAATTCACTACGACGATACCGGAACCATACGAACAACTTTTTTGCTATCAGCTGAATCATTCTTCTTCACATCTCTCTTCAAATGCTGCCATTCACGACCAATGAAACAAACGAGTATACCTATATATGCACCTTCCGCTTCATTTTGAGGCATCTTTCCGCTATAGTGTTTAGATAAAATAAAGGGAATCCCGCGATACGAATCCTTCCCTGAAACCAAATTGAGTCTTGCAAGTGTCTGCTTCTATTTTTTATTTTTTTTTATAGATCCTGTTGTGAATTATTTTCAGGATTAGATAGCTTCATTCAACATATGCTTCATTAAGCTAATGGGATCTTCCATTTTGTTGCATTACTTTAGTTGGGAAGCTTTATGGAAGAGGATCTCAGCCTTTCTTTCGGCATTTCTGCACTTCGGTACACTTTATTGAAAATATTTCTATAAGCTCATTTTTATGACTTGAATAACTTATCTTGATCTAATGCTTCAGTTATAGAACGCCGTTTATTTCATTCAACCCTGCGGTCATTAGGTTTTCCTCCCCCAAAATTGGTATCGCAATGGGTCTGTACTGACCTTAGTGGGACGTTCAAGAAAAACATCTAATTTCCGTCAACCCAATTACCTAATCTGATCCCTCTTCATTATGAAATAGATCTTTAATATAGATTACCCATCTCGTTAAATAGTGATTAAGTGAATCCAAAAAAGTCTTTGTACGAGTAGATGGTCTAGTCTGAATTTGCACCTTTTTGCCTAGGTCGATATCGCTGTAAATCCCATGTAGTTTGTCGTTGTTTGCTCCTCCACCCTCTGTCAATACGAACTGGACCGTACATCATGCAAAGATTCTTCCTTTCAAAAAATCAAGCGTACTTTCATCCACTTTTGTTAACGTCCACGCTTCTGTGCCATATAACAGAACTTGTCTGATGAGAGTCTTCTTATAGAGTCTTTTTTGTTGACATCATAAAATTCGTTTTGTCCAAACCCACCTTTGCTGCTTCTGTTTCAATAATTATAAACGTTTCACAGCAGCGGTTTGGTTCTTGCGGTTCTTACAATAATATCAATATCGTCGGTTGAACCAAGAAGTTCTGCGAATTACACGAGTAATAACCCATTCAACGTCAATGTTGTTCATTGGCTCATTGAATCGCAAATTTATCTGGCATCCTACTCTTACGCAGCATGTTATATTTCATGACTTCGTAACTGCCCTTGATAATAGCCGATTATTTGTCCACGGTGTCTGTATCCCTCTAATGTTCGTACTCCGTTAAGTTCCTTTTCTTTAAGGGGTTAAAAGTCAGTCCTCTCCTTCACTCATCATAGAAGGTCTTAGCACAACTATTAATACTCCTTATCGAAGGCTTTTTTGTGACTCCGTACAAGGTTCACCAGTCGCATCGACTTGCAGTTCTTTTTGTATGTTCTGTTTAGCCAGGGCGTATATGAAATTTATTGTATGTATGGCACTATATGCTGGAATTCAATCAGCTTCATATGGTACTGGGATTAACGATCTCCTGACACTTGACACTTGATTCGCCTCTCCACTAAGTTTTTACGCCAATCAAGAGACGTGAACCTATAACGCTGACCCAGCGCCCTGAGATGTTTGTAGATGCCTGATTAACTTGTGACTTGCCACACCTCTGGGGATCTATGTATGTATGTAGCCAATTAAGCGTTAGAGATTCGAACTCACTCGCGTCTAACCACATGTACATACATGTATTTTAGTTGTCAGCAAGTAGCTTACTGACCAATTGTCAGCTAGATCCCCACTAATTACTAAAGATAATGTTATTCCATTAATCATAGAGTGAAGGTTACTGGCGAGACATATTAATTGCACGCTTCCGCCAGCGACGATTCTCTTCATCAGTGTTAATTTTACGTAGGCTTTATATAACCTTTCACGAAAATAACTCAACAGCTTAGGTAAAGTATTACCTAAAATAAAGCGAATTTTCATTCCCTGTTTGATTAATAAACCCAGAAGCTGTGTGCTTGAATGTAACAAATTACTCCCGTCTTCCTCTCTAGATTTTTTAAGAATCAGGATCACTATTCCTCTCCTTCAGTACTCAATTTTTAAGACACAGCTACAAATTGTCCTGTAATTTCACTCGTTTCTCAGTGCATGTCCCATTTCAAAGTGCATTAGTATCACTATAATCTCACGTAATGTATGTCATGTATGTATGTATCCTAGTACTAAAAACCACCAAAACAAAACCAAAATATTATCTATGCATGTTATTTAAAGCCTTAGTCAAGAACTATTATTCTCTTAACCTTGATTCACCGAAAAAAAACTAGACATACACCAGTTGAATTTAATTATGGAAATTTTGGGAACACCCCCTGATGATTTTATGATGAAAATTTCATCAGAAAGTGTAAGTTTGTTACTTTTTTTTATAATTTATTACTATTATTTTGAATATTCTTATATAAATATATTATATATTTTTTGGGCATTAGTTGTATAGCATTGAATGTATAGCAAAGAAACTTTTCATGTTAACAATTCAAATCAGATTACTAACATGTTTGTGTGTATTAATTAAATTTAAAAAGTTTTCCTATTTTTTTTTTCTTATTTTGGGTTATTCAATATTAAACTTGGCATAATTACTTTTTGAAAATTTATTGAAACAAAAAGAAAAAAAAAAATACCTTAACTTTAAAATAACATTTATCTCCTATCGACAAAAAAAAATCTTCAAAACTTTAAAAATACAACAAACATTGTTTTTTGTTGAACAATTTGACATCCCCTACTACTACCAGATCTTGATCATTTAACAAGAATTCTTGTCTTATGTGGTACTCCTGAGCCAGAACTAATGAGTAAAATAACAAGCGAAGAGGTAGGTAAAATACGCGCAATGCTTACTTATTGTTTTTTTTTTTTTTAATAACAATTAACAAATTAAAGTGTTTATGCATGATTACTGTTTTAATCTAAAAATCTTGAGATAAATCTTTGTACATACTTAGTTGGTGTATTTGATTGAGGCTCTAGTTTTCTTTTTAATGTTAAGTGCTTTGATTTAATAAATCGTGTTAAGTGTATTTTTAAGGGTATGTACACCCCGGGATAAAATGATAAGACACTCCACAAATTCTTTTAAAAAACAGTGTGCGTAACATTTGCCAAATCTGATTGAATCATTGGGTAACAGAATGCATTGCATGCACCGCACTGCTATAAAATAATTTTTGGAAAAACCTTAATTTTCTTGTTTTGGGGGAAAAATCGAAAACTGGTTGGGACAAAAAGATAGGACGGCTGGATTTTAAAAATAAATAACAACATGAAAATTTAAATATTTTATTTTATTAGTAATGTGTGCTAGCTCCTTTTTTTTCTACAACTTCTAACATTCGCTTAAAGATACTTTTAAACAATTTTTTAACACATTTTTCATGCATCTTGTCCCATTCTGTACTAATGGATTCTTTTGATTCCGCAATATTGTTGTACTGCTTTCCACCTGCATAAATTGCTCGGGCAAGCTCTCCCCACATGTTCTCAATTATATTCAAGTCAAGTGATCTTGTTGGCCAGTTAAGAAGGGATATGTTTTTTGAGTTAAAGTACTCCTTGACCTGGGGGGAAGAATGGATTGCCGCATTATCCTGTTGAAAAATAAAGTTTTCCTCGATAATAATTGAAGCAAACCTCTTAATTTGTTCGTTAATAAATTCAATATATTTGGTTCTGTTAATTCTACCACTGACAAATTTTATGTCGGTTCTTCCGTTTTAGCTCATACCCTTACAAAAACTCCTCCAATTTGACGGCGAACTAAAATTCGTTGCTCCTTACACAGATCGTGAAAATAGTTATCCCAGCTATCAGATCCATCTAAATTGAATTTTTTTTCATCTCCACTTATTCTTCTTGGCAGTGGCTGCGAGCAAACTCTAAACGGCACGTTATGTGAGCTTCGGTTAAAGGTAGCTTTCGAAGCAGTTTGGAGATGTTCGCATTGTTGTAAAACTTTCCTCACATTTTTATGTTGGTTTTAACTTCCGTTTTAGCTTCCCGCAAGATAGCACGTTTTTCTCTTGGCGTTAATGTTAGTAGTCTTCCAGGAGACTTTCTTTTGCCATAATTTTCGGGATCGCTTTTTAAATTTGTCACTACTGGTCGACTTAGTGATAAATTCTCCAGCCTTCACTCCTAAATTTCAAAATTGTTTTTACTTCAGCTGAATTTAACATTTTCCCGCGTCCCATATTCTCCTTTTTTTTTTTTTTTTTTTTTTTTTTTTTTTTTTTTTTTTTTTTTTTTTTTTTTTTAAAAACAGTTTATCAAATTTAACACCAAATGATAATAAAACAAACATCAATGTTTACATAAATACATCCTTACTGAACGAAGTATCGACACAAAATGATCAACTTGTCCTACCTTTCTTTCCCACCCAGTTTTTACTTTTTCCCTCAAAACAAGAAAATTGTGGGTTTTCCCAAAAATTTACTTTATGGCGTGCGGTCTAAATACATCCTGTTACGAATTTGTGGGGTGTCTTATCAATTTGTCCGGGAGTGTATGTTAATTTTGATCTGAGTACCGTGACTCAGTGGGTAAGTTCATGGGCCATTGAGCGGGAGACTCAGGTTTGAGTCGCAGTAACACAATCAAGATTTTTTCACGGTGCCACCTCTCGCGAACGTCTGAGAGTAAAACTGTAGGTCTCTACCATTCATGTGAACAAATATAACATGCAAAGCACAAGTGCCTGTGTGTTGCTTTGTTGTGTTTGAACTGAGTATGCCCCCCAATGTAATTTTTAGAGATTCACTTTTTATAAAAATCCTGAATTTCTTTTATATTTTATCTTATATTTGAAAAAAAAAAATTGTTTCACAGAAATTGAAAGAAATGATGTTATGGTCTGTTCGTTCGTGCCTAATTTTTTAGATTTAAATTTTATGCAAAGTCGAAAAGGGTATGTACTCGTATGCGTAGTGAGTTTGAATTTTCAAAAAATACGATAAAGAAAAAAAAAAGTTGGCCATATGTCCAAAATTTTAATACAGACGAGTATGTCTAAAATGACTTAGTTATCATTTTGTAATAAAATTTTCCAGGCCATAACTGAGATATATTCCGCTAATAAGCGAAGTAACGTTATTCTATTTTTTAATCTACCTACATATATAATACCTCAGAAATGAATTTTTATGGAAATCGTTTAGGCCGTTTTCGAGAAATTTGCACCTTTTCAAAATAGGCTTTAAGTAAAGTACAATTAAATTTGTGGTTAGAATGCAAATTCCGATTTTGCCTCGAATTGTGACCTCACACTCATTTTGGCTGTAGTCAGTGGGTACAGACGGACAGAATTGCGAGACACACTTTTTTGAGTTGCTCTAAAGTGTTAGTTTCTTTTTAAAATTGCTACGTAGGAACTAACAAAAGTTCGCTTTTGGCGCAGCTCCTCTTTTTGTCGGTATCCTAGTAAATTTTGGAAAACTTGTGGTAAGCAAGTTTCAGTATACCAATTAGCAGTGACTGTCTGACCAGTTTTAAGCGGGATGACGGCGACTATTTACGCCCCGGTGAAGTACATCGACATCATAACTTTTGTCGCTGACTTTTATTGTTTGGCCTTTACTGGAGGATTTGCACCTTCTGGCATCTATACCATGGACTGCTGTTTGGTTCATCACCTGCAACGATCTTATTGAAGCAGCTTAACTCTCCATTTTCAAACTTATTCAGGAAATATTGAGGAAAACGAACACTAGCCTCTTTTTGCTCTCCATTCAAAATTTTTGGAACCCATCGAGCTGACTTCTTCGAATATTTCAGGTGATAATTTAAAATTCGTGACACAGTCATGGCATTCAAGCCCAGTTCATTCCTTATCATCTCCTGTGTCATCCTGGCATCTTCGTCAATTTTAGCCTTCACCAGGGCCACATTTGTATCGTCGGTCGAGGATTTGGGCCGACCTTCATGAGATTCGAAATCATCGAAACCACTTTAGTAACAAGAGATGGTGCATTTATTCTGTATGCATTTTGGCATTCGTGCAGAATTTTAACTGGCGTAAGCTGACGTCGAAATCCGAAGAGAATTGCAAAACGAATTTCTTCCTGTGTTGGCGGTGGAACTTCAACCGAGCTTACGTCACTAATTTTTCTCTTTCGCGTCTCCATTTTTACCTATTGTTCTGAAATTTGGAAATAAATATTGTTAGATTATAAGCTACAGAAATGCAATTTTTTTTTTCAAAAACAATGGTACTAAATTGACACCAGCTAAGCGAAATTTTGTTAGTCCCTACGTATAAAAAAATCCATTGAATATTTTTCAAAGTTTTTTGATTTATTAAAGAGAGTACTCTTTCCGATTATTTATGGAAAATAATAGCATTTAAATGGCTGCAGTAGCCCATCCTGCCAAACCAATTTTGTAGTATATTTGCAGTGGTTCGGGGCTCTATTTCACGAATAGCTCGATCAATATTGTGCTTAAGTTGATCTTTAACGGCACTCTATATATATTATTCAATAAGTTCGGACAGTAAGAAAAGGCCTGCCAGTTCAATAAGTGCAACATCGTATTCACCAGTACCCTGGAACGTCGTTGAGGTCAATTGCAAGGGACCTTCAAGTGTCTGATCGACTAATTCGCAGTGTGGATCATAAAAACCTCCGATATAAGTCTTATGTCGGGGGAAACGAAAAATCAGCTTGTGGTCCGAGGAAGGCGGCTCCTCAACATGGAAAATATGTCGACCCAGGACCAGAAGGTCAAGAAGGAACGACAGATGGCTGTGTGCGGAGCCTTCATATGTAACCCGTGTGATGCATATCAAGTTTTCTGTCAGAGTGATGGTTCTTGAAGTAGTGAGCAGTGGAGGTGATATTACTCGTATGTCTTCCTACTTTTTCCCACAAGGTATTCTGGTGAATACATCGAGGTGCTAGAGGCAGTTGTGAGTGGAGGAAGACCATAAGTGTTCCAGCGGGATTCTGCGTTAACGCACAAAGCAGCGACGATGTTAGTTATCGATGCTGAAGGTGGTTTCATTGAATAAATATGGGCTACAGACCTACGAGTATACATATGTATTTATGCGCCAAATTATATTCTAACAAACGTTTTTTTTTTTTTTTGCATAAGTTATGAACATTTCGATTTTTTTTTCAAATTTGTTCTCAAATAGCCTTCGCACCCTGCAGTATGGTCAGTTTCGTGGGTATACGAGTAGTTAAAATCCTTTGGATGGAACCCATTATTTAAAAATCAATAAAAAATATTATTTTTGATGTAGATAACTGTTTTTTTTTTTCACTTCCATGTTCTAGGGAAATAGATGCATTGTGATCGTGTCAAAAAATTGTACCCGAGATAAGGTCAGATTCTACGATATGGCTTTCCACATGGCGTCTGTGCATGTGTCTTTCTGTCTGTCCGTCTGTTCACCTATGTGTCAGTTTTGTGGCATTGCCTTTTCGAAAAAAATTCATCTATTTGAATGATTTTTGTTTGGCATAGTGTTTACCTGAAGTAGGGCTGGAGATTCATTGATCTCTGTCACATTTAGATTAACGGTTTTGAAAGTACAGCACAGGCATAAAATTAGCCGTTTTTAATTTTTTTTTTTCCGTTACAATAACTTGAGCACCGATTTCGACGATTCTTTCTATGTGGTTTCGTCTTAGGACAGAAGCTTTATTATTTTTGGTATCAATCGGATTAGTGGTTTTGAAAATACAGTTAATTTTGGGTAATTTTAGCAGACATTTTTTTTTTTTTAAATGTGGACCGATTTGAACGATTCTTTTTGCAAAATGCTCTCACCAGTTGGTTTTGGATAAAAGTTTTTGAAAAAAAACACAATTTTGTAAAATTATTCCTTAAAATTTAACAAGTGTAATACATATTTGGTACCTACTTACATACTTAACCATAACCATGTCACCTATGTAACCAGTGACTTTGGGATAAAGTCCACAAATTTTTGAGATCATCAAGTGTGAATTAAAAATTAGGCGACCCAAATTTACGTATATATCAAAAGTTTTTTCACGGAATGCCGAATAACTTTAAGTTTAAAATTTCGCTTGCCGACTTATCGATATGAAATAATATCAGCAATGATTTTGGAAGGATCACAAAATAGACTTAGCATCTAATAGTCAATCGATTTACACAGCGCCAGGTCCGGGGAATAACGTGGTTTCCCAAAAAATGTTTGATAACATGTGATAAGCAAGTTTCTGTATACTATTTATCAGTTACCGTCTGACCAGTTTTCAGTGGGGTAACAGCGATCATTTTCGCACTGGTGAAGTAAATCGGAATCATCACATTTGTTGCTGATTTTTGTTGTCTTGCTTGAATTGTGGACTGCTACTCGTATTTGGTTTCTGTGTTGTACTTATAGAACCAAGATTCTTCACCTGTTATGGTTTCATTAAAGGAGCTCGATTCTTCGTTTTCAATTTTTTCCAAGAAATACCGGGCAAAACGAGTAATTTGCTTGTAATTTAAATTTCGTGAAACCTATAGAACTGATTTCTTCGAGTATTTTAGATGATGATGTAATTAATATTCGTGACGCTGTCATGGCATTTCAGCCCAGTTCTTCACCTATTATTTCCTGGATCTTCGTCAATATTTGCCTTCAACAGGGCCACAGTTGTTTTTCTGGGGACCTTCGAGAGGTTCGCCCTCCATAGATAAATACCTAGTATGAAATCTCTGAAACCACTTGGTAACAGTCACACAACTTTGACATTTGTGGAACATTTGCACTAGCTTGAGTTGACGTCGAAATCTGAAGAGAAAGACAAAGCGAATTTCTGCAGAGTTTGCAATGGAATTTCTACCGACTAATTCTACGTTTATTCGTCTCCATTTTTAACAATTTCCATGAAATTTTAATCTACATATCTTAAGGCTAAATCAAATCGAACCAACTTTGGTTTTTTCAAAAACTTATACACTAACGATAATTTACACCACTAAATGGAAAAAAGGGTCGTTGTTATACGGAGCAAAAACCGCTGCTGAAGAGAGTTTGATAAAACAAAACAAATCATGTAGAGAAACCAACCAGAAAAAATACTCAAAATTCGGAAACAAGTGGACAAATCCGCAGAACAACGGGCTATTATAATGCCATGGATTTTTCCAAATTTTATTGTTTTTTCTTTGGTTATTTTTAATTAATCAAATTAATCAATTTCGCAGTCTTGGACTGCAGTCTTAATGACTTGGCGGACTCTATTGAAACTTTATATCGTGTTTGTACTGAGTCACACACATTTTCCAGGGCGTAATCGGTTTTTAAAATCGAAGATAAAATATTTTACAGCTCTCAAAAATTATCTCATCCCCATCCCGTCCTCCAATCCAATTTTCGTCAATTAAATTACTCGTATCTACTCTTTTTTCTCACACAACTAAAAACAACGATTATAATCACAAACAGCATCGCAACTCTAACTCAATTACACGTTGTTCACGTCCCGCAGATGGGTTAATTTAACACAAATAGTATACTAGATGGTTGGACTATTACAGGAACAGTGTTTATGTTTATGACTAACGCTTAATTATGACTATTAACCACAATAGACTTAAACTATTTAAATGTTATTATGTACGTTTTTTTCTTTTTTTAAAAAAAAGATACATTTTCTAGTTATGCCTTTAGTATAGTTTTTTTTTTTTTTTTCATATGTTATCCATTTTTAATAATCGTTTTTATATTTTCAGGCACGCAATTACATTAAATCCTTGCCACCAATGCGAAGGAGAAGTTTCAAGGATGTCTTCAAGGGTGCAAATCCATTGGCAATCGATTTGCTTGAAAAGATGCTGGAATTGGACTCAGAGAAGAGAATAACAGCGGAACAGGCACTCGCACATGAGTATGTATATAAAGTGTTAGCTGTTTTATTTCATATACAGTCTGTCTGTTAACAATAATGTTTTGAGAAATCTGGAAATTTTCTAAACTATTCGAGATACATTCTTGTCATACAGGCACCGTGTTTTTCATTTTATTTATTTGATTATTTTCTTTTCAGATATATGGAAAAATATTCCGATCCATCGGATGAACAAACCTCACCATTGTATGATCAGAGTTTCGAAGTAATGGATCTTCCAGTAGAGAAATGGAAGGAGCTTGTTTTCAATGAGGTTGTGAACTTTAAACCACATCAGAGTATTTTCCAACCTCCAGTTCAGTAAAGTATTAGAAATACTATTTTCGTAAAATGCAAAAAAAAACTGATGCATAATGTGTAGAATATACAATAGTTTGTAAAAGTATCTAATCCGTATATGTATGTACATCTATTGCCTGCAAATGAAAATCAAAATAAATAACTTAAGGATACCTTACACTGCTTTTAATGTAATCCGAGTCAGAAATATTAAATGTATGTATTGTATGTACGAGTATAATGATCTACTGTAATAATAACCGTGGTAATGTAGATAAGTAACAATAATATTATTTTATAGTGACAGTTTTGTGCAACGATTGTGTCATATTGTGTCTTTTTTTTTTTCTATTATTATAGTTTTTTTGTAATTCGCCATGGAATTGTGTTGCTAAAAGTGTTTATCTTTTGTAAAATTTCATTCTATTGCTCTTGGCACTGCAAAAAATTAATAAATATATATTTTTTTTATAAATTGTTCACGTATTTTGCAAAAATATTTTTATAAATCTTGTTTTTCTTAAACAATAAAAATACGAAATTATGAAAAACGTTGTTTTGTTAATTTGTTCTGCATCAGAAATATAATACATAACTTTAGTGTCAGAAGTGGAATAAAACTTATCCTGAGTGAGTGGTGGAAATATTGAATACTTTTAAAGCGCCTAAGTTTAGCGAAACTTAAAGCACAGATGGATAAGCGGATTGTTGATCGCAACAAAGGGGAGAGGATAACTTAATAGTAATTCGTTTGCAAGAAGCTCTAAAGCAGGTTGTTGTTAATCCCGATTTTTTTCTTGTTGAATCTCGAGGAATAACAATGAGTTATTCATCATAATTATCGAGATCATAAGTGAAAAAAGGAATCAGATGAAAAAAAAAGAATTCCTTTGTAGTCGAACAGAATACGTAGGGACTAACAAAAGTTCGCTTAGTTGATTGAATAATAAAACACAAAAATAATTTTAACTTTAGATATTTAATCTTCATCTTTTTTTAATTTCTCCACATAATTCCCATTTATTTCAATACATTTCTTCAGCCGATAGGTCTGTCTTTCAAGCAGCTTTCAAACTTTTCGATTTCGACATTGACTGCATTAATAATCTCCTCATTAGATGTGAAGATTTTTCCCCTCAAATCTTTTTTTATTTTCGGAAACAGCCAAAAATCACACGGCGCTAGATGCGGAGAAAAAAGTGTTGGGCGAAGGGACTAAACGTATATGAATAAATGAAATGAAAATGATACGCTGATTCCAAAAATGTAGTAACTCTATTTTTACTTCATCAGGTGCTATGAAGTCAAAAAAAAAAAAAAAAACTATCTAAAAAGGTATGTCCTTTTTCACCGATTTAAATGTCGCTTATAGAGACGAGCTATACAGAGCCATGTCTAATTTTGGCATCTCAGCCAAATTCATCGGTCTGTGCAAGATGATGGAGAATGCACGCTGTTCCATCAAGGTCAGTAACAATATCACCGACCAACCCAAAAAGGGCATCATGGAAGGATTGTATAAAACTCAATATATGGGTTACGATTTTTCAAAAGTCTGCGCAACTACTTGCGTACTCTGACGACAGTGCTTGCGTTTGGCAACATGATGCTATGGCGTAGCAACTAATAAAATACTGAATAGTATTGATACCATCCACTGCGCTTTTACCAGGGTATAGAATTTTTCCGGTATTAAAATAAATACTAGTATCGTTACCCGAGTCCGATACTATCTCCTGCCAAACGATGTTTTTAAGATGAAGGCAATTGAGTAACAAAGCCCTCACGGACAACTAAGGCAAGATCCTCATTATCCGAGTCCTGCTATATCGCACAGAAACATCTATGTATGTTATCAAAGGCGGATCAAAGCGCCTTTGGTTGTTTTGAAAGAAAACTACTTCGAGCGATATCTGGTCTCGTTTGTATTGACGGGATATGGAGGAAAACATACAACAATTAACTATACCGGCTGCACAGCGAAATCGACCTAGTAAGAATTTTTTCCAGGTTGCCGGTACTTACAAGATAACGTGTCTCCCTATTTTATCGATTTTTTTTATAAAAAATGCTCCAGCGAAATTGTCAGTTACATTCCTCCCCTTTAAAATTTCACCCGCAATACGCGTCATGCTTCGAATGCACATCGGTTCACCCTTAAGCCCAACTTCGGTCGTACTGTCAAATATGGGGATTCGTTTATTTCCCCATCACTACAACCTTCAAGCATTTAAAGCCAACGTGCACAGGCCCTCCCTCTACTTCTCTCCTCCCTTTTCCTAAACGCCCGTGCCCTGAAACAGCAAATTATAAAAAAAAAGTAAGAACGGAACCCTTATATTGAGCATCAATTGTCTGTCCGTCTGTCTGATAACTTTTGAACAGTTTCACGCAGAAAGTTGAAATTTGTATCAGAGTTGAAATTTACTATCTCGCAGACAGGCGCTAAACTAAAATATGGAAAAACAAAAATGTTTTGTATGTTAAAGGCATCCAGATGAGCATACTACTAAACACGTTTGCCTGAAAACAAGTACACTATTGGATGTTTTTGTCTGTAAAACAAATAGCGACTGTATATATTGTAAATGTTTTTTAAACAGTTTTTATAAAAAGTTTGTACTGGCCTTTAGAGAAAATTTGTTTGTAAAATACAAAATCGATACCAAATGAAAGGTTATGATGCGCTGAATTCATAAATGTGTAGCTAGCTGGAGAGGCTTGTTCGTTAGGACGTAGGTCCACCATGGACTGTACTGCCATCTTAAGTAAAAGTAAGTAAGTTTTGTCATGAAAGGCAGTGGCACCAACCTAGATATGGGTAGAAGAGTCTTATGGTGTATCTTCTTCTCCATTCCTGGTCGACACAAACGGGACCAAGAATCACTGGAAGAATTTTTCTTTTAAAACAACCAACTCCGCCTTTGATAACGCCCATGCTTCTGCACCGTATAACAGGACTGGGATGATGAGGGTTTTATATAAAAACACCTTAGTTGTTCGTGAGAGGGCTTTGCTACTCAATTGCCTTTCTAGCTCAAAGAAACAGCGGTTGGCAAGAGTGATTCTTTACTTGATCGCTGCGCTGGTGCCATTGTTTCAATTTACAGCGGATCTTAGAAAGACAATTTCCCAAACTACCTCGAAATTGTAGCTCTCTATTGTGATGTTCTGTCCAAGTTGCCGATCCTGACCGCCCTTTTTTGATGACAGCATACATATATTTTATTTTGCCCTCGGTAACAGTCCAACGCATTTCGGCTGCTTCTGTTTCAGTACTCTCAAAAGCACCACTGACAGTCAGCTGCGTCTTCTAATTATGTCAGCCTCGTCGAGGTACGAGAGTAGTTGTACAGACTTTTGAAAGTCTGATGTTAGCTTAGAAATTGTGTACAATGCGATAAGTATGATCACAGTGCGTTACCTTACCGTAATCCCTTTCTGGCATCCAAGGCACCGGTGACGTTACCGACCTTGTTGAAGCAGTGTGCTTTATTCATTGTCATTCTGCATGTATGCCGAAACTAGACATGACTCTGTATAGTTCTTCTCTATATATGTAGACGCTATCATAGGCGACTTTAAAATCGATGAAAAGTTGGTGAGTTTCGATTTGGGTTTTTCCAAAATCTGCCGGAATGTGAATATTTGAATATTTCATCTATGGTGGACTTTCCTGGCCTAAAACTACACTGATACAGACTAATTAGATTGTTGAGAAAAGCTTTAAGGCGTTCATATTGTAGCATAATAATAACTACGCGCCTATGTCTATGCAGCAAATTCCGAAGTGACTTTCCATTCTGGCAGAATTTTGGTTCAAACTGTCCTTCATTCGAGGTTCGTGTCGGGGACGAAGTCTCCACAGCTCATGTCAACGAAAGAGACGAATAATATTAGGGATAAAAGGGAATTATAACTGCAAGAATTATTTCTCTTGTTCCAGTGGTCGAAGAATTTGCTAGAAGTTTCTGGCTATCAGAAACTTCTGCTATATAAGGACAGATGGCGATCAAAAAAAACACAGTTGGTTTAGAACCGTGGAAAAGTGATAATGGGCGAAGTTGTAATTTGGTGATAAATTGAAAGTTGAGAGTAAACAAGAAAAAGTAATTAGTTTGGATTTGTGAATTAAGTAATTGAAAGGAGATAAAGTGATTTGAGAGGAAAGAGACCTTGTAAGAAAAGAATTTGCAAAGAATAGTATAGTGTGAACTTGAATTGTTCTATAGACTAGAAAATAAAGAAATAAATTTCACAGAATATCGTTTTATCTACTCGAGCCGTAGCCAGCATATTACATTGGTGTCAGAAGTGGGATAAAACTTATTCTGTGAATAACTATTTCCGTGGTGTGAAATTGCACAAAAAAAAAAAAAAAAACGATTTCTGTGTTGAGTTAATTAGTTGCGCAAAATGGGTCGCAAATTGGGAAAACTAACTATAACTCAACTAAAGGCAGAACTCAGTAAGCGGAACCTCGACACAACTGGGGGAAAAGATGCCCTGCTGATTCGTCTGGAAGAAGCAGTAACGCAGGAAGGTGAAAATCCGCACGACGTAGAGTTTGACGTGGAAGAGGAACCAGCAAGTACAGCAGCCGACCCGGGTATAACAAGTCTGCTCCTGCAACTTAAGTTAGTCATGGACGAACAAAAGAAAGCAATAGAAGACCAAAGGAATTCTATAGAACTTAAGCTGGACGAACAAAAGAAAGCAATGGACGACCAAAAGAAAGCAATGGACGACCAAAAGAACTCTCTAGAACTTAAGATGGACGAACAAAAGAAAGCAATGGACGACCAGAGGAATTCTCTAGAACTTAAGCTGGACGAACAAAAGAAAGCAATGGACGAACAAAAGAAAGCTATAGACGAACAAAAGAATTCTCTAGATGCTCTGGAAAGTAAACTTGATGAGCAAAACAAGAACTTGGAATCCAAATTCGAAGTGATCGAAGAGAAAATCGAGAAGGTCGAGACGCAACTCGAAAAAGTCGAAACTAGATTCGATGAAAATTTTGAGAAACATGAAACTCAGTTCGGGAAGATAGAGACTCAGTTTGAAAAAGTAGAAAAGCAAGTCGAAAATCTTGCTAAGGAGCTCAGCAACGTGAAGAGACAGAAAGCACGGGAATATTCCACTGACGGTCTGAGAAGAAAGGAGATGCAGCCTCCTATCTTCGATGGTCAAACATCATGGCCAATTTATAAGAGGCAATTCGAAGCGGCCGCAATGACCAATAGCTGGGACGATGAAGAGAAGTCTATTGCACTCACGCTTGCACTAAGGGGTCCAGCTGCGGAGCTCTTGCAGACCATCCCGGAAGATAAACAGCAGAACTACGACTCTGTGGTTCAGGCTATCGAGATGCGGTTTGGGGATGAACACATGCAGCAGGTGTACAGGGTTCAGCTGCGTAGTCGAGTCCAGAAAAGGGGGGAAACGCTCCAACAGTTGCAAGCGGATATAGAGCGACTAGCCCATCTTTCATACCCTAAAGCCGGTGAGGAGCTTATCAACGAAATGGCGGTGGAAGCTTTTATTCAGGCCATAGAGGACAGACAACTGCAAATGGCTGTAAGGATGGCTGAAAAGCGAACACTCCCCGAGGCATTGGCATTCGCTTTGTCAATGAAGGCTGCGGACCAAGCATACCAGGGAATACACCGTGTCAGGGAAATGTCCGTCGTGGAATGCTCATGCCAGAGAACAGCCGTCATGGATGAAGACAGAGCTCGCGGAAGTCAAATCCGTTGCTGGAATTGCAACCAAACCGGACACCTACAACGGCAGTGCAGAAGTGCACCTAGACGAGGAAATTGTTCACATTGCGGAAGTAGGAGAAGCAGAGAGGAAGCATCTGGCTGTCAGTCAGACTTCCCAAAACCAGCAGTCGGGAAATGCGTAAGGACCAACTTCGCGGGGCAGAAGTTGGTTACTGGAATCGAGGCCCCCAGGACCACCATTCAAGTTTCGCAAACCAAACGGGGTAACAAGAGCCTGACAGTGGAGGCACTAATCAACGAGAAGAAGTGCGTAGCCACCATCGACACAGGTGCCACTGCCTCCATTGTAAGAAGAGATATCGTCAAAAGCTCCTGGCTGCACAACACCAACAGCTACTGCCTGAAGACTGCAACAGGGGAAATGGCGAAGGTATTTGGAGAAGTTCGTCTTACGATTACTCTGGCAGGACTGACGTTCTCCCATGCGTTTCTGGTGGCAGATATATGCGACGAGTGCATCATCGGAGTAGACTTCATGAAAGCAAATGAAGTAATCTTGGACATCGGGATGCAAGTACTGAGGTATCGAAATGTGGAGATTCCGATGGTGTACGGAAATGAGAATGCCGTAACTCTCAGGACAGTCATCAGCAAAGACGAAGTTTTGCCGCCGTCTTCAGAGACAATCATTTGGACGAAGCTGGAAGGTGATCTTGGGAGCCACCGATTCTACATAGTAGAACCAGACCCAGAGAAGAATTCTCAAGACTACATCGTGGGAAAGACGTTAGTCGAACCAAAGAACACCATGGTTCCAGTGAGGGTTTTGAACGCAAGACCACACACTGTAAAACTAAGGCGAGGGGATGTGACTGGAAAATGCACGCCGATTACCGCCGTCGCAACAATATCTGAACGTGATGCTCCAAAACCTCTCCCATCACCTTGGACAGCGGAAACGAGAGAGACGATTCTCCAGTCCAGTGAGCTGAATCAGGAGCAGCGAACTATGGCAGAGAATCTTATCAATGAGTACGCTGATGTATTTGCCTCACAGGACGGAGAATACGGCCGAACACACCTGGTACAACATCGAATAGACACTGGTGATACTAGACCAATTCGTCAGCCTGCTAGGCGCCTTCCATTGGCAAAGCAGACAGAAGTTGCAGAGATGGTGTCGGCAATGGAGAAAGAAGGTCTGATTGAAAGTTCCAAAAGTCCGTGGGCATCACCGGTTGTACTGGTAAAGAAGAAAGATGGCAGCACGCGGTTCTGCGTGGACTATCGGCAGCTCAATTACGTCACCAAGAAAGACAGCTATCCTCTGCCACGGATTGACGACACGCTAGACACACTATCAGGAGCCCGATGGTTTTCCACTCTCGACTTGAAGAGTGGCTACTGGCAGGTACAGATCCATCCAGAAGACCGGGAGAAAACCGCCTTCACCACAGGAAATGGGCTATGGCAATTCACGGTAATGCCATTCGGGCTGTGCAATGCTCCGGCGACTTTCGAGCGATTGATGGAATGTGTCCTGCAAGGGTTAACATGGAAAACCTGTTTGGTATACTTGGATGATGTCATCGTCGTAGGAAAAACGTTTGCGCAACACCGAGACAATCTAAGGGATGTGTTTCAAAGGCTTCGAAGTGCCCACCTGAAGCTCAACCCCAAGAAGTGCGCCCTGTTTAGAGCGGAAGTCAAGTACCTGGGACACATAATTTCAGCGAAAGGAGTGAGAACCGATCCGGAGAAGGTCGAAGCGGTGAAAAACTGGCCAGTCCCCAAAGACAAACACCAACTAAGGAGCTTCCTGGGCCTAGCCACCTACTACAGACGGTTCGTGAAGGATTTTGCCGGGATCGCAAAGAACCTGCACCAGTTGACGGAAAAGGGAAAACAATTCAAATGGTCAATTGAGTGCGAGAAGAGCTTCAAGGCACTTAAACAACGGCTATGCGATGCCCCGATACTGGCTTACCCCACTCCCGGGGAAACGTTCGTTGTGGATGCAGATGCTAGTAATGTCGGGGTAGGAGCCGTACTCTCCCAGGTGCATGACGGCCAAGAGAAGGTGGTTGCGTACTTCAGCAAGGTGCTCTCTAAGCCAGAAAGGAACTACTGCGTGACAAGGCGGGAACTTCTAGCTTTGATCTTGGCTACGAAGCATTTTCACAAATACCTCTACGGGAGGAAGTTCGTTCTTCGCACAGACCATGCAGCCTTAAAATGGCTATTACAGTTCAAGAGTCCTGAGGGTCAGGTCGCAAGATGGATCGAAAGGCTGCAAATCTACGACTACGAAATACAGCATCGTAAAGGAAAACTCCACTCTAATGCGGATGCACTGTCCCGGAGACCATGCAGAACGGATTGTAAACATTGTGCGCGTCAGGAAGAACGGGAGCTGGTTTCCATCCAAAGAATGAGAGCCGAACCTATCGCCGGCTGGAGCGTAGATGAGATCCGGAACGCTCAGAAGGAAGACCCGGATATCGAGCCGATTCTGGCCTGGAAGGAGAACATGGAGAAACCGGATCATCAGGACATCTCTCACAGAAGCCCGACCTTAAAGGCATATTTTGCGCAGTGGGACTCCCTCCATGTCCAAGAAGGTGTTCTGAGAAGAAAATGGGAATCCTCCGACGGAAAGTCGTTTGTAATGCAGCTTGTCGTACCGCGGACGAGGGTCAAGGAGGTGTTACAGGAAATGCATGGCGGGGCGACCGGAGGCCACTTGGGAGTGAATAAGACGCTAGAAAAGGTACGAGAACGTTTTTATTGGTTAAAAGCGAAGGAAGATATCGAAGACTGGTGCAGAAAATGCGACGTGTGTGCAGCTAGCAAGGGTCCGAGAATCAAAACTCGAGGTAAGATGCACCAATACAACGTGGGAGCACCTTTCGAACGAATCGCCATTGACATCGCAGGGCCCTTTCCGGAAACCGACAATGGTAATCGGTATATACTCGTAGTGATGGACTACTTCAGTAAGTGGCCGGAAGCGTTTCCGATCCCTAACCAGGAAAGCAGAACCGTGGCGGAGCAGATCGTCTACAATTGGGTTAGCAGATTCGGTGTGCCCTTGGAATTGCATTCTGACCAAGGGCGGAACTTCGAGTCAAGAATCTTCCAAGAGATGTGTCAACTACTCGGAATCAAAAAGACAAGGACAACCCCGCTTCATCCACAGTCGGACGGTATGGTGGAGCGTTTCAATAGGACTTTGGACGAACATCTCTCGAAGGTCGTAGGTGACTACCAACGGGATTGGGACCGGCAGATTCCCTTGTTTTTGATGGCCTATAGAAGTGCCGTGCATAGCACTACTCGACATACGCCGTTCGAAATCTTATTTGGTGGAATAGCTCGTTTACCCAGTGAGGTGAAATTTGGATCTCCTACCAATGAGCCCAGAAATGAAGAAGAGTACGTGGCGGACCTTAGGGAAAGGCTTAGGGACATACACCAAAGGACCAGAAGCCAGATTAAGATGACGAGCGACCGCATGAAGACCAGGTATGATGCCAAGGCAACAACGTCAGGATTCAAGGAAGGAGATCTGGTGTGGCTGTATAATCCCCATCGCCAAAAGGGGAAATCACCTAAGTTACAGCGGAACTGGGAAGGTCCCTACAGAATAGTAACCCGCATCAACGATGTTGTCTACCGCATCCAGCGAGGACCAAGGGCCAAAATGAAAGTGGTTCATGTGGACCGACTGAGTCGATACAATGGCCGAAATGAGGATGCACTTGTTCGGGACGAACACGTCTAAGAGGGGGGCAGTGTAGCATAATAATAACTACGCGCCTATGTCTATGCAGCAAATTCCGAAGTGACTTTCCATTCTGGCAGAATTTTGGTTCAAACTGTCCTTCATTCGAGGTTCGTGTCGGGGACGAAGTCTCCACAGCTCATGTCAACGAAAGAGACGAATAATATTAGGGATAAAAGGGAATTATAACTGCAAGAATTATTTCTCTTGTTCCAGTGGTCGAAGAATTTGCTAGAAGTTTCTGGCTATCAGAAACTTCTGCTATATAAGGACAGATGGCGATCAAAAAAAACACAGTTGGTTTAGAACCGTGGCGAAGAGATTGGAAAAGTGATAATGGGCGAAGTTGTAATTTGGTGATAAATTGAAAGTTGAGAGTAAACAAGAAAAAGTAATTAGTTTGGATTTGTGAATTAAGTAATTGAAAGGAGATAAAGTGATTTGAGAGGAAAGAGACCTTGTAAGAAAAGAATTTGCAAAGAATAGTATAGTGTGAACTTGAATTGTTCTATAGACTAGAAAATAAAGAAATAAATTTCACAGAATATCGTTTTATCTACTCGAGCCGTAGCCAGCATATTACAATATAATATTGCAGATAGGATCTTATACGCGATGTTTAGGAGACTAATACCTCGACGCAGTTCATTTCGTGAGAAAGTTTAAACAGTCTGCGTTTTTATAACTTTCTTAGAAGCTGTTTTCTTCCCTTTCTTATGTTTATAGATGTTATAAGGTCCTGTCGTCAACGTATGCAACGTCGCTTTATAAGTTTCTATGGCAGAATCGGGAAAGCAAAAGTTACATTCCGAATGTTTTCGGAACATCTACATCATTTATTACATCTAGTAATAAATGAATTTAAAAGCGAGTTTTTCCTAAACCACTTGTCGAGAGTCTATTTATATGTGTAAATAGTTATGTTACAAATTTTATTTAGAAAGACATTGAGACAAGTTTAACTTGAACGATTTTAGATCACACTACTAAAGTGCGGTAGTGTTTAACCAATACATCGAAAAAAACAAATGATACCTCAAATTAAAAGTTATTAAAAGTAGTATTAAAATTCATCTCAGATTTCTTTGCTGTGCAAAAAATTTCAGGTGTTTTTCTTGATGAACCCCGTAAGCTTCTGAACATCTTTCCTGTTGACTTTGGCTACAACACGGTTCCATTTAATCAACATTGAATTCAAATTTCTGACAATTCCTGCATTCCTCCTCAATTTAAATTTAACAATTGCCCAATATTTTTCTATTGGTTGAAGCTGGGGCCAGTTTGGTGGATTCATGTTTTTGGGTACAACATCCACATTGTTGCTGTTGTACCACTCCATGACGTATGAAAGGCAGAAGTCGTTTTGTTAGGCACTCCTTGATGTAAACATCCGATGTCATTGTGGAAGTTGTCACAAAAGCCCTGCTCTTAAGGCCACAACTGCAGATCGCCTGCCAAACCATTGCCTTCTTAGCAAATTTATTCACTCTTATATACTGTAACATAATGTAGCATAATAACTACGCCCTCGAACAGGCAACAAATTTCGAAGTGTCTTTTCATTGCTTTCTTTTGAGGTTCGTGTCTGAAATTAGTCACCACAGCTCGGATAATATCGCGGGTAAAAGAGAACAAGAGAGAATTATAACTGCACGAAATGATTGTCATAATTTTTAGGGATTTTGTTTTTAGGTATTTTTGTTTTTGGTCGAAGAATTTGCTAGAAGTTTCTGGCTATCAGAAACTTCTGCTATATAAGGACAGATGGCGATCAAAAAAAAGCACAGTTGGTTTAGAACCGTGGCGAAGAGATTGGAAAAGTGATAATGGGCGAAGTTGTAATTTGGTGATAAATTGAAAGTTGAGAGTGAACAAGAAAAAGTAATTAGTTTGGATTTGTGAATTAAGTAATTGAAAGGAGATAAAGTGATTTGAGAGGAAAGAAATGGGCGAAGTTGTAATTTGGTGATAAATTGAAAGTTGAGAGTGAACAAGAAAAAGTAATTAGTTTGGATTTGTGAATTAAGTAATTGAAAGGAGATAAAGTGATTTGAGAGGAAAGAGACCTTGTAAGAAAAGAATTTGCGAAGAATAGTATAGTGTGAACTTGAATTGTTCTATAGAGTAAAAAATAAAGAAATAATTTCACAGAATAATTGTTTTATCTACTCGAGCCGTAGCTCGCATATTACATTGGTGTCAGAAGTGGGATAAAACTTATTCTGTGAATAACTATTTCCGTGGTGTGAAATTGCACAAGAAAAAAAAAAAAAAAAAAAAAAACGATTTCTGCGTTGAGTTAATTAGTTGCGCAAAAATGGGTCGCAAGTTGGGAAAACTAACTATAATTCAACTAAAGGCAGAACTCAGTAAGCGGAATCTCGACACAACTGGGGGAAAAGATGCCCTACTGATTCGTCTGGAAGAAGCAGTAACGCAGGAAGGTGAAAATCCGCATGACATAGAGTTTGACGTGGAAGAGGAACCAGCAAGTACAGTAGCCGACCCGGGTATAACAAGTCTGCTCCTGCAACTTAAGTTAGTCATGGACGAACAAAAGAAAGCAATAGAAGATCAAAGTCATAAGCTCGATGACCAAAGGAATTCTCTAGAACTTAAGTTGGATGAACAAAAGAAAGCAATGGATGAACAAAAGAAGGCAATGGACGAACAAAAGAATTCTCTAGAACTTAAGTTGGATGAACAAAAGAAAGCAATGGATGAACAAAAGAAGGCAATGGACGAACAAAAGAATTCTCTAGAACTTAAGATGGACGAACAAAAGAATTCTCTAGATGCTCTGGAAAGTAAACTTGATGAGCAAAACAAGAACTTGGAATCCAAATTCGAAGTGATCGAAGAGAAAATCGAGAAGGTAGAGACGCAACTCGAAAAAGTCGAAACTAGATTCGATGAAAACTTTGAGAAGCATGAAACTCAGTTCGGGAAAATAGAGACTCAGTTCGAAAAAGTAGAAAAACAAGTCGAAAATCTTACTAAGGAACTCAGCAACGTGAAGAGACAGAAAGCACGGGAATATTCCACCGACGGTCTGAGAAGAAAGGAGATGCAGCCTCCTATCTTCGATGGTCAAACATCATGGCCAATTTATAAAAGGCAATTCGAAGCGGCCGCAATGACCAATAGCTGGGACGATGAAGAGAAGTCCATTGCACTCACACTTGCACTGAGGGGTCCAGCTGCGGAGCTCTTGCAGACCATCCCGGAAGATAAACAGCAGAACTACGACTCTCTGGTTCAGGCTATCGAAATGCGGTTTGGGGATGAACACATGCAGCAGGTGTACAGGGTTCAGCTGCGTAGTCGAGTCCAAAAAAGGGGGGAAACGCTCCAACAGTTGCAAGCGGATATAGAGCGACTAGCCCATCTTTCATACCCTAAAGCCGGTGAGGAGCTTATCAACGAAATGGCGGTGGAAGCTTTTATTCAGGCCATAGAGGACAGACAACTGCAAATGGCTGTAAGGATGGCTGAAAAGCGAACACTCCCCGAGGCATTGGCATTCGCTTTGTCAATGAAGGCTGCGGACCAAGCATACCAGGGAATACACCGTGTCAGGGAAATGTCCGTCGTGGAATGCTCATGCCAGAGAACAGCCATCATGGATGAAGACAGAGCTCGCGGAAGTCAAATCCGTTGCTGGAATTGCAACCAAACCGGACACCTACAACGGCAGTGCAGAAGTGCACCTAGACGAGGAAATTGTTCACATTGCGGAAGTAGGAGAAGCAGAGAGGAAGCATCTGGCGGTGATAACATCCATCCTGTCAGTCAGACTTCCCAAAACCAGCAGTTTTGCGTAAGGACCAACTTCGCGGGGCAGAAGTTGGTTACTGGAATCGAGGCCCCCAGGACCACCATTCAAGTTTCGCAAACCAAACGGGGTAACAAGAGCCTGACAGTGGAGGCACTAATCAACGAGAAGAAGTGCGTAGCCACCATCGACACAGGTGCCACTGCCTCCATTGTAAGAAGAGATATCGTCAAAAGCTCCTGGCTGCACAACATCAACAGCTACTGCCTGAAGACTGCAACAGGGGAAATGGCGAAGGTATTTGGAGAAGTTCGTCTTACGATTACTCTGGCAGGACTGACGTTCTCCCATGCGTTTCTGGTGGCAGATATATGCGACGAGTGCATCATCGGAGTAGACTTCATGAAAGCAAATGAAGTAATCTTGGACATCGGGATGCAAGTACTGAGGTATCGAAATGTGGAGATTCCGATGGTGTACGGAAATGAGAATGCCGTAACTCTCAGGACAGTCATCAGCAAAGACGAAGTTTTGCCGCCGTCTTCAGAGACAATCATTTGGACGAAGCTGGAAGGTGATCTTGGGAGCCACCGATTCTACATAGTAGAACCAGACCCAGAGAAGAATGCTCAAGACTACATCGTGGGAAAGACGTTAGTCGAACCAAAGAACACCATGGTTCCAGTGAGGGTTTTGAACGCAAGACCACACACTGTCAAACTAAGGCGAGGGGAGGTGACTGGAAAATGCACGCCGATTACCGCCGTCGCAACAATATCTGAACGTGATGCTCCAAAACTTCTCCCATCACCTTGGACAGCGGAAGCGAGAGAGACGATTCTCCAGTCCAGTGAGCTGAATCAGGAGCAGCGAACTATGGCAGAGAATCTTATCAATGAGTACGCTGATGTATTTGCCTCACAGGACGGAGAATACGGCCGAACACACCTGGTACAACATCGAATAGACACTGGTGATACTAGACCAATTCGTCAGCCTGCTAGGCGCCTTCCATTGGCAAAGCAGACAGAAGTTGCAGAGATGGTGTCGGCAATGGAGAAAGAAGGTCTGATTGAAAGTTCCAAAAGTCCGTGGGCATCACCGGTTGTACTGGTTAAGAAGAAAGATGGCAGCACGCGGTTCTGCGTGGACTATCGGCAGCTCAATTACGTCACCAAGAAAGACAGCTACCCTCTGCCACGGATTGACGACACGCTAGACACACTATCAGGAGCCCGATGGTTTTCCACTCTCGACTTGAAGAGTGGCTACTGGCAGGTACAGATCCATCCAGAAGACCGGGAGAAAACCGCCTTCACCGCAGGAAATGGGCTATGGCAATTCACGGTAATGCCATTCGGGCTGTGCAATGCTCCGGCGACTTTCGAGCGATTGATGGAATGTGTCCTGCAAGGGTTAACATGGAAAACCTGTTTGGTATACTTGGATGATGTCATCGTCGTAGGAAAAACGTTTGCGCAACACCGAGACAATCTAAGGGATGTGTTTCAAAGGCTTCGAAGTGCCCACCTGAAGCTCAACCCCAAGAAGTGCGCCCTGTTTAGAGCGGAAGTCAAGTACCTGGGACACATAATTTCAGCGAAAGGAGTGAGAACCGATCCGGAGAAGGTCGAAGCGGTGAAAAACTGGCCAGTCCCCAAAGACAAACACCAACTAAGGAGCTTCCTGGGCCTAGCCACCTACTACAGACGGTTCGTGAAGGATTTTGCCGGGATCGCAAAGAACCTGCACCAGTTGACGGAAAAGGGAAAACAATTCAAATGGTCAATTGAGTGCGAGAAGAGCTTCAAGGCACTTAAACAACGGCTATGCGATGCCCCGATACTGGCTTACCCCACTCCCGGGGAAACGTTCGTTGTGGATGCAGATGCTAGTAATGTCGGGGTAGGAGCCGTACTCTCCCAGGTGCATGACGGCCAAGAGAAGGTGGTTGCGTACTTCAGCAAGGTGCTCTCTAAGCCGGAAAGGAACTACTGCGTGACAAGGCGGGAACTTCTAGCTTTGATCTTGGCTACGAAGCATTTTCACAAATACCTCTACGGGAGGAAGTTCGTTCTTCGCACAGACCATGCAGCCTTAAAATGGCTATTACAGTTCAAGAGTCCTGAGGGTCAGGTCGCAAGATGGATCGAAAGGCTGCAAATCTACGACTACGAAATACAGCATCGTAAAGGAAAACTCCACTCTAATGCGGATGCACTGTCCCGGAGACCATGCAGAACGGATTGTAAACATTGTGCGCGTCAGGAAGAACGGGAGCTGGTTTCCATCCAAAGAATGAGAGCCGAACCTATCGCCGGCTGGAGCGTAGATGAGATCCGGAACGCTCAGAAGGAAGACCCGGATATCGAGCCGATTCTGGCCTGGAAGGAGAACATGGAGAAACCGGATCATCAGGACATCTCTCACAGAAGCCCGACCTTAAAGGCATATTTTGCGCAGTGGGACTCCCTCCATGTCCAAGAAGGTGTTCTGAGAAGAAAATGGGAATCCTCCGACGGAAAGTCGTTTGTAATGCAGCTTGTCGTACCACGGACGAGGGTCAAGGAGGTGTTACAGGAAATGCATGGCGGGGCGACCGGAGGCCACTTGGGAGTGAATAAGACGTTAGAAAAGGTACGAGAACGTTTTTATTGGTTAAAAGCGAAGGAAGATATCGAAGACTGGTGCAGAAAATGCGACGTGTGTGCAGCTAGCAAGGGTCCGAGAATCAAAACTCGAGGTAAGATGCACCAATACAACGTGGGAGCACCTTTCGAACGAATCGCCATTGACATCGCAGGGCCCTTTCCGGAAACCGACAATGGTAATCGGTATATCCTCGTAGTGATGGACTACTTCAGTAAGTGGCCGGAAGCGTTTCCGATCCCTAACCAGGAAGCCAGAACCGTGGCGGAGCAGATCGTCTACAATTGGGTTAGCAGATTCGGTGTGCCCTTGGAATTGCATTCTGACCAAGGGCGGAACTTCGAGTCAAGAATCTTCCAAGAGATGTGTCAACTACTCGGAATCAAAAAGACAAGGACAACCCCGCTTCATCCACAGTCGGACGGTATGGTGGAGCGTTTAAATAGGACTTTGGACGAACATCTCTCGAAGGTCGTAGGTGACTACCAACGGGATTGGGACCGGCAGATTCCCTTGTTTTTGATGGCCTATAGAAGTGCCGTGCATAGCACTACTCGACATACGCCGTTCGAAATCTTATTTGGTGGAATAGCTCGTTTACCCAGTGAGGTGAAATTTGGATCTCCTACCAATGAGCCCAGAAATGAAGAAGAGTACGTGGCGGACCTGAGGGAAAGGCTTAGGGACATACACCAAAGGACCAGAAGCCAGATTAAGATGACGAGCGACCGCATGAAGACCAGGTATGATGCCAAGGCAACAACGTCAGGATTCCAGGAAGGAGATCTAGTGTGGCTGTATAATCCCCATCGCCAAAAGGGGAAATCACCTAAGTTGCAGCAGAACTGGGAGGGTCCCTACAGAATAATAGCCCGCATCAACGATGTTGTCTACCGCATCCAGCGAGGACCAAGGGCCAAAATGAAAGTGGTTCATGTGGACCGACTGAGTCGATACAATGGCCGAAGTGAGGACACACTTGTTCGGGACGAACAAGTCTAAGAGGGGGGCAGTGTAGCATAATAATAACTACGCTCCTATGTCTATGCAGCAAATTCCGAAGTGACTTTCCATTCTGGCAGAATTTTGGTTCGAACTGTCCTTTCATTCGAGGTTCGTGTCAGGGACGAAGTCTCCACAGCTCATGTCAACGAAAGAGACGAATAATATCAGGGATAAAAGGGAATTATAACTGCAAGAATTATTTCTCTTGTTCCAGTGGTCGAAGAATTTGCTAGAAGTTTCTGGCTATCAGAAACTTCTGCTATATAAGGACAGATGGCGATCAAAAAAAGACACAGTTGGTTTAGAACCGTGGCGAAGAGATTGGAAAAGTGATAATGGGCGAAGTTGTAATTTGGTGATAAATTGAAAGTTGAGAGTAAACAAGAAAAAGTAATTAGTTTGGATTTGTGAATTAAGTAATTGAAAAGAGATAAAGTGATTTGAGAGGAAAGAGACCTTGTAAGAAAAGAATTGCGAAGAATAGTGTGAACCTGAATTGTTCTATAGACTCGAAAATAAAGAAATAATTTCACAGAATAATTGTTTTATCTACTCGAGCCGTAGCTTGCATATTACAATACGTTTCATCGTCAACCCTGCTTTCAAACGTATACGTCTTGCTGTACTCTTGCTTGTATTGAACTTTTTTGCTCGATCATTGTCCGATAGCCCAGGGTTACGTTTCACAGATCTCATTACCGTCGAGACCAGTTTTGAATTCTTACATTCCGTTTTCTTAATTTTTTTTAGCTCTTGCGATACTAAATGTTTTTTTATACTGTTTTATAACACTGCACACTGTAGTTTTCGGTAATTTTAATACCTTTGCAATCTTTGAACCCGACCACGAAGGATTTTCGAGAAATTTGTTCACTATTATTTTGCGACTTTCAATTTCCATTGTGCACAGAACCACTGATACATGTTCAATCAAAACAAAAAATGGACCAATTAACAGTTAAGTTTTACTGAAAAAGTGTGTGTCACAATAGTTCGTTATTTACCGCTAGAGGCGCTGCAATAATCATCAAATGGCGTACAGATTTTGCGTGAACCGGACTTTATTTGTGACTGAATTCTTGTAGAATTTTTATACTATACAACTTGGCCCTTTCACATTTATTGTCGTCCTAAAACGCCGTACGCAATACGAGTACTACGATAGTCGTATCAGGAAATATATGTGGCTTTTGATACGCAATACAAATCGTTGCAATAACAAATCGTTGTAGTCATCGATTTTTTCAAAGCCGAAAGCGACATCGCCATTCAGGGTGATTAATCTGAACAACTTGAACTGAAATATGTAATAAGAAATGAGTGAAATAATAGAATAGAACCTATTACTTACCATCATGAAATTTTAAAAGATTTTAACAGTAAAGACAAATTTACTGTGCCAACGAATTCAATTCTAAAATAATTTTTAAAATAGATAAGTGAAACCAATCTTTAGTTTTCTTTCGTAAACATTATTACAGTCGATTTTTATTTTATACAAAAAAGGAAGAGAAACTTATTAGACAATAATAATATAATTGTAGAATATTAATGCTAACATTTTTTCTTTATATATGTTTCATTATTCTAATAAATTTTTATTTATTTTGTTCAAAATTTATTTTATAATATTATCATTATATAGACAGACATAGTAGTTAACAATATTTTTTTTTTGTTTACCATATTTTATTAAAAACCTAAAATATTATTGGCAAAAAAATATAACAAAAAAAAAGCAACAAAAAAGATTTTTTTTTTACTTAATGCAACATTTTTTTTTAAATTGTATTTCTGTTTTGGGCTTTTTTTATTTTTAAAGGGACAGACAAATATTTGAAAATGTGAAAAAATAACAAATAAAACGATAATAGGTAGTAAAAGTCATGAATTGAATTTAATTAATGCTTCAGCTCAAAAGAGTCATGGCTTTGTTTTGAGGTAGAAATACAAACAGGAATATTTGTCAGACAAAACTTAATGGCATAGAGAAAACAATGAGTAGATCTCCAAATAGTTGCAGGTAGCTTGGTATTTAGCGGTATAAGACCTACGATTTGATCAAAGCGGTATGAAATTATGGCAATACCTCGAAGTGATAAGGTTCATGATGCTAGGAAGGTGGACTAATAGCGTTTTCATTGAAAATCGGTAGAAGTTTCAATGAAACATTCGTAAAGTTCTGTAAAAGTAGCGGTGACACACATACAAACAAGAGACATATAAAGTCGATTTCCAAAGGAAGACGAGAGAATTTCAAACGACCGATAAGCATGCAAGAAAAAAAAAATTAAAAGAGATCAAAAGCCAACCTAGTACCTATGTAAGCCACAATAGGGAAAATCGGACGACGCCCACCGAAATTCTGTTCCATATGCGGAGTTTCAGCTTGATGCGTTTCAATGGGGGTTAAATCGTATACGTATCCGCCTGTTTATTTTTAATTAACATTGTACCCGTTTCCCTTTTACAACCCCTCCTCGGAGGTGGGCAGCCAAAAAGCTATATTTATGCATGCCAATGACAACATGTTGTATTTCAACTATACGCGCTGCACCCAGGTCAGTGCAGTCTCCATGTCTGCGTTCCAAACGCGCATTCCATTGATCGATTTCACCTGAGAATATGAACTGCGTATTGGACTGAAAATAGCCTCGACGCCTACCGAAATTCTGCTCCTTACTCGGAGTTTTAGCTTGGTGCGCTTTAATGTACGTTAAACCGTATCGTTTTCGACCAAACTAAACTACTCGGCTTTGTTAAAAGGTAAGGCAAGACCTGGCTAAAATAAAACTTGGTGTAGTTCGATGGTTAAAAATAAATATTTGGCGGAAACAGTCCATTGCAGCTTAGCGCTTAGTGGTATATTCTTTGCATGAATAGAAGTGACTTACAGTTTTATGCCGGATTCGATTCGCAATTGATTTTCGAAGGCTTGTCAGACATGTTTTACTGAGTTTCAAAATCTGAATCTCTCGCACTGATCACTCAGATACGACACTCACTAACGCGCTCGTTAGAACAATGTAAACGATCAGTTATTATACATATATATGTATGTCTTTAAGATACTAACGTGGAAAAGCACCCCTTAAAATACAGAACGTCTTACACCCTAATTCTGTCATTCGACGGTCTATCATAATTGATTCATTAGTGTTTGAAAAACTTCCATTTACGTTGACTTTATCAGATTGTGTCAAAGATTGGCATTTAATTGTTCAAACTCGTTTAGTTTACCAGTTTGTGGTTTTGAATCTAAAATTAAAACGTTCCATCACGTCACCAAAAAATTACCTACATACATATTACACAAAAATCTAGTTAAATGTTTCGCTTTCGCTTTCAACTTAAGGCCGCTTTCACCCACTATATGCATGCGTGAAAATTCTTTCGAAATTAAATTATTTTTGTAGCTTCACTTTTGTGTATTCCCATATCGCTAAATAGGTTGCTTGAATTGACTAATTTATCAAATCGTTATATATCAAATTGTTATATAAAAAAAATGTTTTATCAAAATAAATATAAAACCACTTAATTAATTTAAGAATTATTAATAATTTAAGAATTATTAGCACTCGAACAATGAACTACTAGTTACACAGATTTTTATTAATGCGGCTATTAGGGAGAATATATATGAAATTCTGCCACGTGATTTTCGTGTTGATAGATTCATGGATCATTTGGAAATAGGCTGTGCATATGATTGACAGATGTTTGATGACTGAGCGGAAAACTCAAAGTTCGAGTCCAAAAAAAAAACAGGTTTCGCGGTCGCACTTATCGCGAAAGTCTGGCAAACATACGATAGTAAAATTGTCTACAGGAGCTTTATTGAACCGAAAAAATTGCCCTTCCGAAATGACATAAAACTGTAGGGCCGCATAGCATGAATGGCTGCGAGAAGCCATGTATGGGCTGTTAACACCAAAATATTTATTTATAGACCCAGGTCTACCCAGACTATAGACCTGGGCCATCTAAAGTAAGATTGACAGGTGCCGCTCCAAATGACTTCGGGAATATGAAATTTATCCCCTCATGGGATATTTTTTTCGTTTCGACTTAGGGAATAGGTTCTTCATTTTAAAAGAAAACAATTTTTCCTTGGTTCACAGTTTAATTTTCTTGGACGGATAATAGATAAGAAGGGCCAAGGAACAAGGAACAACTATCAATATAATCATAAAGTTTATGCCATCATTCTAATATTTAGTTTATAAAGAGTAGGTTCAAAACAGGAGAAAGTTAACTTAAAATATAGTTGACTGAATCTTATAAGTTTTTTTTTACCATCGCGAGTCTACTCTATACATATGTCCGTTTATTAAAGTTTGCATTCTCCGCAAAGTTAAAATCTTTCGCTAACAAGGCTGCAACATATTTGTTTGTTTTGCTTTAACAAATTATTACTTTCAAAGATGTGCCACGATACATTTTTAAACTGAATCATCTACTATATGTCTCATAGGAAGCAAGGATTTAATTTGGAAAATTTTATCTAAGAGAATAAGGAAACTCTTTGTTGTGCGTTAAGGTTGTTGGATTATATCGGATCATTAAAGAGAGTAAAATATTTATTAATTTATTATTTATTGGATGGTAAAAATTTGCTATTCACTTTAAATTGTTTTCAAAATATATAATAATTATGTATAAAGTTTTAATAAGTTGTTGTTTTTTTTTTACATAAACATTACTAAAAACTAACTAAGCAACGCTTTTTTGATAATGCATTTCACTTACATTTGTAATTCGATTCCAACTAAAATCACATTTGAAATTCAGGTTTTTCCATTGAAGAATATTATTATTATTATTATTATTTATGAAGAAACTTCACTTCTTTTTTTTTTACTTAAGTTTTATGCAATAGATACATACATACACAGCGACGATATATTATTATTTTTCTTAAAAACTTTTCTTTTCTTTTTTTGTTTTTGATATAGAGTGCGCATATTAGCACACTTAAAGATGTATAAAACACAACGGTGTACATTTTCGAAAGAATATTTAGGTTTGTTTAAAGAAAAAAAGAATAAAATAAAAATGATTTAATCATTTCGAATAATATGTGTGGGCTTTTCACTTCGATTTAAGGACGATTTGTCCTCCGAATCCCAATTGGGTTTTCCTTTCTTTTAATTTTGCATCAGTGATTCAGTCTTTTAGAGCAGCAAATAAAAGCAAGAATATTTTTTTTTTATCTTTCTGCAAGGTGCAGAGAGTTGAGCTGAATATCTTCAGTTTTTTTTTTTTTTTTTTGAAAAAAAACTTTGGCACAGGGAATTTAAATAGGAAATAAATTTTAAGGAAGTAGAACAATCTCATTGAGTATGGAATTGAAAAAATAAAAGAAAAAAATGCAAATGCCATGGATAAGGAATACAAATTAGTGAAAAGAGTGTTGAGAAATAAATTCTAACAAATGTATATGCGGGATTCTATATCAATCTAAGTAGTTTAGATGTAGTACAATTTGAGTAAGTATAGTAATTCTGAACGATTAGACACAATATTAATGCGAAAAATTTGATTTCTGATCTATCTAGACGACAAACGACGACAAATATTGAAGCATGTTCTCTAATTTAACTTCTTTAAATTTTTCTCCATATCCATGCCTTGATTTCTCTCTATGCACTACTTTCACTATCCAAATGATCCTTGTTGGATTTGTTGCTGCTGCTGCTGCTGCTGCTGTTGTTGTTATGATTATCTTTTTGAGCAAAGAACAAATTCCTTAGAATCGATGTTCGTGTAGAGTTCTTTGTTGGCGATTTTGGAAGAGAACTAGTTGTTGGAGCGATAGCTTCATCATGCATTGGAATAACTGGTGCTGATGAGGCAGCCTTATCTTCTTCTTCGGCTTGTTGTTCTAAGCTAACATTTTCTGGGATGTTATTTGATCCGGTATTTGAATCGAGGGAGAGAGTTCGATGTGTTGCCGAATTAAGTTTGGTATGTCGTGAACTAAATGCAAGACGTTTTCCAGTTGTTGCTGAATTATTTGGGTCCAGATCTTCGCGGTATGAACGTTCCGAACTGCGAAATGAGCGACTGCTGCCGACACTGGTCTTATCTGCTCCAGGGTCCTGAAAAAAAGGATAAATAAATATTTTAGCTCCACTTTTGACGAAATGTTTTTCTTTTATGGGAAACCACATTGTGCATTGCATTCCGACAAATCTGTGATACCACGCCAAAGTTAAATTTTACGCTAAATTTAAATATGGGGATATAACTTTGCCATCACATATGGACATATATATTCTCTTACTAATGAACGAGTTTTTGACATTTCAAGCGTTTGTCCCGACGCATGTTAGACACGATTTCGTCTCATCCGTATGTCTGTACCGAACCTGCGATAGGCTGGTTTTAGCCACCAATACTCTACCAACTGACGTATCCGTGTACGTGGTAGAGCATAGGTGGTTAAAACCAAGTCAATTGCAAGTTCGGTCCACGCCTGTGTACCTATGATTTCTTCTTTGTGCAATTTTTCAACAAACATTTCGTACTATTATTCGAGCAAAAACTCAATTGAAATTTGTCAATGCAATAATTGTTAATTGAAAAAAAATTAATAAAACAAATCACAAAATATTGATTTTCTCCGATGGGACTCGATTTGCAACACACTAGCCATCTCAGCCACAGAGGTGTTATTGTTGAGAAAGTCTAAAGCAATACTTGTTCGCATACGTATGCATTAATTCATCGTATGTGTAGTATGTTTGTCACTCAGGTCTACCTGCACAGTTCTTCCTAACATACAGAAAATACCAGGCGACTAGCTATAGGGCACAAAAATAGAGACACCACTTGGAAGTTCACTGGACAGCTCGATCTCGATTACACAGATGTCAGTTACCTCCTCTTTATGAAATACTTCGCCATGCACAAAAATGCATTTAATTAAACACTGATTTTGCAAAAGCGGACTTAGCAATTAACACCATTAAAACCGCAAACAAAATCAAAGCTAAGAAACACATTTTGTCCAGGATGTACAAAACTAAAGCTTATGTTCAACTAGGCAATATTAAAGTATCAAAATCTGCTGGTCAATCACCATTTCAAACGATGTCCTGTATAAGAGATAAGAGTATGGAACTAATTGCAAATAGCATAAAACTCCGTAGGTAACATCAATATGAGTTATGCAACCAAGTGTTTGAATGCAACTCACAAGGAGAAGAGGTTGTCAAAAAACAACTTGGGGAAGACGCCTGGAAAAAGTAAGTAGTTTTGGAATGTCATCAACATTCTGGTAAATAACCCGGTGGAAATGTTTTATAGAAGTTTTTTTTGATCCAGGAGGACAAGCAAGAAGAAGGTTGTATAAGGCCTATCAAAAGTTCGGTAATTTGGGTTTAATTTATTAGTTTTTCAAAAAAAAAAAACAACAAGAAATTAGCTGTCATAATCCTTAGATTTTGACGTTATCTCAAGTTAGCGCAATTTCCGCGAATATCAAAATGCATATGAAGTGAATTCACCGTTTCTTGTGATTGTTTCCAAGTGGTTTCAAAGATTCTATTCTGGGCATTTATCTATGGACGGCGAACCTTTGAAAGTCTCCAAAAATATTCGACTGATGATACGAGTACAAATGTGGCTCCTGCAGAATGAAAAAAATTAAGAAGATCCAAGTATGACCCAGGAAATTATAGACGAATAACTGGGCTTGATGCCATAGCTGTGCAACGAATATTAAGTCGTCAATTGAAACAAGCTCGATAGGTTCCTCAAATTTTAAATGAGTAACGTAGGAGATATTGAAATCATTGCACATTCCCAATAAGTTGCAATTCAGGCTGGGCTATAAGCATAAAAGCTGAGAAAATAATAGTCTCTTTCTAGAATAAGTCATTTGTTAATCCGGAGGGCTAATGGAGGAGAAGGTACAACCACGAACTCTATGAGTTGTACCAAGATGTGGATGCTCAACGACTCCATTGGTCTTGTCACATTGAGCGAGTTCGGGATTAAAGAGGGTGTAATGCTGCAGTGTCATGGGTCAAGAGTCCGATAAGTAAATAAATTAAATATTGCTATGAAAGTCTTTGGCTACAATTAAAAGACGATGCTGATAAATGACAAATGAATATCAATAATCAGCTTTTCCCGTCTGCATATAAAAAACAAAAAAAACAAAAAAAAAACCTTCTTACCTGATCTAATGGCGCAGTATACCAAACATCTGAACAATCTCTTTTCCCGTCAATAACATAGCAAACAGTATTATCGAATCTGACTCGTTCAGAAGTGCCATCTTCGCTTACATTTGAGGAATCCATTTGCTGCAAAAATAATAAAAACTACAGTTATTTACTTATTCTATACGAATATTTCTATAACAAACCTGTTTATAACTAAGTATCGAACCGGCCAAAGCTTTGGTCGAGGCAGTATCGTTAAGTGTATTTCCGGACTTCTCGCTAACACATGTAACCGCAGATGCAGTTTCCGATGAACTTACATCGGCTTGAACTTCTAACCTATGACCGGTAATACTACCAGCTAGGGCTGTAGTCGACTCACGATTTGATGTATGTGATGCGCCGAACGCATTTGTCTGACCCGGTACACCAATATGACTGCCACTTGCCACGCTAAGACTGACTTCACCAATACTTGTAGCACCTATTCGTGAGACAGCATCAACACTTGCGCCATCACTTTGGTTTCGCATTTGATTTTCTTCTTCTTCGTCGTCAAAATCGAACTTGAAGCCATCGCGTGTTGAGACGCCACAGCCTGCACGGCATAAGGATACTGGAACTACACCGTAAACGTAAAAGAGGAGAATTGGAACGCCAATAGCGACGGCGAGTCCAGCTAAAACTGGTGAAACTAGAATCTGAAATGAAAATGAAAAATCCATAATTAGGACAATTTATTAAAATGATTTGAATATAAAACTGAAGTCAGAACAACGCGTTAACCATTTCACTTAAATTCTTGAGATATTCAGGGATAAAAATAAGAGTTTGGTAAAGAAAGAGATTAATGTGTATAATTTACAACAACGGATGAGAAATTTAGCAAATCTAAAAATCGATAAGAATTAACATTTACTCCCCGGCAACGTCAGACTACCCACAGTTGACTACGCCACGAAATTCTCCCACAATCATCATATTCCCGCCAACAGATTTGTATTTACTTGAATTTTAAAGAATATTTTTTTTTTGTTGGATAATAAATACGCAAACGATGAACGTTTATAAAGCTCTACAAATGAAAAGAATCGAGTGTTTATATCATAGCCTATCATTGAGATCACACTGTTTGAATCACATAGCCTTAGTCTGCGGCAGTGAGATGGATTCTGGCTTAGGAAATAGTCAGAGTCCGCTTAAACGCCAACCCAATTTCAAGTTATTGCGAAGCGACTTCACTGGCGACATCCAATGAGTTAATAAACTTTAAAAGACATAATCTTAAGTGATGCAGAATATTGAACGAGAAAAAAAGAAAAATGACCAACTTTATTTGACCTTGAGACAATTATGCTGATTAGCTCAGAAATTTTAGGTTTTCATCTCGGCAAAATAGGGTATGATAGGAAATTTCGAAATGTGCCTATGTTAAATGTATTGTGCAACATACACTTTTCAACACCCTGCAACCTGGAGAACTATAAATACTGATTCACGGTTCGAATCCTGATGTCAAGAATCATCTATTTATTTCGCATGAAATAAATATAAAAGTCAATCACTTGCGAAAGCTAAGTCAACTCTACTGTGAAGGCATAACACTGGCAGTAGGGTGGTCATAAGACTAAAATGCAAATTTGATGGTGATGATGACATCAGGAGGACGGAAAAAAATACTGTGAATCATAAGCAACGATAATAATAGCGAAAACAAACAAAATACTCCCTAGTTATCTGGGCAGCCACCCTTGGAGTTTATAGAAACTTAATACTACCTGAGTTTCAAACTACACCACTCTGTCTTTCTCTCTGTCTCTTCCCCTTTCCACAAAACGCACGTGTTCTAAAAAAAAAAAATTAGTATAAGGGTATTCATATTCCCTTTAACACGTGCTAATTATAAAAAAAAAAAAAATACTGAGAATCCGCTCTACGAATGTACAGAGGTTTCAGCTTCTTAGATCGTCCGGGGTGAAAAGGGGGAACAAAAAAAAAAAAAATAACTGCAACACCTTGTATTTCGAAATTCAACAATTTTCTCGTTAAGTACCAAAACTAGGGACGGATCTATAGTCCTACTTGATATTAGCAGTTTCCAAAAAGAATCATAGTCTTGCAGAAGTTATAGTGAACGAAAAAACATGCCTAAGTTGCTCAAAATTAAACGTATTTTCAAATCCGATTGACACCGAAAACAATACGACTCCAGTTCTCACTTGGCCAAATATAACGAGAAAGGAATCGTTGAAATTGGTGCATTTTTGCTCAAGTTACTGTGCACTCAAAAATGGCATAAAATTAATAGTATTTTCAAAACCTTTGATCCGATTAACACCAAGAGCAATAGATCTTGAAAACTAATTCAGGCTAACGCTTTAAATAAAGAGCAGAGAGTGAATGGAAGAGGCGAAAAGCAATGCGACAGCCAGACAAACACAGACGGAAAGAGAGACACATAGCACAGCCGCCATGTGGTAGCCACTTTTTTGACATTCTGAGTATAGTACCGTTAGAATTTGAAATTATTTTGGATACCATTTTTGACGTGATCACGACTGAAGTACAAACAAATAAACCGAAATTTTAAGTTTTGCAATTCTCGAATTTTTTTAAATTTCAAAAATTGTAAGAAAGCAAACCTGCAAAATGCCAGATTTTACTTTGAAGTTAATGGAAATCTATTAAGAATACTTGTTCTTGAGTGCGAATATTCCTAATGTTTTTTTTTTTTTTTTTGTAATTTGAACTTATGACCTCAAGTACATACTCGTATATAGGTATATTCCCCGTTTTCTGAATGAATGAATGAATAAACGAAATCATTCAGTTACTATTGACAGTGGAATTAATTCGATAATGCCCAACACTAGTAGACAAGGCCTTTTCTGAGAAGGACATTTTTTTATCTATGAAGAAAAAGTCTTAAGTGGTAATTAGGTTAGGTTGGTTCGAGTGGCTGCCGGTGCCTTAAGCACAGACACACTTAGACAAAAGTAGGTCCAATGTGATACTACAGGATCAAGAAATTTCCCCCGTCCTACAGTAGAAACAATTGGAGCTTCTAATGAAACGATGGAGGTTCCTAATGTTCGAGTTAGCCAGCTCAGCGAGGTTGTCGTAAAGTAAGCTCCTAAATAAAGACTTCTGCTGACAAGGAGATCTGTTTAGTGACGTGACACTTGATACCAGTTTCCCATCTGAAATTGGTCTCCTTGATTGCATTCAGCTCAACCATCTTGTTAAGAGACAAGTGACAATTTAGAGCGGCCTTTGATGTAAAAGAGATCGATTCCAGAGATTTTATATCAGCTTGGCTGTCAGTGAAGATGCTAATATCATTGGTAGATATTACACTCCACTTGATCCGAGATAGAGCTTCTTTAATCGCCATTATCTCCGGAAAAATATTCTAACGTTGTCGGAGATAACTCCACAACCCACTCCATCGATTCGTTTTATTCCATCCGTATAGAAGGGTGAAGGGTGGTTCTAAGTTTACCACTAATGCACAGACAAGCTGAACTCTTTACTTTCACTAGCTGTTTGCGGTGTATAGCTTTGGAGAGAGCTGGTCACCATACGAACACACCGTACATAAGTATGGGCGTGATAACGGATACATAGAGGCAGTAAATTATACGGGGTTGTATTCACCCCTCTTACCAATGGCCTTCTTGCAAGAGTATAGAGCTACGGTAGCTTTCTTAACGCGTTCCTGGATGTTGGGCTTTCAGGTAAAGTCTTCTATCCAAAATAAGACTCATTTTGCTTTATCTGTAATAATGAAGCTGGTTCCATTCAGTTTATAAGGGGCTTTTATATTTCCTGGTGAAGAGGACTAATTCAGTTTTGTTTACTCGCAGTCCACATTTATCAGCCCAGTTGGAGAGCATTCAGCATTACCCTTAGAGTAGTCAGGTGATTCCCCGAGACAGCTATAGTAACGTCGTCTGCATAGGCGATCACAATGCAGCTTCCCCTTTCAGGATAAGTAGTAGTTCGTTCACCACTTTTACTTCTTTCCTTAACCTGGCAATGTGGACTAGATTACAGACAGCCTTTAAAAATAGCTGTCAACCAGGCGAAAATGATATCCGAAGTCTGTTGAATTTCAGCAGGTACTACCATCAGGTCCTGCTGACTTAAAAGGTTTGAAACTACGTATTGCCCAAAGAAGTTTCGTGTCTATTATAAGACTATTTGAGTTGCATGGAAATGATACGGTTGCAGTGAGTGATGGATTGGGTGCAACTTTAGAACAACCGGTGAAGCGAGTATCCAGCAACAGTTCAAGGGATTCTTCACTAGAGCCAGTCCAAGAACCATCTGACTCCTTCAGATAGCTAGAGGTGGTTGGACTTGTGGAGAGGATTGTACGAAGCCTTGAAGCCTCAGATGTCTTTTCAATTTTACCACAAAAGAATCTGACGGATTTTCTTTGGGTTTTCCTCAGTTCCAGATTGTATACTTTGAGGGCCTCTTTGTATGTATGAGTCCCAATCAAGATCATCCTTAGAATGCTTAGCTTGGTTGAAAAGTCGACTGCAGTTTGCGCGTAGAGCTCTTATATCTGCACCTCACTATAGTGGCCGTTGTTTACCTCTGGTTCTGCTAACGGGGAAGGAGATCGATAGAGCTTCGTTAAAAGCGCCTGTAAGCTGTACAATGAGGCTGTCAAGGTCTTGGGTGTTACGTGGAGGATCTCGAAATCTCGGGTTTAATGAGTTCCTTAGAGTGACCCTATATTTAAACTGGTCTTCCTAAACTTGGAGGTATCGGTGATCAGAGAAGGAGTGTTCATTAGACACTTTCAAGTTCTTAGCCCAATATGAGGTATTATCAGAGAGGGGTAATGTCAAGAATACCCCGTCTGTTTTTAAAAACAAAGATAGCTTCACTACCAAAGGTGCTCAGATCACAGAAATATGCTCATCTCGAATTTTAAAATTTTGTAGTTAAGGTTTTCACGCAAGTTTTGGTAGCATAGATCTATGCCTCAAAATCCATAAAACCTAACCTAGCGTAACCAACTTTATGAATTCATTTGAAAGCAGCTTTATATGGAATGGGCAATCCTCGACTCACCGCTTTTCACTTCTGAATCTGTGCGAATGTGCATCGCATTAATATCAAATTGTCCCTAGACGCCGTTGTTTAAGCCTACTTAGCATAAAAAAAAACGACAAAAGGATTGCCTTCAATCCCTATGGTGGAATTCATTGTCGTGATTCCTTTCCAACACATTAAAAGATGGACAAAATAAAGGGTTTGCCTGCCAATCCTTTAACTCAAACAGCCGTGTTTGCTCATCCATTCATCAAACCAACACAAGGCCACATTTCTGTGCCACTGATTCCTTTATGAGAATCCTCTTGCATGTGTCATATTTATCCATCCTCTCTGTTTGGTTTTTTTATTCTTTTTACCGGCCTTACCTTAATTATAATTTATTCCATACCAGTCAAGCCCATATGGTCGTCGAGAAAAAAAAATCAATATATTGTACGTAATCAGCACACTATACATACATATGTACATATTTAAGTTATCATGGAAGTCAAACAACTTTTTTTTGCCCTTTGATACTGAGCATGACCAGGTTTTTGCATAATAAAGATACATAAATGCATATATCTATATAAACGGCAGAGCTTTTCGCACCATTGAAATCTGCTTGGCAAACTATAAAAGAAATTAACTTAAACAAATAAAAACTATGAAAACCACGGATACAATAGTAGACTGTTAGTAGATTCAAGTTACATCAAACCATTGAATTGTTTGCGGTGGATCAACCGTAGGACTTTTGTGGTTGGTTCTACACCAGAGTGCAATGACATGTTGAGATACTTGGGGGATACTCGTAGTTATCCAGAAAATGAGAATGGGAGTTGACTAAAAATTAATGATAAGGAGACATGTTCTATTATAGTGGGGGGCATAAGCATATATATTTTTAATTAAAAAAAGGAAGTATTTGTATGAATCACTTTCAAGTGATTTGGAGAGGCTTAAAGAAAATTCTAAAGCATCTGCGGAATATGAATCACTAAATTGGACGGAAACATTTAAATTTACCATCTGGACAATTGAAATTCCGCCAAATGTCTGTACAATTGCGGATTTCTTTTATTTTTAAATCCCAATCAACACAAATAAATATGATTCAGCAAACCAGCACAGATGAGAGTTTAGAGCGATAGCAAATAATTCATAAAACAAGAGACGAAAGAAGGCAAGACTATGGAAGCTTTTTTCCTTCTATCACTACAAAATGTACTTTATTGCGGGTGCGAGGAAAATTAAATTTCTTCTCTGTACCACCCATGCACGTTGAGAGAATAGAGCTTCTTGGCGTGTTCATGGTCATGTTGATGAGCAAACATCCAGTAGGGGAGAGATTCAACAAAAATCATCTGAGAGGCGATGATGGCAATTTATGCTAAATTATCACTCTAGCGTTTTGACTGTGTTGCCGTCGTTAAAGAAGTCTTGAAAATGTACTATCTTTTAAAGTTTTAACTATAATATTCTACTTGGTTTAACCAAAATGTTGACTATGGTGCACTCTGGAGGCTTTGGTACTTAAACCAGTGGGGGCTAAAAAACGTTCGGTAAATAGTTAAAAATAAATTTCAGCTTAAGTCGTTAGAGCCACCTTTCGAAACATTCCTCGGTGGAGCTTCTCAATTTCGACATCGACTGCATTAAAATCTTTCCCTCAATTTTTATTTTTATTTTGGGGAACAGCCAGAAATCATAAGGTCCGGCGATTAAGGTGCAAATTTCATTAATACCCAGGAGTGCAAGAAAGTTGTTGGTTTTTTCACCAGTGTGTGCAGGTGCATTATCCATGTGCTAAAAGTATCGACCAAATTCTTATTTATTCTGGTTTCCCAATGAATTTTCTGAAAACTCCTGGTAAACAAGTTTGAGTATACTACCAATTAGAAGCAATTAATAAAATAGCGTCCATTCCGCCCTGGTGCTGATTTTTTTTTTGTCTTGGGGACTTCACCTTCTGGGCTCCATACTGTGGATACCATGGACTGCTATTTAGTTTCCGGGTCGTACTTAAATTCATCACCTGTTACGATTTTATTGAAGCAGCTCCACTTTCCTTTTTCTGACTTTTCTAAGAAATATTGGGCAAAACGAACGGGTGCCTTTTTTTTGCTCGTCATTCAAAACTCGTGGAACCCATCGAGCAAATTTGTTCTTTTATATCAGGTGATGATTTAATATTCGTAACACAGCCATGTCATCCGAACCCCGTTTATCACCTATCATTTTCTGGGGCATTCTTTGATCTTCGCCAATATTTGCCTTCATTAGGGAGGGCCACATTTGTATCGGCGTTCGATAAATTGGAGCGACTTGAGGTTCGTCATCCACTGAAAAATGCCCAGTCTGAAATCTTTAAAATCACTTCGAAAAAGTCAAGTGCATTTTGGCATTCGTGGAAAATTTGCACTAGCTTGGGTTGAATTCAAATTCCGAAGAGAATGGCAAAGAGGATTTCTAACGACCTTATACCACTAATTTTACCGATTTTTCTGAAATTTGAAATTGAATATCGTTAGACTACACGAGTAAGAAATCTACAACCAACATTCTTTTTTCAAAAACTAATAAATTAACATCTACTTAGCGAACTTTAGTTAGACATTTGTTAGATATCAAATTGATTTTCTAAAAGCTTTCGGGCGAGTTGTGGACCTCTATGTCAAGGGTTCCATGGACGTAACCACAATATTAGAATCGCAACACCTATCAGAAGGGTAGATTTGTTAATGTCTTTCTATTGAGGAGAAGGAGAAAAAAAGTCAATTATACATATGTATATGCCCTAAAATAAATAAATAAATGGGACTAGCTTTTCGCATCCCCTCGTACTGTGTAATGGAAGGGACTTATAGTTTCATTTCATGACGGTTGCGAAGTGCGTAATTGTCAGATATTCGCGGGAGGTAGGACTGTAAAAACCTTGAGGTTTTTTTTTATATATGTTCTGGGATGCGAACCTTGAACCTCTTGCTTAATAGTCCGAAGCACTAACCGCTGAGCCCGCCAAATACAAGCTAAAAACACCTGAATCTGAGTGTTGCAACCTGCTGAAAAATAAAGTAACAAATCCCAGCTTCGGCAATAGTGCCACTAGGAAATTTCCAAGTCCCGGAGCACTCAGTCCATTGTAGTACCAGTCAGAAACACCTTTTTGGTGTAGTTGTTGGAGAAAATTGGATTTTATTCGTTTCGGGTCACAAGCTTGAACATATAGTCGAAATTGATGGATAATCTACGTCTAAGTCTATGATTTACACAGATTCTGATCTGATCCCGAAATCTATATCAAATGATAATAGCCTTTTGACAAAGCAGGCCAAGAACCAAAACACACCATCATTAAAAGAAAGCAGCAGTCAAAGTCACAGTGCATTGGAATACGATAGCCTGGAATGGCTGCAGACTGGTGGTACTTAAAGTACATCCATCAAACATCGTGGTTGGTGGAATTATTTGAAACATTCTGTTACACTCTCCCTACACACCTGTAGTTTATAGCACGGCACTCTTATTGAAAAAGAAAAAAAAATAATAATAATAGTGATAAAAATTCTACACCTATCTACCAACCCCGCTCGTAAAGCAGCCGCCCCTCTAGGATCAGATGTTGACCAGTGTGCCGCACCTGGATTTTACCTCTAGCCTCGTCTTTCAACTATGATCTTAGTGCCTAGGGAGGACCTTCCAGGGACTGTAGCTTATTAAGGCTACTATTCACTATTAAACTCTCTAAAGGTATATAATTCATTGACATACTCCCAATTCAGAAAAACAAATTTAAAATACAAGTATCAGCTCTTGTACTTGAGTACGCCAGTACTGGTACTTGGAAAAAGACAATATATTATGACGCATCTAACGCATCAACAACGTTTTTAAGTTATTAAAACATTTTAATAAACTCTGTTAGACGACGTGCACAAGAATTTGGAATATCTCCGGAAAGTTTGTTTAATATAATCAAAAAAGACTTGCATTTGTACCCGTAAAAAATTCAATTGACTCAACAGTTAATGGAAAATGACCAGATTCGCCGGCGAGACTGGAGTGAAAAGATTTTGCAGCTCAATATTGACGACCCCAATTTTGAGAAAAAAAAAAAAAAAAATCATGGGTGATGAGGCTCATTTAGAGTTATTTGGCTTTGTTGATAAACAAAATATCTGAAAATCCTCAATTGCATGCAATGCGGTAACAATTACTGGTGATCGCTTTAGTGACATGTTGCAAAACTTCTTGGTGCCCGAATTGGCTAGATTCGACCTACAACACATGTGGTTCCGATAGGACGGTGCTACATGACACACAGCGAGCATTTTTTTCCTGCTGCATAACGTCAAACAGAGGTGATATCAATTGGCCTCCTTGACCGCCCCGACTTTTTTCTTTCGGGGTACTTGAAGAGAAAGGTCTACGGTACATGGGGTCATGCGATTTTATTTCGCGTCACGTCGCTTTACGTTTCCGTCCCATACTAAAATAGGCGTAGTAGTTGTCTTAAATTTTATATCGCCGATATTTTCAACATTTTCATTCAGCGTTTTTCAAAAAATCAAACACTATTAAATATGTACCAGGTAGGTAGGTAGGCGGAAGCTTACATACCTGACACCAATTAGCGCACAGCGCTCTATTCTGTTACCACGATCCTTGCGACCTGTTGATTTTGGTGAGTATAAACAGGTATTTAACCCAATTGAGGGTCCTAGATCCATCCCATGTACTTTAAGAATAGTATCCACTTCTTCCCTGAGAGAACCAGCAGAACCACGACTTGCTAGTCCATCGGCATGTTCGTTTCCTTCTATTCCACTGTGAATCAGGACCCAGACAATTGTGATCGATAGCCGATTTCCCTGGTAAGTGAGTTCAATCTTACACTGTTCTGCCAGTTTGAAGGATGTACTAAGGCAAGGGCCTTATTGACTGCCCGCCTGTCCGTTCAGATTGCTACATTGCTTTTGGTTGTTTCATCACTATTAAGAGCACTACAAACATGTACACTTTACAGGCCGTATCTTTATTATACCTCTATATTACAAACTATGCATTCAAATCAGTATACCAACTATCTGTAGGTAGGGGTATACAAATCGAGAATGTATTTTAATTATTGGATATTTCTCCGATATGGCTCATGCGATTTCATTAAAAATTACATACATACGTGTATCTAAGTTATGGTCGACTATGTTAAGTTTTGACATTTGGTCAACAATCTTTTTCAGCTTTTGAATACATTTTGCGTAAATTTGAATTGCTTTGCTTCTTACCCATTAGGTCAATAAATTGAGAACTGAACAATAAACGAACGAAAAGCACATATGAGCAAGTACGTGCGACCCATCCGTGCTCTTTATTTTTAAAAATTATCACTAATTTTGCACAAATCTGTGTATTTTTTTGAAAACCTCTTTAGTTAACTATAATTGTTATATGTTGTCAATTGTATCTAGTTCGCAACTAAGGCAATATACATATAATGAATGAGAGAGTACTAGTGGCAACACCGTTTCCATGGCGCTTTTTAATTTGCTCCCACATAAACTCAATCTCTCTCATTGGCACTGCCTCTGAGTGAGTCAGACAAAAAGGGGAAATGTGGTAGACTAACAAAAACAAAAAAAAAAAAAACAAAAAAACATCTTTCTGCCTTCCATCCAGTCATACTGTTTTTCGTTTCCCATATGATACTGTGTTGCTGCTGCTGCTGCTATTACTGCTGCTCTGGTGCATTATAAGAAATTTTCCCCAATGTGAAAAACGCACAAATTGATTAGAACAGAGACAAATTCCACTCACTGTACTCACACAACGTGTTTTAAACATTTCGGCAAAGTTTTCCTATATTCCCCGAGTGTACTCTGCCGACGGTGGTGGTGCTTGTTCGTTGCGATTGTGATTACGGGAAAAAAAGGGAGTGGATTGGATTGGGTTTTCTGCAATCATTCGGAGATATTTTTTAATTTATATATAAAAAAAAAAAAAAAGTATCATCTGAAAATTTAAACTCTGCTTAAGTAGAGAAATTTGTTTGTGGATACATTTTTAAAGGTAGGCATCAACAGAACTGTCGACTGGGCTTTTATATCAGCTCGATAGTATCTCGAAGATACGATTTTTTTTTGTATATTGCTCATGCAATATTCTGTGTACAGCATGCACTTCTGTAGTAATGGTGTCTAGACATATAAATTGCTTTCAGATATTTACAATGGAAGTGAAGTTTTCTTTTTTTCTTAAAGTTGGGTGGGGAGAATTAACTAAAAAAAGAAATTAAATTAAAAATTTACATTTGACCTCGAAAAAGTGTGTGTGTGTGTGTGTGTGGTGCAGCAAGTGCGTAAGGTAGAGGTAGTTGCACTTAAATTTTTAATAAAATTCAATTAACGAGTAATTGGTTCGATTCGAGAACAGATTACCCGAGGGTCATGTAATTGCTGTTAAGTCGTCTGTAATAACAGCCGAGGAAGATGAAGGAAGACGAAAGGAAATATAACATAAGAAAAGAGGAGCAAGGGATGTGCTCGTTTTCATTGTTTATATCGAACCCCGCCCATAAAATAGCCCCAAACAAAAAATGTAATCAACTTTAATTTTATGGGGTAGTGAAGTATAATGGTAAAATTAGTACCACAGACATTCCACGATAAGATTTCTTTTTCGTTTGTTTGTTTGCTTTGGCGAGACAAAAGAGTGCATCAAAGTGAAGTAGTAAAAGAAGGAAAAATCCAATTTAGGATTTTCACCGACCCGACGATAGATACAAGTACACACTTTCCAATCGAGGTCTGTGTTTATAATTTCTTTTTGGGGCGTGTAAATGTTTGATACATGTTTAATGGTAATGATTATAGCCACTAAATATCTTATGGCTCAGGTGAAAGAGTGTTTAGATTTAGAGGCTTAATTGTGTATACGAAAAGATATTTATGGACGTTTTTTTTTGGTTATTTCTTACAACACATAGGGAAATACGTAAAAGGAGTTCTCTTTGACGCTAGACTCTAAACAATGTCTGACATCGATGATGAATCATTTGAGACTGAAAATTGGTTAGTCAATACGGAATGGATACAGGATTTCCTAAGGGATCATCATAAATATAATGCTGACTTCATATTGAAGGTAAAGTTTAACATTACCACACTCTCCCAAAATGTATCAAATTTGTCATCAAGTCTGGGGTGACACATCGGCTATTCTTTGGTGATTCAATTTTTTTTTTTAATCCTTTTATAGGACTACAGCGTATCATCGGGAAGTTCCAATGGTATAAGTAACTTGAGTGAAGTTCTGGCCGTTAAAATTCAATACGAATTCCAGGATGAGAAACATCAATTGGAGTTGTTTATCAAACTTCTACCACACGATCCGTTTAGTAGATTTTTCGTTACTGAAGCACAATTTGACTTGAGGGAGATTAAGTTCTATACGCAGGTGAGTAGGATTAAGAAACTTCAACTATGACAAAACACTTGAAGGACACATTATTATGGAAACTTGTTTTGAAAATTGTATTTCTTACAAAGTTGTATCCATAAAAGGTGAAATCAAAGCAGTCGTCTGCTTTTTTTTCACTGTTTATGAACCGCATTGGTTTAGGGTATATCTACGTGTATATGCACCAAATATGAAAAGTATGATGCGGAAATTATTGAAGGCCCACGAGAGAATTTTCTGAAGAAGGAATTAAACAATTAATGACCAATTAAATGCAATCTTGAACTGTTGATATTGACGATGAGCTTATTTCTCATATTCAAATATCTATTGGTTTGCCACTGCGTGAACAAATTAAAAAAAGCTGGCAAAGTGAATGTCAAGTGAGGTAATATCTTAGTATATCTTAGGAGATATATAATTCTCTTTTAACTCAGAAGGAATACTAGCATGTAGAGGACAAATTTAGTACTTAATTCATAAGGCACTAGAGATAGGTTCACGATGGCATTATTCAGACAAACTTAAAAAAACTGATATATATATCACAACCTTTGCTACAATCTACACATAATTTCCGGTTGTTGTCTTTCCTTTAGGAAAATAAAAAATTCTATTGACTGGTATACGAAGCACACAATCTTTCCCTGTGAATAAACGTACAGCTATTACTCTAAAGAGCTTAACACAAACCACACATTATACAATAACATTCGGCGTATAATTTTCTAATTGATTGCTTGGCGGATCTAATATCATAAGCACAAAGTTCCAACAAGATACAGAACCACAAAAAATGATTGAACCATGAAATTGTTAGCATTTGAAACTTTGTATATGGTGAAGTGGATTGATTTCTTCCAAACTATGCATAATTCAATATTTAACGTTCTTTATTAATATATATTAGGTCACACATCATCAATCCATTATTATTAGAATTTCTTACAGTCATGCACAATGATTCCATTTCCAACAAATTTCATTCTGTATAATAACATCTTCACTTTTTACTTTTTAATAAAAAAACATCTTCACTTTTAAGTAATTAAATTTCTAACTAATGTAACCCGATTATCAGATTCTTCCAGATTTATTGGAATTTCAAAAACGTCATCTACGTGCCGATGCCGAACCAATGACTATAGCGGTGCCAAAGTGCTATCACAGTACATACAATACGGGTTTGAATGAAGACGAATCAAGTCCCGAACCATCGGAGAGTATCTTAGTTCTACAAGATATGCGACCAATGGACTATCAATCGGCACACTTTACATCAGGTCTGACTTTGGATGAGACCAAGTATGCGATTGTATCGATCTCAGCGGTTCATGCTCTTTCGTTAGCCATGAAATTCAAGGAAAAAATTCAACTGAACGAGAAGTATCCTGTAAGTATCGAAATTGTCCGAGTACTTCAAACCATATAACACACATTTCTAAACAATTCACAGTTCCTCTTCCAAATTGACAAAGCATCGGATAGCTATCAACAACTGGTCGAACATGGACTACCACATTTGAGTAAATTTCTTCTTGAAATCGGTGGCAAGGAGGATGTCCTTCATGCTTTAAACCAAGTACGCAGTAAGACTCGAACTATTATCGAAACCCTATTGGAGCCAATCGAACCAATGGGCTTGATAACGCACACAGACTTTTGGTCGAATAATCTTCTTTTAAAAAATCGACCAGATCCCAGCAAGGAGGATAATTGTGTAATTTTAGACTGGCAAATGGTTACGTATAGTAGGTGAGTACAAGTACACTTCTTCTAGTCATAACTTTCTTAGAAAAAAAAAAATGTTTACAGAGCAACCAACGATATAGCTCTACTTATGATTTCCTCGTTAACCTCGGATGTAAGACGTAAGAATACCGAAAATCTACTCGATTTTTACTACGACTGTCTAAAGAAAAATCTATCAAAAGTTAACGTCGACTTAGAGGATGATCTTGGCTATTCGAGGCAAAAACTTGGAATCGATTACAAGTTAGTTAAAAAAAAAACCTGCCGAATTCAATTGTTTTAAAAATAATTCCGTTCTTTGTAGAAAATCTCAACTGCTGGCATTGCTGCTGTGCATCGGATCAGTGGACATAGCATTAGGAAAGAAAGATGCCGAGGAAAGATTGATAGATGCTTTGGAGGATTTCAATGCGGATGGAGTGCTAAATCAAAATTATCTGGGAAATTTAGATAACAATTAAAAGAGTACACCGCGAAATTGCGAAGCACTGTTAAAAAGTCTTTAATAAGTATATTTTGCTGGATACCAAAAATAAAACATAATTAAGTCAACTAAATAGCAAAACAAAATAAAAAACTAACGACGTCTGTTAGAGTAGTTGAACTAAACAACACCAAATCAAAATTTAATAATAAATTAAAATATCAAAGAAAAGAAATTAAATCAAGTAGAAATGAATGATATTAATAATAGCAACTGAAACACCATTACAATTTTTATGCACAAAATTGCTATTTCAATTTTGAAATTTTTATTCTGTGTTGTAATTATATTTAACAAAAGAGAAAAAAAAGCGGAATAATAAAATATTGCTTGCATTGACAGCGCCAACAAATAATAATAAATATTTTAGATGTAAGAGACTTCATGCTAATTTAAGCCAAAAATTAAGTTTAACTAAATTTTCAGAGGTGCTATGTATATTTCATTATGTAGAATTTAAGCGACAAAATTATAACAACTTTGAGTCGTTGACCTCTTTTATCCAAAGGGAAAATACTGTTTTGGTAGAAACAATCGACCTTGAGATCATTTTAGGCACCGTGTCCGGTATTGTGTCCTGAGATTAACAAAACCATAGCTTTGCAGTCCTTCCTACAAAAATTGAGAAGGAATTTTGCACTGCTATTTATAGACAGTTAGTAAATGTTTTTCCCAAAGCATTTAGGCAAGAACAATTCATATCATTTCTTGTTTACTAGAGTTGGTGATCACGGAAGTCGACTTCTGGCAGCTTTCTGGTGGTGCGTTGAGCCATAATCCGCCCCTAAATGCAGCAAAATATCAGTTTTTAAAGGCACTTTTCAGTAAGTTTAAATAGCTTCAGTATTCATATTTGATATTAAGTATTTTTAGGTAAACATCTTCATTATGCACAAATATCGATTATTTAGGTTTGCTGTTATGGTAACTTTATTACGGGATGGAAACTTAAAATTAAGTAATTTCAATAAATTTGTTTGAAATCGAAAAAAAAGAAAAAAAAATGCCTTTAAAAATATGTAAATGATAATGTGCTCTACAATTTTCTCATAAAATGTTTATACACACGCCCAGTTTTTGAGGGCATTTTATTAAAAAAAAATATTTTTTTTTTTCTTTTGAAAAGTACGGTTTTCCAATAAATTTCGCTGACATTGAGAAAATTGTCTTAGCAAAATACATATGTATATAGATGTATAGATTTATATCCTTGCCGACTTTCTGAGGGCGTTTTCTTTAAAACAATATTTTTTGTTTCGAAAAAGCTAAGAGGTGGCAAATTTCCTAATATGTTGAATTTTTAATCTTCTGAGGATTTAAGGCCGTCTTGCAACTGTTCCGACGCAACCAAAACGTGTGCCAATGGTGTTGTATGACATAAAAAAAAAAGCTTTGGTACTATGGTTTAATTTTACAGCTTTTTGTGCCGCATTTAAGGGCGCGTTCTGACTCAAAGCAACAACAGAAAGCTGCCAGACGAACAGTACAGCAATAATAGATAAAAATTGGTCTTGCCCAAATGATTTATGGAAACCGTTCACTACGAGGGTGGGTAAATAAGTCGCTGAAAATTAACACAAATTGTGTCGTCACCTTAAATTTAATTTTTTTTTGTCAAGAACCATCTTTCAAAAGAACGCATCCAAATTTTCAGACAGATCTGTCAAATAGTTTTGTTGTGGCAGCCATTTTATATAGACGCCTACTAGCATTTTCGTTAAAATGGAAAAAGTGAATTTCGAGTGCTCATTAAACACTATTTTTTTGCGAGAAAAAACTATCACGCAAACCAAACAAAAGCTTGACAAATATTATGGGGACTCTTCACCATGGATTGGAACCATTCACCACTTGTTTACTCAATTTCGGTGCGGTCGTTCAAGCACAAGTGACGCCGAACGTTCTGGTAGCCCAATTGAGGTCACCACACCAGAAATGGTCGACAAAATCCAGGGTTTGATAATGGACGATCGGCGAGTGAAAGTGCACGAGCTTGAAGAGGCCACAGGCTTATCACATGGCTCAGTGATTTCGATTTTACATAAATATTTGCTCATAATCGAAAACAAACGCATTCGTTTGACAACTTTAAAGGTGTGTTTGGCGATGTTCCAGAAAAATTCGGCTGAGTTTTTGCGCCGTTTCGTAACCGTGGATGAAACCTGGATTCACTACAACACACCAGAAACCAAGAAACAGTCAAAACAATGGACTTCTCCTGGTGAATCGAAGCCGAAGAAGGCCAAGGCCGGTTTGTCAGCAAACAAGGTCATGGCGACAATTTTTTGGGATGAGCGCGGTGTTATTCACATCGATTACCTTGGAAAGGGTAAAACGATCACCGGTGCATATTATGCAGAGTTGCTGGATCGACACCAAGCCGATTTGAAGCAAAAACGGCCGTATTTGGCGAAAAAAAAGTTCTTTTTCAACAGGCCAACGCACTGGCGCACAAGTCCGCAGTCGCAATGGCAAAATTGCATGAGTTAGGCTACGAACTCCTCCCTCATCCAGCATATTCCCCAGATTTAGCCCCCTGCGACTATTTCTTGTTTCCAAACATGAAGAAATGGCTCGGAGGTAAGAGATTTGGGTCGAATGAAGAGGTCATCGCTGACACAAACGTTTATTTTGAGGGACTCGAGAAATCGTATTATTTGGAGTGCATCACAAAATTGGAGAAACGTTGAATGAAGTGTATAGAGCTAAAAGGAGACTATGTTGAAAAATAAAATGATTTTATACCGAAAAGAGTGTTCCTTATTTAATTTTTCAGGGACTTATTGACCCACCCTCGTATGTGCTACAAACTATGTATCAAATATACATATACCCTGGATAGGGTATAATTAACATATACATGTTTTAAATTTGAATGCAATTTTTTTAAATAAATTAGGTTAAGAGAGGATCGGGAGAGGATCGGCTTCTTAGGTCAAGCCAAAGAAATAATTATAACAGAGGAGGGTGTAATTTAACCCCCTGAACCGCCATTTGTGATACATATACATACATATATGTGTTGTTTAATTGTAAATCACTTATGTTTAAAATTTAAACAAAATCGTTATATATTTTTTTAAATCCGTTTAAATAAAAAAAATATTTTTTGAAGGTTTTCCAAAACGTGGTACGAGAGCAAGGTGAAAAGTTCTCGGCCTGACGCAGAGATGGCGTTCCAATCAGCAAAAATTTTTGTTTCCTGTCTGGGTGCACTTCTCATTAGTTCGTATGACAAGTTTCAACTTGTTCTCTCAAGTTGTTTCTTTACACGAATTTTTGCGTGTTTTTCGTTAAAATGGATAAACTTGAATATCGTGCGGTGATAAAATTCTTCGTTTTGGATGGGTTAACACCTAAGGAAATTCATCCAAAGTTGACAAAAGTTTACGCTCCTTCCATGTCAACCGTTAAAGAGTGGGCAGCTGAATTTAAACGTGGTCGCACGTCCCTCGAAGATCACCCACGTGAAGGACGGCCAAAAACCACAACCACAACTGAAACCATCGAAAAAGTGCATGATATCGTGTTGGAGGAAAGGCGAGTGAAGGTGAGTGAGATAGCTGAAGCTGTGTGTATATCGGAAGAGAGAGTGCGAAACATCTTGCACAAAAACTTAGGGATGTGAAAGCTCTGCGCAAGATGGGTGCCGCATTTGCTGAATGCCGATCAAAAGCAAATGCGCAAACGATTTTCTTTGGACCGATTCAATAGGGATCCGACCGATTTTGTGCGCCGATTTGCCACCATGAATGAGACATGGGTCCACCACTACACGCTAGAAACGAGACAGCAGTCGAAGCAGTGGGTGGAAGCCGGTGGTTCAGCGCCAAAGAAAGCAAAGTCGATCGCATCTGCCGGAAAGGTCATGGCCAGTGTGTTTTGGGATGCGAAAGGGATCCTGTTAATTGATTACCTTGAGAAAGACAGAACAATTACAGGCGAATATTACTCCAACCTTGTTGACCAGCTGGATACCAAAATTCGCGAACCAAACTTGAAGAAATTTGTTTCTGGGAAGCGCTGCGCATCCAATGCAGAAGTTGAGAGGGCCGTAGATGAATATTTTCACAGCCTTCCAGACTCTCACTTCCGAGAAGGAATACTGATGTTGGAGAAACGCTGGACCAAGTGTGTTGAAGTCAAGGGAGATTATATGTAGAAAAATAAAATCATTTTTTTTTTTAAAAAAAACCCCAAATGGGAAGAAATAAGGAAAAAAGTGAAGTTGAACGCTTTGGTATATTGCAGATAAGTTAAAAATATTGAAGTCGACAGTGCACGATACAATACGTCGCTTTAAAGAATTGGAACCTTGGAAGTATGAGTGATCGCAGCTACGAGCTTGCAGAAATGATGATTAGAAGGTGAGTGGACATCTTGTGTGTACAAGAAACGAAATGGCGAAACACCGGGAATCGGGCGCGTTTCTTGGACGTTAAGACAAAAGCTTACAAGACGTTCTACTACGGATCGGAACAAGGTAAAAACGGAATTGCTATCATCATCACGGCAGAGCTACTTGGCAACATCTTGACCATTTCAAAGTCCAGTGACCGTTTGATGTCTCTCAAGTTGAAGATACTGGGTGAGGTGTGGAATATTGTAAGCGCAAATGCTTCCTAAGTCGGATGCGAACAGAAAGAAAAAGATGCATTCTGGCTGGATTTTCACAACCTTATCAAGAACAACCCAAAGGAAGAGCTTTTGTTTGTTGGCGAAGATTTGAACGGACATGTCGCGAAGACAAACGAAGACTATGAAGACTGGGGTACGGCACCAGGAATTCACCAGGTGAAGACATCCTAAGCATGTGCAAGTCATACGGTCTTATCGTGCTATGTTCGTCAAACAAAGCCGGTACCTGATCACTTACAGCACTGGCGGAAATGAGACCAGATTGACTACCATTTGGTAGCCAGTTTCATGAACCCCCGGGTTAAAGATTGCAAAGTTATCTTGGGAGAGGTGATCGCCCAGCAACACCGTGTCTTCCTGACAGAAATTTGTATGGAAACAGAGAAGACAACAAATAAGCAAACAAAGGTGGCTGAGAAAATCAATTGGTACAAGCTGGACAAAGGAAAATCATCGATGAGGTCGATGATGAGGAGTGCAGAGCACAAGATATGTGGGATTCTCTACAGCGATCTTGCTTGGAGAGAGCCAAATCAATGCTTGGAACGTCGAAAGGCTCCTGCCAACACGTCAAAGAAACATGGTGGTGGACAGATGAAGCTAAAGTAGTGGTACGGGAAAAGAAAACGGCTTTCAAGGCTAGCCTAAGTGCTCTTCTACGAATAGAAATGAAAAAGCTCGCCTTGAAGTGATATATACATGTTGCAAAGGTCTCGCGAAGTAGAAGTGCGCTCAATTTCAAGCAAAAAGTATGAAATGTCTCTCTCGGGAGTTGGAGGAAATATCGTCTTCGGCGTCTGATAGGAACCAGGCTATCCAAGAGCTTCGACAACACAACTTGAATAACGGAACAGCTATCTTCAAAATAGCCTCCCAGAGAATAAAAAATGCTCAGGAGATTCGTTCCCCAAAGTTCATTAACAATGCTCAACGCCAGCTTCTTGTGGAAAACGACAAAATTCTCCACAGATGGCGGCAGTATTGTGAGAAACTTCTGAACAAACAGTTTCCCCGGGTATACTTTCCAAGAGCCGCTCCTAACAATGACGAACTATCCGACATTACTATCGAAGAAGTTAGGAATACGGTCAAATACTGGAAAAAAAAGCGGTTGGGCCAGACGAGATACCCTCTGAGTTCTGGAAAAAGATGGGAGACATCGGGTCCAGATGGCTCATGATTCTTATCTCCAAACTTATCAGCAGTGATCCAATGCCTAATCAGTGGAGGGAAAGTTATCTTCTTCCTTTACACAAAGGAAAGGGCGATAAGCGAAACTGCGATAACTACCGTTCTGTCAAGCTGATGTCACACACCATGAAGATCGTTGAGCGGGTATTAGATGGCCGACTGCGGAAAATAATACGGTTATCTAATGACCAGTGCGGATTTGTCTCGGGCAAATCAACAACAGATGCAATCCAAAGTATAAGGATCATAATGGAAAAACATCGTGATTCCTTAAAGGACTTTCATATGGTGTTGGTTGATTTTGAAAAAGCCTTTGATAGACAACCAAGAGATATCTTATGGGTAGTGCTAAGACAACGAGGAGTTCCAGAAACCTACGTGCGCATGATGATGGAGCAAGGACAAGAGTAAGATGTCCCGCAGGAGTCACCGAAGAGTTCCCAATCAAAGTCGATGTACACCAGGGAAGCGTCCTCAGTCCTTTGCTATTTATTGCAGTCCTTGATTATCTGCATGAAGAAAAAGTGACGGACCCCAAAGTGCATCAGTTATTCCCTGCAACGAGCAATTGATGTATGGGTGGCTGTTTTGGAGGTAAATGGGTACCGTATTAGTAAAAAAAAAGACAGAGTATCTGTGCTGCCCGTTCTCTGATCCACACCGACCTATTCCAGAAATTTACTTGAATGGAAAAATGCTTTCCAAGTGCGAAAAGTTCAAATATCTGGGTTCTATGAACAATAGCGAAGCAACTTGTGATGATGACATCAATCATCGCGTAAACGTAGGGTGGATGAAGTGGCGGGAAAACTCCGTTATCTTCTGTGACCGAAAAATGCCCCTAAGCTGAAAGGAAGGCTCTACACTACAGTTGTACGTCTGGCGTACAATGTATAAAAAGTATGAGGGGAAATTAACGGCAGCTGAGATGAAGATGCTTGATAAAATAACAAGTTCGAAGATTCGAGGAAGCCTTCATGTAATAGAACCCATCCCGTTGGTATTGTCATGTTCAAAGGAGGGATCCTTCGAACCCCGTCAAAAAGACAATATCAATCAACGTTCCTACACAATCGCGCAAAAAAAGGCAGAGCAAAAAACAACTGGATCACACAAATACAAAAACACCAAAATTTGATTGGCGTGACGAAATGATCCGAGTGATCAGTGGGAATGCAGTAAAGTGGGAGGGTTGTGATCCTTCTACTCCGGATCATAACCTCGCCGTAAAGAAAAAAAGAAGACCAAGAAGAAAAGCGGAGGGTCCAAATTGACATCAAAACAGGAGGGCCAGACTATAAATTTAATGAACAAGAGAGATCGACGGCTTACAGTTCCAAAAATCTGTGCAGATTTCAACCGTTCGTACTCAAAGCAGATATCAGTAACAACGATAAAATAGCGTTTAGCTACCGCAGGCCTTCACGGGCAAGTAGCAGTATGAAAACCTTTGCTACGACCTTAAAACAAAATCAAGCGGCTATATTAGGGAAGAGAGCACTAAGGTTGGACATCAACCGACTGGTTCAAAGTCTTATGGACGGACGAGTCCAAATTTGAATTTTTGGACAAAAAAGGAGAGTTTACGCTCGGCGATCTGCTGCAGAAAAGATGCTCCCTAGCTGCGTGGTCCCAATAATCAAGCATGGCGGTGGTTCAATAATAGTCTGGAGATGTTTCTCTTCCGCCGGCGTTGGAGACCTCATCCGTATCGATAGAATCATGAATAAGGAGAAGTACAGACAAATATTAGAAGAACACGTTACCATCGGGTTTGTGATCAATAGGCCCTGGATTCACATTAATGCAAGATAATGATTCGATACATTCTTCCAAGCTTTGCCGAGGATACGTGAAACAAGAAGAATAGCCTGCCTAATCACCCGACCTCAACCCAATAGAGCTGCTTTGGCACGACCTTGACAGAGAGGTCCGAAGACAGTGTCAACATCGAAAGATAAATCAATAACATTGGGAAATATTAAGAAGCTGATCGATAGAATGCCTAGATTGATGGCCAAAGTGGTGCAAGTTCGAAGTGGATTTTTCGACGAAAAAGAGGTCTAACTCTATTTTATTACCCTTTTTATTTATTAGGTTCAATTAATTTGTTCATTTGACTAGATAAATATAATATTGATGAAGCTATTTACAATAAATTTTAATTATTAAAATGAGTGAAGACAAAGAGTTTTATATCAATTTCTTTGACAGAATGTCAAAAGTTTATGGACGGCAGTGCAGGAGTATGTGTATCCACTTCTGCCTCATATTGAGAGTTTGGATCTACCTCATACCAAAGAGACGTGGAATGTAATCTGGCAGTGGTGTGATCCTAAGACATCTGGTATGTATCTGCTAGATCACATGCCACGTCGTTTTGGTGTGCGTCGAGGAAGTACAGAATTGATGATATCTTGATCTTGTTAGTATTACCGTGGTCGGCGCTTTTACTGAATTACGAGTAGATCTGAATAGTTGAAAATGATGCGCTTAGTGCACTGTCAAACTAAGATTTGATGATGTTATTTGCACTTAGCACAGGGGAAGTGCCCTATGTTACCAGAAAACTGTGGTCTCAGAAGTGTATTGCGGGGTTTCCGTATCACATATCGTCGTTGTGCCTGAGACACAAAAATACAACAAATTTGAAGGTGATCAAGAAAATAGAATTTTCCCTAGATGTTAAGGATTAATTTTCTATGATTTTCTTTTTTACTAAAAGATCCGTTGAGTCCTTGAAAAATCCATTTTCTTTTACATTGTTCAATTTGTGTTTTTTGTTTTTTGGGTTTTGCACGCGCAGCGACGATATGCACATATGCATGTAGATTAGTCACATCGTACGAATGGTAGATAACTGCAAAGCCAGCTAATCTTGAAATCCATAAGAAGACTGAATCCTTCTCGAAAACCAAAGTCTAGGACGGTCGAAGAAGAGTATCGTTAATTAATGAGGAATTTGGTGATAAATCGCCAAGAACCGTACGTGATGGCTGAATATTCGTAGTTAATGCGAAGAATGTAAATAAATAAAATTGGTAAAAACGAATAAGAAAATTATATTACAACTAGCTTAAACCCCGATAGTCATTAAGTCACTTTTGTACCGTAACTATCTACATTTAAAAAAAAAAAAAACTAAATTGGTTGAAAATTACGTGCTGTAGGGAGTAAGGGACACATACGCATTTTGCCACTTAGTTTTATACATACGATTTAGATACCTAAATTAATTTCAAATCGTCTGCTCACAATATTTTTTTTATTAAATCACACAATTTGAATAACTATCAAATTGAATGCATGTAAGGCATTTTAAGAAATCTTCAACGATAGCCCGCGCCTAAATTCCCCTTGCACACATCATAGGGAAATGTAGTTAAGAGATATGCGACAATCTAGCGCGCCTGTAATGTAGATACATGTGTAAGTGTGCGAAGGAATAATTGAGCAAAATGTAGTAGGTGAATTCTAGAATGAATCTTAGGTCTTTCTGAATTGTGGAATAACCTGTACTCGTATGCATAATCGGGAAGAGATTTGTGGCTTTGAGACAAATTGCCGAATTGCCCAAAATCAATAATCCCTCTTTATATGAGCAACGGACGCCACGAAACATGTTCAAGGGCTAGATTTGCATATTTTCTGACCATGTTACACCAAATAGTCATTTCGACGCCTCCTATGCGTAAGGTCGTATGTCTGAAAATGCGTGGGACGCATATCCCATCACTAAAAGAGCCAATGGTAAAGCTCAAGATACCTTGATACACAGCTGAGAGGGTATCAAATGGCTGGAAGGCTTTCTTTCCAGTCGGGGTGGCTTCATATATCATCTTAACTAAATGTACCTGAATCAGCAAACTGATTGGTCGTGAATGGACGTAGAGCGACAAAACAACTAAAGGAGTGGAACTTGAGATTCTTTTGAAGAAATAAAAAAGAATATCAGAAAAGCTGGTAAATAAGATTCGGCTAGCTACCTTAAGGCAAATCTCTAGTAGACACTTTTATCGAAAATTTTCCGAGAAGAAATTCATCCTTCTGGAGAATCTGGATAGGAATAACTTTGGAGTCTTGACTAAAATAATCAGTAGCTACTGTGCGCGAAAAAAAAACACTTACACTGACTAAATCATGAAACAGATCCTCTATGCAGAATACCTTGAGGACGATGTAACATATCTCCCTCATATGTCTGAGAAAGATCATTTCAAGAAGATTCTTTATTTTCTCAGGGATTAAAGATATACTCTAGAAAACTTAATGGGATGGTGCAATTAGTCCACAATGTCTATAGCCTGCAGCGATAAAAAACTTGTACACTGCTGCAAAACAAGCTGGGAATGAAAGTAGTTTACAGTGATGGCGCACAATTAATAGTCTAGTCTAGAAGGACGGGAGATGAATAGCTTTTCAATGCTACGCAGGGCGGATTAATTTTTAACAGGAATCACTGCCTTTTATAAAGTCGATTGGAGTTTCAGACAGAAATGTGCTATCGAAAGTACAGTGAAGATTGCACTGAAGAAGATTTGAACATTGTGACGCTGATCTGGGTTTCTGGTTACAGCCGGAAACGAAAAAGTTATGTAAAGAGATCAGGATAAGATGCCTTATTTGTAATGATATGCTGCAGTTCCCCATTCTATAAACATGCCTGCTGTTACAAGGGCGCGACTACCCGACTCGCTAGAGTTAAGAATTGCAATCAGCCTTGAATTCAAGTCAAATGACGTCACTGTGAAGGAACCAACTTTATAAAAAGGCAATAGTCAGAAAACTGACAAAATCTTGAAGCCCCAACTTGAAGAAGTCATCTGTTTTGCATTGGTGATTATAAAAGTAGAATAAATAAATAAAACAATTACTCACCGATGCAGCGACACCGACTAACACTGAACAATTCCTTTTGTGCTTTGTTGCAGTCTTGTATCTCGCATGAAGTTTCTTTCCAACCCAAACGGGAATTCCTAAAATAAAAAGAAATCCAACAAATGTATTAGAAATAGAATATGGAAAGGAAATAAACTACTAAATACCAATAATCATGGCGGGAACTGCAATTCCAGCAACAAGAGCTATTCCAACGGGTGCACCAACTAAAGTTCCAAGCTGCCACAGAAGTTTCTTCTTTCTTGACCATGGCTTCTTACCCCAAAATGTACAACCCGATGGACTGATAGACAAATAAAAACAATATACTCTCAATCTAAGCACCAATGAATTCCAAACTGTTATACCTTAGATAATGAAGATCGCTAACTTCTTTCATACACAGCCAACAGAATTCTGATCCACACACTGAACACACCATATGATTGCACGATCCATCGTCCATTTTGACGATAAGAACTTGGCATCGTGGACATGGCTTTATATCATCACGATGCTGTGAGTCCTGACTTATGCTACCGGATGGTGCACGAGTTGGACTTTGTCGCGAGGCTCGTGCTGCATCACACGTCTGATCTGGATGCCATTCGGCTTTACAATGATAGCAAAAATTTACACCGCAACCGGGTCGTTTGCAACGGATACGAGGACATGATGCGCACCCAGTTGCTATGACAGCATAGCTAACAAAATAAAATAAAATTGTACAATATATCTTATGTGTCTTTGTGATGGATTAATTTTAAATTACCTGCAATCTGGTGCTGGACACCATCTTGAATCTGGATCAGCTAGTAAAAATCTCCTGACCATAAAGTCTTCATATTTATTTATGAATTCCGGATAGTCCTTGAGTAAGATTTCAATATTACTCGGATGCATTGCCTCAGAGCATTGGGGGCAAGCTATACGAAAAGAAAATAATTAAATATTGAACTTGAATGGTATAAAAATACGATTAGCTTACCTATATCAGTCCTAGATTCGTTGATTTCATTTTTTAAATACCGTTCTAGGCAAACACGACAAACGGTATGCTTGCAAGTGTCCAAAGAGTAAAAGGGATTCGACAATGACTCTGTTATATAGCATATGGGACAGTAGAGCTTGCCATTGTCGACTTTAAACGGTGAGATGACTGTTGCATTTTGTTGAGATGAAGATGACGACGATGAGGATCCTTGTAAATTGGAAGCGCTGTTGTACGGCGGTGGTGTTGACGATTGTTGTGATGTGCTATCTCCATGAATGCTCTGAAAATGAAAAGTCATGCGCAGAATGTAATTTAACAATTTTTCATAAGTAATGCACTCCAGTTGATTCAATTAAATCATCATTATGATCCAATTATGGGTCAAAATAATGAAGAACTCTAACACGTATAGCTATAGTAATTACTTGCATCACACACAGCAGCAATACTATTAATAACAATTAACAAGAGAGCGTAGTGTATATAGTCTCTAAATCGTCGTCAGTGGTGCCCTACATTCCTTAGTTCCTCTTATCATTTGTTATACTTTAATCGGTTCTGTAGTATTGAACTGTTGTCTAACAATGGCCTCAATGGGTTGCAAAAATAAACTAACCACTTGTTATTTGGACTATTTGTCCCGATAAAGGGGGGAGGTGTGATGGGTATCTGGGAATCATGAGATTGTCAGATATTGAAGGTAATTTAAACAAATATTGTGAACATGTTACTTGATTGCTTCCGAAGAAATAAAGTGCAAGATTGGGTCGCATGTACTTGTATCTACAGTAACGGATATAGAAATCCAGACAGGGTACACAAATTCTTTAACTTCAATTATCTTGAGTTTTTTTGGATTTTGCATAAAAAATGAATATGGAAAGTAAAAAGAAAATGAGTGAAAAAAGTAGTCGAAATAATGACTTTAAAAAATGAAAAATTAAGTGTTCGTGATATAGTGCGAAAAGTGAGATTCAGCAAATCATCAGTGGCTGAATTCATAAAAAAATTCGAGGCAACGGGCTCATTGCAAAGAAAAAAGGGGACGGGTCGCAGAAGAAAGACCACCGGCGCTGCAGATCAGCTTTTAAAACGAATAAGTCTGCGTGATCGATTCAAAGCTGCTGAAGATTTAAGGACAGACTTTGTAAAGGCTGGACGATCAGAGATAACCTCACGGACTGTAAGACGAAGACTTCAAGAAGCCATTTCTAAATAAACGAATGCGCCTAAAACATCTCTCCAAAGATCATGAAAACTGGACCGTAACGGATTGGAAAAATATGATCTTCTCAGATGAGTCCAAGTTCAACATATTCGGCTCTGACGGAATACAGTACGTGAGGCGAAGAACTGGAGAAATATTCAATGATGAGTGCGTGACAAAAACCGTGAAACAAGGACGTTCAAGGATGATTTGGGGATGCTTTTCCTATTACGGCGTTGGGCGGCTGGCTCTAATAAATGGAACGGTGAACGCAGAAAAAAATAAAAAAAAATTGGAAAACAATCTGCTACCATCACTTATCATACTCAGATAAACTGATTTTCCAAGACGATTCTCTGCCTTGTCACCGCGCGAAATTGATGAGTGTCGTTTTTATTAACAAAACGTTCGTAAAGTTTTATTATTGTAAACGCATTTTTTCATTCCAGGTCAACAATTTTCTAACCGAGAATAGTATTGCAACATTGGAGTTGCTTGGAAACAGCCCTGACCTGAACCCGATTAAGAACCTTTGGTCCATAACTAAGGCTCAGCTAGCGAAGAAGAAGCCACGGACACAATAACCGAGTTGGACAAATTCATTGAAAAAGTGTGATATGAGGAAATTGCACTGGATACTTTACACAGCCTGATTACATCAATACCCGACCGGATAAAAACCGTAATAAAAAAAGGAGGGACTACAAAGTATTAACATCTTTAGTTCTCGGAAGTTTGAGAAACTTTTGAACCGTTAGAGCTAGGGAGCTGACATTTTCTACAGAAATAGTATGTGGTGAACCGAAATAAAGGAAGAAAAATTCGTCAAATGCAAGTCGCCTATGCCATGGTTTTTGAGATTTTTATTCAAGAAACTTTATCCAAAAAAAAAAGTTATAATATTTTTTTTTCTTGGGTCACATATCCTCAAAAGCCCCCCCATATAAATATTTTTAGATGTGTGAAACTCAAAGGTTTTTAAAACTTCTCCTCATATTTTACCCCCATTTCATTCGATATATGTTTTTTTATTATTATTTTCAGATGCGACAACTTTCGTTAACTCCTAATGAACCAAATTTTATCAAAATCTGTTCAGATATTCTTGAATTAGTCGTCTAATATAGACCGCTAAAATAGCGGTACTTGACGAATTTTTTTATAGGGTAATGTGACCCCAACTGATAATTTGCCATCCCTTTTCGTTTCCGACAACTTTCGCAAAAATTCAATGATTTAAATGATTTCTCTTTATAAAAATTAGATTTTAGTTTTAATTTTAGTAACTTCATGTTCTTCTTTCTTACTATGTCTATTAATCACGGCGCCAGTAGGATCAAAACTTTTGAAAAAACCTGCAATTTTGTCAAATCTACTCCGCTAAACCGTTAATCTACTTCCCTTTTTTTCAATTTGACTAAGCTTTTGCCTTCTCATAGCGACAACTCTGCTGTTACACTTTTCTTGGTTAGTGAAATAGGTAGAAATTCGATAATTTGAGTACCAATGAATTTTCAAAACTTGAATGAGTTATTTTCAATTCTCTTTGGTGAAACAGAAATTTATCGAAAATTATGATAAGTTGATAAGTCATTGGTGAAATTGAGCCTGGTAAAAACGGATGAAAGGACCCAAAACCTTCCGTTAAAATACAAGCATACGCCTTTGTACTTTTTTGGACTTGCGACTTAATTTCGGTCCATTATAATACCAGGCATTTTTGGTATGGTGGTTGGAGAAACTTAGATTGCATTCGTTTCTCTTATGCTCGGGTGAATGTTGGTTACTGTTCCCCGATGGGGCTTGAACCTGCACTGTTCGGGTCGCAAGCAAACACACTACCCACCGCACCGTGGTCACCCCAAGATACGCTTGATAGGCGATGAAAAAAATTTTGAGTAAGCTTCCGCTGCTTTGAACTCGAATTTTCTTAAATTTGTCTCGAACTCAAAATCGATAAAACATCTCAAAAAATCCTGAGTAAGCTTCTGCAGCTTTGAACTCGAGTTTTACATAATAATCTCAAATGTCATTTCTAAAATAATATACAGTCTAATTATAGTTGAGCCGTATTTAAGTCGAATTTAAAGTGACAGTTATTATTAAATGTGAAATTTGTTTTGATCTCTCTTCGATCTATCAAAAGTCAGCTGAGCAGGTTCACTATAGCGAAAATGTGAAAATTAATCACAATACCTGTTCTGAATTCGACTTTTGTTAAATCAGCTTTAGTACTAAGAAAGAGTCAGCTAATCAAATCTTTGTTTAGAAATGACTTTTAGCGTTTCTATTCAGAACTTGAGGCACTCAAAACAAATAAAATTGCTAATTCCATTTTAATAATAGAAAAGCGATGACATCAACACTTTAAGAATCATTACCAAACAATACATTGCAATCACATCTATACCTATTTTTATCAATTGCCTGAAGGCTTTAAAAAGCGATAGCAATAAAAACCAACTGATAACTATTATCCAAGCGGTTTATCAAAGTCTCAATGCCGGAAATATGTGGCCTACTTTTCCTTTGTTTTTCATTAGTGACTTCCTCCTCAGAACTTTTTAAGGAAATCTTATAGACACACAACAATACAACAGGTTGGATACACTCTCTATGAAATGATGACAACTACACAAAACACAAATGGACACAAATATGGCCAAGAAAGGAAATATTACAAAATACTTGGTAGGTAGCTGATTGACTTGAAGAATGAAGTGATCACGATCACAAATTTATTTTATTGAACCTTACTGGAATGGGTGGAATAAATTACAAGTTTCACGGGTATATTTATGGATGCTTTAATTAACTTCAGCTGAAAAATGTTCATAGATTACAGCGATAAAAGCTTTATTACTAGAGCTGTAAAATTACAATTAGACAGAAATGGAAAATCAGTAGATTTATATTTCACTGATTGAATAGACCTGCCACAAGATTAATATCAAACGATATGCAAGGCAAGTGCAACCACTTGGCCATTAGTTGGCGCTTTTTTAAGTTGCCTCCGAAACAAATGTAGTGTCGAAATAAGAATAGTACGCAATCATCATCTTGTAATAGCTCTCATACATCTTCGTACTGCATCCGTTCGAAACAATTGAATTAACAGTGCATCAACAATTTAGAGACCATATCACTGAAAGAAGGCGAAGCAATTAGAGTATTGAATATAGTACTGTACAGCTGTCGAAACTGGTGAATTTTGTTGGAGTAAGGCAGAAAGACCAGAGCACATGGTTATCTTCGAACACGTGGGCATGGTGAACGAATAAAATCGAAGTTTCTCCAACCACTACATCAAAAACAGGTGGTAGACAGGGACCTCCCGGAGGGATAACATGCTATAAGTAGTTATGACACAAGACTCCGTGAAGTGTGAGAGTAGATGGTTCAAACTCCAAATAAAACCCAGTAAAGTGTCTCGAAAGTTCTTAGCCGATATCGGACGAATATCAACATAGAAAATGGAAGAAACATTTCGCCGCGGTACTAAACTGTTTCAGATATATGTATGTAGCGTCATGAACCCAACTCAAATGAGTGTATCGAAGCCTTAAACACAGGAATTCACACCGCGCTGCCTAGTAACACACAAATTTTAATCGCTATTAAAGCACTCAAGAGGAATGAAGCGGTGGGCTTGATGTTATTACCTTTCGAGATTTTCCAAGATGCATCTTCTCATAAGGAATGCATGGTAAAGCGAAAGTTTTTCAAAGGAGTAACTTGATGGAGTGCTGTAACTGGAGATATATTTGTGTGCTTCCTGCAGTTCCAAAATAATAGTTTAGTTCGATTAACATCGATCCTCAAGCAGGTTTCCGCTCGGGATCCTCCTGCATCGACCACATCAACACTTTGTGAACCATCGTAGAGCAATGAGTCGAGTATATGGGTCTTAGCTTCACCTGTTATTTGTTGATTTCGAGAAAGCCTTCGACAGAGTAACCTGAGATTTGATTTGGCGTGCCTTGCGTGCAGAAAGGCACTGAAAGACTTATAGCTAGATATTATAAAGGTTACCTACGAGGGTGCTAAGTTTCATCGATTAGATAACGGTAAGTTGTCGGAAATTAAAATGGGATGCGATAAGGTTGCATACCGTCAACACTGTTATTTTTGGTCACAATCAGTGATGATCTTCGTGCAGCTCTAACGAGCGAAAGCAAAGGTATACTACTTTGACAATAATTGTTTTCTCTCGCATAGAATAATCTACTTTGATCATTAAGGACCATAGCTTAGAAGCTGAAGCAAGGGTAGTGGGACTAATGGTTAATACTCCCAAATTTCATTGCTTGATAATACTCCCTATCTAGGCAGTTTAGTTTCAGAAGATTGCGGTACCGAACTGAATGTCCCCAGCAGAATCAGGAAAGTGAAAGTTGGGCTCGGTATGCTGCCAAAAATCTGGAAAAGCAATGCTTCCAACATAAAATCTAAGCAGCGACTGTTTCTGTGTAGTACTTGGAAGGTGATTGCCGCAGTCACTTGTAAGTTGCAGTCTTTCATAAAAAGATATATTTGTATCATATAATGGTTTTCTGATGGTATCTTATCTCCAACGAACAGATTCATTGCCACTTAACGGATCGGTCAAACCTTACAGCGCGAAGAAAAACCAAAACAATGCTATCATAGTATTTCTACGACGCAGTTTTGGCAAGAGCCGAATTTGAATTTAAAATAAAAAAAAACAAGTGATGGCTTCCTCGTGTTTGTTTTTGTATCTTCGTATTTCTTGAGCTAGGCATTTAATAAAGATTATGAAACCGATAGATGCGAAATGGAAAGATCACTTAGCTTCCTAATATTTTTTGAATAGTGAGGAAACAAAATAGGAAAAGCTCTACAGAAAACTGCCTAATAGGCACACAAGCCAACGTTTTTTTTCAGAAAAAACAAGTCTTCAGTGAACCTGCCCGTAACAGAAAGAAAAACTGTTGGCGAGTAGGTCCTTCTACGGAGACCTAAGTGAATTGTCTAGCATTGATATCTATAAAATGAACAGCTCTGTCGCTGCGTCCAAATATGCACTTCCACACGAAAATGAGAAACCATTAAGTACCATGGGTTGACACCGGGACCCACCCTCTGGCTTAAGTTTGCCTCGTGAGAAGAGATGATCAATAAAAAACTTTTGTGGACGTCGGATTGAAATCAAATCGACATTAAGGTTAAACTTTAAGATGTTTGGCCTTTACCAAAACATTGTCTGGAAGACTTTTAGAGTTTAGTTTTTTTTTTTTTTTTTTTTTTTAAATCAGAGGGCGCGAGGGTATTTTTCTAAATACATATTTTCATTTCATTAGAGCCATTAATTATTTATATCTCTTAGCTTGTTACTTTCAATCGTTGAATTAAAGCTTAAGTGTTTACCTGTTTCAAAGTTTAAATGTAAAATGTTGTAATTAAATTAATTATACTCGTACTATGTAGGTAATATAATGCTATTTCAAATAATAAGTTGGACGCCGGGGTTCAGTGGTTAAGTGCGCGATCATTGAGCGAGAGGTTCAATGTTCAAATCCAAAAAAAAAACACAAAACAAAAAAAAAGGTTTCTCACGGTCCCACCTATCGTGAACATCTGACAAACATCCGAGAATGAGAATCGAAAAAGTGCCTTTCGGAAACAACATTAAAACTGTAGGTCCCAGTCATTCGTGTAACGCACAGCACAAGTGGCTGCGAGAAACTAGGCCAGGTCCTGTATTGGTCTGTTAGCGTTTGGATGTTCAAATGTATGTAGATAAAAACAACGACAATTCTTCGTTTTCCTATAAAACTTGTTACTCTTATTTCATAAAAAAAACTTTGCAAAGTCTTGAATATTTCTTATATGCAAAGTAGTTGAATAACCGATTTTTTTTTTATTTCCTCCCATAATCTTGTTTAATGTCCTGGAGTAGTAAAATAAATTTCCAGACACCTACGTGTTTGATTCGAGCAGATTGATATTCAAATCAAAAACAAAAAAAAAAAAAAAAAAATGCATAAACAGTTGGGTTTATGACCTTGACGATAACAGTCGGTTTCACAAATGAATTTAATGAGTGATTCGCCCCTGGCTGTGGATGGAATGTGTGTGTAAATAATATTCATTACATAAATGGCACAAATCACTGCCGAAACTTGCGAAACGATTTCTTATTCGATGGTTTTAATCAAATTGTGTTCAACAACATTCGCATCGTTTGTTATTGATCGGACAAATCAATTAATTCTTGTCTACATGCAATGTAGTTGTTTTGTGGTCAGAGTGGCCGAAATGCGTCTCAAAATCATTAACTTTTCCAGTAAAGGATGGTGATAGCCGAAAGGAAAATGAACTAAAGATTTTATTTACATACGAGTATGCCGTGACTTAAATTTATGTATTCAACTTTAATAAACACCACCACGAGTATTATACGAGTACAGAAGAGAAGAACATGCGGTTCTGCTCAGATGGTTGATGAAACACACTTAAAAAAACATATTCTTACACGTAATTTAATGCTGTAAAACTTAAGTTTCAAAAGATAATTTAATAAAATGTAAAGATATAATACAATAAAGGCACGACTGGGTCGCTTCATATGTGCTGTTCATTTGTAAATTGTTCAGATTTCAAATTTAGGCGAAATCGATAAGAAACAAACAAATTTTTCGTAAAATGCGTTAAAAGGCTGAAAAAAAAGTGGCACTATACAAAATTTTACACTTTTGAGTTAGAGCGACATCTAGGTTCCGATATATACCACGCACCCTTTGTGGAGATACCCGTCCTGATACTTCGGTTAATTTCCACAAGAGGTGGAAAACTTTTTTTAGAGCTATTACATTGAATTAAGTCCAAAACTTTAATCGGCCATATTCGAAAATTAGGTTTTTTGTTTAGTGCCACTTTTGTTTTCAGTGTGCGATATGTATGTCAAAAATTTCATATCAATTTCAAATCAAAAGCCATATCCAACAAATAGATGATTTTCGAAAGTCCGCTAATAAGTAAACCGTCATTCCATTTTATTTAGGGAAAAAACACAGTCTTATTGCAAACGTCCATATTACCTCAAATATGAATTTTCATCGAAATCATTAGAGACGTTTTTGAGAAAATTTGATTTTTTAAAAATTAGCCTTAAGTAAAGTATCGTTAATTTTGAGGTCAGAAAGAAAATTCAAATTTCGCCTCTGGGCATTACAACACAGACTCCAGATATGAAGTTTGAAGAAAATCCGTCCACCCATTTGGGCTGCAGCCCGAGGTACAGACAGGCAGACAGACAGAATAGCGAGACACACTTTTTTGAGTTCAACTATTATAGTAATGCCAAGATTGTTTTAAATCTGGAGATCGAAAATTTTCACGAAAACAATACTGCCCTATAGGAGCAAGTAAAAATGTAAATTTAATTTAAAATGCCCTTAATGAAGGCACTCGTCAATCGCAGCACGCACCTCATTAATTGGAAAGATAGCCATAGCTTCAGTCAGAGCGCACTTTGGGGATTTGATGTTTTTGTGGCACTAGACTTTCTCTAAGACAGTCCACAATTTGTCTTAGTCTCCTGGTACACTTTGGTCGATGTTTCGATGCATTTTTCACAAAAATGCAGGTTACTATTACTTTATTTATTGAATTTCTTTCTGCATGGCGAAGATATTATCGTCGGTAAACATAATCCGTTTGTGCATTTTTGGACCCTATTTTTTTCAAGTATGACATTTAAAGGCCACAAGCTTCAAATCTTTTTAGACAATGTGATTCATGGACTTTTGTATTACATTCATCTAATAAGCCAGCGTTTTCTGCTTTAGAAAAGGGTTTCTTTGAATTCGTGCCTTAAAGGCTTTGACGATTTGTGGCGTTCATACCGTGCGTTGACGACTACATCGCTGGCCATATTTATTGTCGCCAGTATCCTAGAATATATTATATGTGCCGATAAACAAACACTTGGCTAATCCCTAGCGGCAGTAGGGTCTTGAAAATCGAAACTTTATTCACATTGCACTTATGAAGTGCTACGAGAGCGAAGCAATTCTCTTTATCAGACCATTCCATGGTGAAAGCGAAATCAATTTTCAAATATTTTTAAAAACGAATAACTGTGAATAATGTAATGCCAATCTTTGCGTCCAAATGTAATAACAGTACCTCCTGTTCATATGTAACTCTAGGTCCAACAAGTTTTTCAAAATCCTTTACACATTTTTTTTTTGACAATCCGCCATGACTGCATATGTTTATCAAATACATTAAAGTCGGGGCTTGTAGCTTTGCTGGCTGTCATTGATGTAAAATTTGACAACCGCATGTGTTATGTCAAAATAAATTTTTCTTCCAAATTTTAATGACACTTAGAAACATACTTTCAAGACATTTTCAATAATTCCGAAATAATATTGTTCAAAATTATTCGAAATTAAATTAGTACAAGGATATACGACTACAAGACTAAATTTCGGCCTTTATAAAATGTTGCTACCCTTTTAAGAGGAAATGCCATACACAAATTTTACAATATGGTGTAATATCCTGCACTTTTACACCGAGTACAATATGTTGTAAGTACGCCCACGTCACCTTAAATTTATTTTTGTCAAGAATCATCTTTCAAAAGAACGCACCCAAATTTTCAGACAGATCTGTCAAATAGTTTTGTTGTGGTAGCCATTTTATACAGACGCCTACTAGCATTTTCGTTAAAATGGAAAAAAGTGAATTTCGAATGCTCATTAAACACTATTTTTTGCGAGAAAAAACTATCCCGCAAACCAAACAAAAGCTTGACAAATATTATGGGGACTCTTCACCATCGATTGCAACCATTCACCACTGGTTTACTCAATTTCGGTGCGGTCGTTCAAGCACAAGTGACGCCGAACGTTCTGGTCGCCCGATTGAGGTCACCACACCAGAAATGGTCGACAAAATCCATGGTTTGATAATGGACGATCGGCGAGTGAAAGTGCGCGAGCTTGAAAAGGCCACAGGCTTATCACATGGCTCAGTGATTTCGATTTTACATAAATATTTGAACATGAAAAAGCTTTCCGCAAGATGGGTGCCGCGTTTGCTCACAATCGACAATAAACGCATTCGTTTGACAACTTCATGAGTTTTTGCGCCGTTTCGTAACCGTGGATGAAACCTGGATTCACCACAACACACCAGAAACCAAGAAAGAGTCAAAACAATGGACTTCTCCTGGTGAATCGAAGCCGAAGAAGGCCAAGGCCGGTTTGTCAGCAAACAAGGTCATGGCGACAGTTTTTTGGGATGAGCGCGGTGTTATTCACATCGATTACCTTGAAAAGGGTAAAAAGATCACCGGCGCATATTACGCAGAGCTGCTGGATCGATTTCAAGCCGATTTGAAGCAAAAACGGCCGCATTTGGCGAAGAAAAAAGTTCTTGTTCACCAGGACAACGCACCGGCGCACAAGTCCGAAGTTGCAATGGCAAAATTGTATGAGTTAGGCTACGAACTCCTCCCTCATCCAGCATTTAGCCCCCTGCGACTATTATTTGTTTCCAAACATGAAGAAACGGCTCGGAGGTAAGAGATTTGGGTCGAATGAAGAGGTCATCGCTGAAACAAACGCTTATTTTGAGGGGCTCGAGAAATCGTATTATTTGGAGGGCATCAACAAATTGGAGAAACGTTGGATGAAGTGTACTCGTATAGAGCAAAAAGGAGACTATGTTGAAAAATAAAATGTTTTTATATCGAAAAGAGTGTTCCTTATTTAATTTTTTAGGGACTTATTGACCCACCCTCGTATCTGCTTTCGTCATTATATAGCCAACATTGTTCATCATTTACATCGTGAACGAAAAACATGGCAGAATCGCACAAAATTAATATTACTTTCGATGATTCTTCTTACACCAAAATAAAATAGATTTCGAGTACTACTTTATGTAAACATTTTACAAAATGAATCATTAGCGTGCGACTTTGCAGAAGTTATTGTAATCAACAGAAAAGAAAAGAGGATGCCACAGACGTACATAAAGCCAGATAAACGGAATTTTGAATATGAAATAAAAAAAAGTGGAAAATATTTTTCTATCTTGCAAAAAGTGATAGAAGTAATAAAATTGTCGTACATATTTCAAAAAATACGTATGATTGTGGCAACACTGGAGGCTGTGCATCATTTCGGTGTGTCACAAATTGGGACTTAATTCTCACAACGGTAACCCTGATTGAAACAGTCTGTATATTTTCACTTGGCATGTTATACAGTAAACAAATAAACATTCTTATTAGTTGGAGATGAAACTTATATTAAATTTTTCAACAGATTTACACAAAAAAAAAACTACTACTAAAACTAGACCACACCAGTTAAATCAGGTAAAATAGTTAGCTGACCCTTAAAGATATATTTGGAGTTTCATATATTTTTAGGTGTGAATCCACTTCTAAGAATATTAAATGTATAAATTGAAATAGCAAACATTCAATCGTTAATAGAAAATAAATTATATTGGTATGTGTGTTTTTGTTTGAAAGTCGGAAACAAATCATTTCCTTACGTAAAACAAACTTTTTTTTTACAATAAAGTAATTAAAATTTTTACGATTAAAATCTTTGATCGACACTACCCTACACAAATCAGTTTTTGCTTGTTTTTCAATATAAAAAGGGACATGTTTACAAATTAATCAAGGCAAATAGAAAACACTTCACAGATACACCATATCAGTACGTTAGCACTCACTTGACACTCCATTACTCTTGTCATAAACACGGAAAAAATGTACTATCTCTCACCTTGTTCTCGTTCATTCCAAATGCACCTTCAACTGATTTCTTTTCTGATTTGGATAGACCACGTTCAACATCGCATGATCTCTGGCCAAGTCGTGGACTGCCACGAGCTGCTCGTGCTCCTTGCAACAAGAGACGCCGCAATGAAAATCCTGGCCGAATGAATGTGTTCCTTCTGCTACTACGACTCATTTTACAATTTTTTTTAACACTATTAATTTAATCACTATTTTTGATTAGCTTTCTGTTACGTATACTGTTATAGTTGATTTTTCTATTTATGAATTTATTTGTTTTCGTCACAAAAAAGATCAAAGGTAGTAAGCTAAACGGCACATAGAACACACCGAAAGTTTTTTTTTTTTTTAATAGAGAGAGAGCGGTTGATAAGGATGTTTATTTTTCTATTTGTATTTTAATCTAAAGAATTAGAGAATATTTTTTTTTTTTATATATGAAGCGCTTAGCGCTAACGCGAGATCTTCTTTAAGTAAATATTTTCGTTGTTATCGGCAACTCACAGATTAGCATTTTGGCGAAAAATAAAAAAAAACCTTTTCACGAAAAAAAAAAAAAAAATAATTTAAATAATAAACATTTTTACTTTTTTTTAAAAAGTTATTTCGGGATTTCTACGTTCAGCTGATTAAAGTTTATCAATGTGGCGTAGTGTTGATGGTCACAAGAAGTGCAGCAAACGTTGGTCACCGAATGATGTTGAACATATTGCAGATAGTCGTAGAGTTTTCAACATCCAGATCTGAGAGTTGTTAGGACGACAGCGGTTGGTTTTTCTTCCTCAAAGCGTGTTACAAACTTTTTTATCTGTGGACAAAGAAAAAAGCAAATATTATTTATTTACATAATATTTAATTTCAAGTGAAAAAAGTTCTAAGAAGTGGGCAAGGCTATACTGTGATCTTAATGTGGTGTCTACTAAATATCCCTTAAGCCAAACGCACAACTACACCTACGTCAGTTCAAAATTATACTTGCGATGATGTTGACTGTCAAATTGTTGTTCAAAATTTAGTGTTAAATAAAGGAATAGAATAGCGTAGCAAAAAGATTAGTTCTGCGAGATAGTAATAAAAGCTTATAGAGTTATAGTTAATGACAAAATATTGTTTGCTAAGAATAACTAAGTGATTAAATGTTATCCACAGTGAATGAAACTTAAAAAAAAAATAAGCATTTGCTTAGTCCACCCAGCTCTACAATTCTGAATGTTTCTCCAGATAAACGAACATTTTTAGAGTTATGTAAATGTCATTCCTAAGAATATCGTAATGTTCCCAATTTACGATCAGACAAACTTAGATCAATAGATCAGCCTACTGTCAGATGGATAAGCTCCATCTCAATTGTCTTCTACAATCAAGGCTATTAAAGTCTTTCTCCAATGAGCTTTCTCTCTACCCTGTTATGGCCAATTGTTATCGACCAGCAAGGTTAAACCGATCTCTATAGGAAAAACACCTGTAGTTTTCATGGGACTTGTATAACTGCAGCCTTCGAAATCCTTTTAGGTTTCCCTCCACTGAGAAGAAAACTTCAAATCTGAGCATCTAAGAATCTTGAATTTGAAAATAATTTTCAACCACTTTTCAACTCTTTAAAATAACTATCCCGGAATGTACTGAATGAGACAGTGAAAGTCCTAACAGCTTTGGCTTTATTTATTTTGGTTTAGGCATTCATTTACATAGAAAGATCGCTCAAAATGTTACAAATGAAAAATCATCCAAAAACTAATTTTTCGCCGAATACGGAGGGTGCAACAAAAGTCCGCTAAGTAGTTTATTAGTTTTTGAAAAAACGAAAGGTTGGTTGTCGACTTCTTAGAGTTTCAAATTTTAGAAAAATTAGTTCAAATGTAGACGACAAAACGTAAAATTTGTGATTTAAGGTCGGTAGAAATGACACCAAGAACACTGCATGCAATCGGCTTTCCCATTCTCTTCGGATTTTGGGGTCAAGTTGAGCCAGTGGAAATTTTCCACAAATGCCAAAATACATTTGGAGTGAATGCACCATCCCTCGTGACTGTTTACGAGTGGTTTCAAAGACTCCAGATTGAACATTTTTCTGTAAAGGACGAACCTCGTGAAGATCACATTAAATCTTCGACAGACAATACAAATGGTGGCCCTGTTAAAATCAAAAATTGATAAAGATCCAAGAACCATTGAGAATATGATGAGAGATGAACTGGGCTTGAATGCCATGGCTGCGCCACGATTATTAAATCATCACTTGAAGTGCTGGAAGAAATTTGTTTGATGGGTTCCATGAATTATGAATTACGACCAAAAAAAAATGCTCATTTACGGCTGTAGTGATTCATCATCATCAAAATGCTTTTCACGTAAGACTTTTTTTCGAATTTGGAACAGGTAATAATCACTACATGTCAACCTGCAACGCGGATGTGCTAATTCTTGGAAACCACATGACTTCATAGAAGCCATGGCAATATGAGCCTTATGAAGCGTTGCATTGTCATGAAGTAAGAGCACGCCCTTGTTAATCTCCCCCTCGTTTTTACTTTAATAGTTTCTCTTAAGCGTCTTAGATTAATAAGCGTTTTTGGTTTATAATCTATCAATAGGATTCATTGTGAGTCCCAAAACACTGTTGCCATGATCTTTCTTGTTGGTGCGACCTTAAACTTACTAATGGTTGGATTACCCTATTTTAAGCCACACAAGTATTCTAGGCATCCATCTTGAACTGATTTTTGACGTCCCATAATTTCGTGTAAAATTTTGAAACTTATTGTTTCAGATATTTTGAACCTTTCTGCAATTTCTATTAGTTTGACTTGACATAATGTCATATTCGAGTTTGTCATATATGAGTTGTAACGTCACTTGGTATATTTTCCATACTTTGTCCTTGTTTTGTGAGGAATTTAATTACTGCACGGAACTCAATATTTGACATATTTAAAATTACCAACGACTTTAAGTTCTTCTTTTGTCTACTGCAGGGGAACTAATTGGTAAATCAAAATGAAACTTTACATTTATATCTAAATATAATAACCTGACAATAAAAAAATAATTCTAACTCCACCGGTTTCTACCTTCACCCCATTCCGAAAACTTACAAAATCCCCTCTGTGTATATAACATTTTGAAGACATACCTTACTAATAGACTTTTCCGTGTGAAAAACAGAAACAAATTGTCGAATTTTAAAAAAATAACGGCTGGGGCACCGCAAGGAAGCGTTCTTGGTCCGCATCTACCTTATACCCGTGATATACCGTAAGAAGAAGGCTCCGTAAAAGCAACATTTGCCGAAGATACTTACCTTCTTGGCAAAAAGTAAAACGATTGAAGAGACTACATAAAAATCGATTACGAGGACACATCAACAATGCAATCTTTGAAATTCTGGATGAGATAAATCTATTACGCCGTATGCAGACGATTAAACCTTTCTAGCACGATAATAGAGTAACCGCGTCTAAATTGCGGAACAAGCAGGAATTTAATGAAAAGTTACCTGCCAAACGTTTTTATTTTGTGACATAAAAACTGTTCGATAAGTCAAAACTTAGATATAGTAACAAATTTGTGTTGAAGGGAGGTGTTTTTTTAATGAGTACAAATCCCACACTACTATGTTTGTTCGCATTTTTATTTGATTTAATATCATAGTACAAGTGAATGCATCTAAACGTGTTAATCGAACTTATATACATTTGTGACGATCGTCACATCCCTGACAAAATGAAATCAATTAACCATGGCGAATGCAGAGACGTGCCCACAAATTCATAAATTGTTGTTGTTTTGATCACATGTATTCCCAATACAACAAAAACAATGTAAAGAAATTGGTGTTACGGGTGAAGAGGGGCGTAAGTTTTATACCTCTTTACTGATTGATTCCCAGTTGGCTTATGCAAGCATATAATCCTTTCAAGTGAGATGTTGAAGAAGTCGTATGAACCTTTGGTAGGTTTTTACCGACTTTGACGGACCATCGTGCATTATCCATCGTCATCTTACGAAGACGAACGAGCTTAGCAGGGATGCCTCAACTAGACATAGATTGTCTCTGTATACGCTATCATAGGTGTCTTTGAAATCGATAAAGGGATGGTGGGTATCAATCTGCAATTCTTGGGTTTTCTCCAAGATCTGCATCTGTCGATGGTAGATTTCCCTGGCCTAAAACCGTACTGATGAGAGCCAATCTGTTTGTTGACGAACAGTTTTAGGCGTTCACACAGCACAGCAGACACGAACTTGTAGGCAATGTTTATTTGCTTAGTTCAGAGTATCTCATTTTCCGTGGATCGGATATACGACGCTGAGTTTCCATTCATCGGGCATACTCTCATTCCATATTTATTATTATTCATATAATGGGCTCGAGGCCGATACACATAACTTATAAAAAAAATTTCATATTAGTTATACTCCCATCTGACCAGTTACAAATAAGTTGGTGCATGCTCCTTATGAAATCCTCTTACTCTGCTTTAAACAGTTCGGCTGGTAGGCCATCAAGTCTAACAGCTTTCCTTGATTTGAGCTTAGATATTTCTATCCTCAACTTGTGATTGGTCGGATGGACGGTAGTGTTGGCTGTCATCGTCCAAGTTGAATGGTTGATTCTGCCTACAGTGGACGCTGTTTAACAGTCTGCATAAATGTTCTTTAAACATCCTCACCACTGACTGCGGCTCTAATACTAAGTTTCCTTGTTCGTCTCTGCATGCTTCTGTTCGGGCCTTATAGCATTGGCGTGCTCTTTTTACTTTTCGATAAAACTTTCGAACATCGCCTCTGCAGTAACACGTCTCTATTGGCTCGACCGCAATCTTCCCTTTCTTCTTTTGGAAAAGTCGTTGCTCCTTTCTTCTTTTTTGCTTGAAGATCTTATGAGCATCCCCTGTCTACTTTAGACAATTTATCTTATAGAAACTGTTTGTTTTCTCACACTTGGTATGTCTTCCTTACGTGCACACTGAGCGAAAAGGCTCAATCGACTTAACTAATGGCGCCGACCATAGACAATGTGTCCGACTTTGCTCAGGTATTCTGACAATCAATAGAAATCCATTAACATGCTGCTATTAAAATTAGTCTCGACACTTTGTTAACCATTTCGCCACTCACTGCTGAGTAGTTCATATTTAACAATTTTTTTCCCTCATAAATTTGCATTCCATATTTATGTAAATGAATCAACTTCCGACTACAATTTCTCAGTGGATTTGCTTAGATTTGTGCACTGAAAAAACCACTTGCTTGTGCTCTACTTCGTTAGGATCACTATATTTAGAGCAGTAAATATTATTCTCGAAAAGCCTTAAATAATATTAAAATTCTGAGAGTTGAGCTAAATGGACACCAGAGCAACATGCCACTGAGTATAAATAGCACTGTAGCACTGTGTCGTGCCCGATAATACTCGTAAAAGACACACACTAACGAGGCGTATTGTCTCGGCGCGTACAATGCGCTTACAAATGTCTCTTGTTAAATAATATTATAATTTCTTTGAATGAGACATTCCTGTAATGTAATTGTCGTAAATTTTCCAATGCCCTTGAGCGTAGAGGCATTAAAAAAAAAAAAAAAAACAGAAAGAAAATAAAAATAAAAGTTGCAATTTTTTTTTTTGAGAAAAGGGTAGCACACAGTGTATTTGCACAACAAAAGGGGGCGGATTTTTTATGATTATGGTTATTACTATACTGTATGAAGCGATTTTATTCTGCAACGGATAAAAGGCGTAGGTGGGGCAATGACACTATTCAAGATTGAGGCCAGATATACCCCTACACGTATGTACATAAGCATTGTGCTACTGAGGGTGAGACTGTTGAAGGAAAATTTGTTTTATTCGAAGGAATTTTAAAACGATAAAAAAATAAAATTTTAGTTATAGTAGCTGGGCCTTAATTATGGAAGATTTTTTTATAGGAAAACAACTCAAATAGAGATGGGCAAGTCAACATTGTCACACCCGTGGTATTTACGGTGACTATAAGGCTTTTTATCGTAAAACTAAGAAATTGCTGGTCCTAGGTACTTCGAGAAACATATTGAATCATCCATTACACCATTAGCACCATTGACAATCAAAGATGAGTTTTGCGTAACACATTAACAGCAGTAACAATGTTTTTAGAGCAAATTCGCCTAATTGGATATGGTTCTCGTTTAAATTGTACTGCAGTAAGATTTTGGGATTGCCCAATGACGCGGTATTGCGTTAGCGATCCGATAGTAGCATTTATATGAAGCAAAACCAAATGAGGCTTTAATTTTTGAGAGACGTTTGATTATAGGTATCGTAAAGTTTCACAAAACGTCAGTGTACAACAATTCTCTACTCGCGACTTTGACATTTGAGGGACGAGAGATTGTTTCCATTGGTTGTTGCCAGTCACTTTTGTGGGTAATGGGAAAGAAAAAAACTATATCCTGGACTTCTTCCATTGAAATTATTCTAAAAAAAGAACCCCGCAAAATATAAAATAAAGGTTGTTAAAATTTTCGAAATGTAAAAGTAGGACCGCGTTGTTTGTCTTTCGGGGCGAATTATGAATTTGGCATTTTGCGGAGCCAATTGACAAATAGCCTATGCCATAGTTTTCGAGTTTTTATGCTCAAGAAACTTTATCACAAAAAAATATATATTATATCATATATATTTACCTTTTTGGATATATCGTATGGTAATGTAAAAATATTTTCTTTTTATTGAGGTGCATTATGCCCTCAAAAGCGCCCTCACCAAATTATCAACTATTTTGGACAGCCACATACTATTTTTGTACGAAATTTCAGCCATCTAGTTCAAAAGGTTGGAATGTTAAAAGCGTGTGACAGACAGACACCGTGTTGAATCCATTAGTGTTCCGTTTATACCATTCTGGTACGGAACATTAAAAATAGTAAAAATTCACATCTTCACTCTATGATAAATTGTGAATGAATTTACATTAATCAACATGACATCATTTTGACGAGTGCACAAGCACTAAAATAATTAACCGCACTACGACTAACCAAACGACATTGTTATCAACAATTGACTTCAAAACGATGTCTTTCCATTTCAACTTCGAGCAGAAATTGATTCAATTTAAAATCTGAGTCAGGTAGAATGATAATATTTATATCAAACCACAACACAAAGTCAATAAATAAATTAAAATGCAAAAAAAAAAAAAAAATAATAATAATAATAATAATTTGAATATACACAGAGATTCCTCTACGAATGACGTAGTTTTGATTCAATTAAATTTGTATTCTTTATGTGTGATATGTTTATCATTTGTTGCGCCATGCCAGCATATAAAGGAGAGCAGAATACATACAGAATTCTTTCCTTTATTTGCCTACTCTATTTGACAACCAAGTCGAGTTGTGAAACTTGTGTGGGGACCACAAAAAGTTAGCCGTACGTATGACGTGCTAAATATCACGTCGTTGAAGCAGTCTAGCTGCGAATTTGGTGATTCCAAGTATTTTTCCGGTTGCACATTGAATAACAATTGACAAAGTCATTACAGATAAGTTGTTGGCAATCAATCACTTTTGGTTGATTCATTGATTTTTATTACGATTTCAGCATAAAAACGCCAAGCGGCGCAAAACTTGGCATCAAACGGGTAAGTTGTTTTTCTATATACATAATTCATTATGTATAGAAAACGACGAAAAAAGAGGTCTAAACAGGGAACCACGTACCAGAGTATGACTTGAATTCTTGGTGTTATCACTTCAGGTCGATCTTAGATAGGTACGGCTGATATATGCTATGTATCTGGATTGAAAATTAAATGGTAGTCGGTTAAAACCGTTTTACTATTTTCTATTTATTTTTTTTTGATATCCAGGCTTAGAGCAATAAGTCTCGAAACAGAAGATTATATTCCGAAATTAAGGCCCAAATAGCTTTTACCTCAGGATGTCCAATAGCCATATCCCTTCCTACATCTATGGATAGCAAGTGTTTCTGTGGATGAGCACTTCTTGTGTGCAAAAAGGCTGTTTTTTCTCTGCTGTATTCATGAGCAATTTTCAAAAAGTCTCTCTAATACCTTCCCTCATGAGTAACTGTTTTTGTTATGACATAGAACTGTAACCTTGGCATTCGCTGAAGAATCTAGTAAATTCAATGTTATTATGCAGCGATAGACTACGCCATCAAGGTTGGAGGCCGGACAAGTTTTTGCGAAAACAAGTTCCATAATACAGCTGTGCAGATTGGACGAGAAACAAAACAGCAAAATATTTTCGCTGATTGCTGTTGTGTTTATGCAAGCAGTTATCATAGATCGATACTGGTATATTTCAACGATAAAATACTATCTCTGATATACGTCTCAAGAACGTATGCATGTTTGTCGAAATGACATACAGATCTAGATCTTTCTTTTTTGTGTTTAAAAAACAATAATAGTATGTATCTCGAGTGTGAGACATGCTGTTGCGTATTATTTTTTTTAATGATATAACCTTTTGGAGCTTACAGCTGCGTTTTTCAGGAAGTTCAACAGTGAAAGCCTAAAAGAAAATATTTGTGGCATTTGAATAGTTAAAAATAAGAAACTCCATTATATCTCATATGTATCGGAAATCCTTCCTATAATAGCGCCATATGATGTATTTCAAACACAATTACCCACTAAATCTTATTAAGATTGGAGAACAACGTGTAAGCCCTCTGTACCAATTTCGATAACCAAAATTGATATGGAATGGAAAACCATTGAAAATACTTACATTTATTATAGTATCTTGATAATGTGAACTTTTCGACAAAGAGGACCGGAAAACCTACTCATACGTCATATATATATGTACATATGTATATAAAAGGTGGGGTGTAATGTCATAATGTGAATTTGTTAGAAATGAAAAAAATTGGACTCTGATTTCACGAAAAGTTTATTTGGAGGTGTAAAATTGATAACATTAAGTTGAAAAAATGATATCGGTCAAATGACCACCTCTTGCGAAGATGCACATTTGTGCTCTATTTACGGCATTTTGAATTGTTGATCGCAAACCATCTGGCTCCAAATTGGTGATTTCTTCTTCAATGTTGGCTTTTAAGACTTGCAAGGTTTGTGGTTTGTTGTGGTAAACGCGAGATTTGAAAAAGCCCCACAGGGAGAAGTCTGGCGCCGTCAGATCTGGAATCCCCATCGTTGCCTGACTTGTGTGAGCGATTGCTCCATCCCGCTGGAATCAACAATGTTCGAGACCCAATTCAGCAACTTGCAGCAAAAAAAAAAAAACTCCTTTAACATCTATCTGTAGAGCTCACCAGTTATGGTTACGGTGGTGCCGTCGGCGTACTCAAAAAAAAAGGGTCAATCATTTTTTCACTGGAAATGCCGCACCTAACAATCACTTTGAAGGGATGCAATGGGTCTTCGTGCATTTCATGTGGATTCTCTGTGTCCCAGAAGCGCAAATTTTGTTTATTCACATAACTACTTAAGTGGAAATGGGCTTCGTTGCTCATTATGATTTTGGATACGAAATCATTCTCTTCTTGCACCAGGTTTAACAGAGCATGGGAGTAAGTTAACCTCACTTGACGGTCAGCAGGCAGCAATTGGCAATCTTCAGGTCTTTCACCAAAATTCGACGCAACGAACGTCTGCTGATGCCAAATTGTGTGCATCGTTGTCTCGTTGATGTTTTTGGACTCTCTCGGACGTCGTCGGCCACAGCAGTGATATTCTCAGCCGAACGAGCAAGGCCGGCCACTTCTTGCTACATCTCTAGTGGACCCAGTTTGCACGAGACGCTCAGCCAAACGCTTAATTGTTCGCGCACATGGTGCAGGACGACGAGGAAAACGACGACGAAATTCAAGCTGCGTTAAAATAACAGACCGGAAATTGGTCAAATATAATTCCGCGTTCTTCAGGTGTGTATCGCTCCATTGCTTGTTGTCAAATAATTCTCTATCTGTCTACAACATAAATGTCAAAACACAATGACATTTGACGCCATTTGCAAACATTTTTGCACATTCACATTATGACATTACTTTTGCCCCACTTTGTACAATGTCATATCTAAAGGGTGGTTAAGTTTTAAGGGCCGATGTTGATTTTGAATAAAACACAAATTATTTAGGAAATTACTGTCATTTCTTTTTATTATGATAATATTGGTATGGTTCAATTATGTATGGAACAAAATATCGGCCAAATGGCCGCCGCGACCTCGGCGGTACACCTCCATCCGATGGTCTAAATTTTCGATGACGCTGAGGCATAATTGAAGTTCTATGCCGTTAATGTGCCGAATTATCTCATCCTTTAGCTCTTTAATTGTTGCTGGCTTATCGGCGTACACCTTTTCTTTCAAATAACCCCAAAGAAAGAAGTCCAACGGTGTCAAATCACATGATCTTGGCGGCCAATTGACATCGCCACCACGTGAGATAACACGGCCATTGAATTTGTCGCGCAAAAGAGCCATTGTTTCGTTAGCTGTGTGGCAAGTGGCACCATCCTGTTGAAACCATATATCGTCCACATCCATATCTTCCAATTCGGGCCATAAAAAGTTCGTTATCATCTCACGATAGCGAACACCATTCACAGTAACTGCCTGACCGGCCTCATTTTGGAAAAAATACGGCCCGATGATGCCGCCAGCCCATAAACAGCACCAAACAGTCACTCTTTGTGGGTGCATTGGTTTTTCGACAATCACTCTTGTATTATCATTCTCCCAAATGCGGCAATTCTGCTTATTGACGAATCCACTGAGGTGAAAATGTGCCTCATCAATGAAGATGATTTTCTTCGAAAATTGATAATCCACTGTTGCCATTTCTTGCCACCATTGTGACCATTGACGAAGCTTGAAATGGTCAAGAGGCTTTAGTTCTTGAGTCAATTGCACCTTGTAAGCGCGTAAATGCAAGTCTTTATGCATAATGTTCATCAACGACGAGCGTGAGAGGTGCAATTGTTGGGCACGACGACGAGTTGAGGTGGACGGCTCTTCAGCCACACTATCGCGAACAGCAGCAATATTTTCTGCAGTATGATCTGTACGAGCATGCACTGGTGTTTTCACATCTCCTACAGACCCGGTTTGCACAAATTTTTGCACGATTTTTCCGATTGTACGCACATTTGGACGATTAAATTGACCGAAAGAATCACGAAATGCACGATATGCATTGTGATTTGAACGCCCATTTTCATAATAAGCCTGAATAACTTTAACGCGTTGCTCGATTGTGTATCTTTCCATGGTTCAAATTGAGTTAGTCTGAAATTGAGAAATGTCAAATGAAATGCAGAAAAAAACTTGACGTTTAGGTGTGGTTCACATTCAACATCGGCCCTTAAAATTTAACCACCCTTTACATGATATATAATAAAATATTCTTATCTTACAATAAGTCTTCGCGGAAGAGTGTAAGGATTTTTGTACTAGAGGACTTGGCTTAATAAGTTTGGCGTTTATCTAAATAAAATCAACGCTAAAACCACCGTTTTGACAACACTCTAGCAGTTAGAAATATGCATTTTTGAAGTCGTCTTTAGTTAGACTTTTGTTAGTTGTCTCTAAGGGTCCTGTAGCATTTCAACCTATAGGGTACGGAGGCTATTTGAGAACAAATTTGAAAAAAAGGAAATGTACATAACCTCACTTCGTGACCGGAAACGTGAGCATGCCGGAATTAAATGGTAACTACGCCCCACACAAAATAATCCAACGGATTGAGGTCTGGTGAGTTAGGTGGTTATAAGTTCGGTTTTATGTGATCATGGAAATTGATCGGCGTCCGTTCCTGAATCTTCACGACATTGTGCGCTGGAGCAGAATCCTGCTGGAACACGTATGAGCTTCCTTCCCTCACACTGTCTATCCATGGCTTAACAACTGCCTCTAGCACCTCGATATATCTGGCAGCATTCACTCGAAGACGTTGTGGGAAAAAGTAGGGAGGCATAACTTGACTTTCACTGCTCCAAGAACCATCATACTGGCAGGAAACTTGGTATGCATCACACGGGGGACATCTGAAGGCTCTGCACACAGCCATCTGTCGTTACTTCTATTGACTTTCTGGTCCTGGTCGACATTTTTTTCATCGGAAAGAAACCAAAAAAGGCCTAGATCTTCCGGATGCTTCCTCGGCGCACATGACCACTTTTCATAAGACATATCAAAGGTTTTCATGAATCACACCGCGAATTAATTGTTTGAAGGTCCCTTGGAATTGACCTCATCGAAGTTCCAAAGTCCTGATAAATACGATGCAGTACTTGTTAAACAAATTTCGTGCTTTTCTTGTTGTTGTCCGAACAAGAAGCCTCCAACTCGACGCGACATTTCGAGATCACTGTGGTCTGCACATAAGGCAACAATCAAGGCATGTCTTTTAATTTCTCGTGTTAGGTATTTATCTTACATTGTACTTGGGAAAAACATAAATGTCTGCTATCAACGCGATCAACACTACGACTGAACAAAGGCATGTCCTCAAATAACCTCCGCACTCTGTATTAAAAGTCAACTTTTCATCACTATTGTTAGTCATTTCTATATTTTCACTATTGTGAAATCGTTTTAATTGACTGATTATGGCAGAAAGAAGAACAGTCTTTCTTGTTTCTTGGTTATATTCAGACATTTCTAGCAAACAAAATATATTTGGGCTATCACTTTAGATTCAACTTAAATATTATTTCCTAAATTTGAGTAGGCATTTGTGGAATTTTGTTGTTTATTGCTACAACTTTATTGCTACAACTTGACCTTAAGTTAAAAGTCGTCTCTAAATACACATTGAGTCAACTATCTTGTACATATGTACGTACGAACTTATATACATATGTATGTATGTTAATTAGTTTTATTTCATATGCAACGGTATGCGTTCATCAATTATTAATTAAATTAATAATAATACCAAACTGCGGAAGATTAACGGCCCGAGGGCTGACTTGCACTTGACTTTTTTTTTTCTAAACAAGGTTTCAAAATCTTTCGTCGAGAGATAAATTCCTTGAAAATTGACAAGATTGTGTTAAGCTGAATAAAACGATTATCATTTATATGCAAGATCAAATTATAAAGCCTACGTCTAATTGGATTAAAAATTTATTGCTAATTATTTTTTCCTTGTTATTCGGAGAATAATAGGAAGCTACTCGTATGTGATCATTTCTAAAAACTGAACAACTTTTAATTTCCGACTTCCAAAAAATGTTCATTTGATCATTCCATTTTTAGTTAAAACAAACACTCTTTCCTTAATGTCTGTCCGTCGGTCTATCTGTACTTTTTTTTTTGTATAATGTTTGGCTGAGGTTTCCACATTTTGAAAAAATCTCTTTAGAGTGGGGAAACGGACACCGCTTACAACTTCTTTAAAGAACTGAACCAATTTTTTGTACAATCATAGGTATATGTATAGCCCAGGAATTATAGGTTTTCATTTTGAAATTAAAGGGCACAACTGGGTGGTACATACGAGTACATACTTGTTCCATGTGTTCTGTTTGCTCCTACATACGTGGAGCGTTCGATAATTCCGTACAATCTTGACAGGTTGCGATGCCAGCCGCAAATTGATGTTTGTTTCATGTGGTAACATTCTTCAAACTATGACATACAAAATATTAGACAAATATGTCATTTAGTTTGTGTTTGGCAGCCATTGGAAGCAGACAACTTCTCGTATTTTCGCAAACATAGAGAAACGTGAATTTCGTGTAGTGATAAAACAATATTATTCGAAGAAAACAGCTGCGAAAACCAAAGCAAAGTTGGATAAACATTACGGGGACTCTGCACCGTCACTTGAAATGATTTACAAATGTTTCCGAAATTTCCGATGCGGTGATATGAGCACAAAGGACGCGAGCGTCCTGGGCGACCAATTGAGGTCACCACACCAGAAATGGTCGATAAAATTCATGGTATGAGATTCATGGTATGGCGTGAGATTGTTGAGGCTGTAAGCATCTCAAAATGATCGGGTGTACAACATTTTGAAAAAATTATTTGGATATCAGAAAGCTGTCTGCGTGATGGATGCCGGGGTTGCTCAATCTGGACCAAAAACGGACCCGGATGACCACTTCGAAGCAGAACGAATTGTGAACTATTTTCCGTTTCCAAATATGAAGAATGAAGATGTTACCACCGCAACAGAAGCTTATTTTGCAGAGTTCGACACATCTTATTACTCGGACAGCTTAAAAAAAAATTGGAGTATCGCTGGACTAAGTGTATCGAGTATCGAGTTAAAAGGAGATTATGCTGAAAAATAAAATAGATTTTTACCGAAAAAATCATGTTTTTTATATTATTATGCGGAATTATCGAACGCTCCTCGTACTGATTTAAAAACTAAGCAAAATCAATAAGAAGCTAAGAATTTGAGATTTTCGTAAAATGCGTTAGAAATCTAAAAAACTATTTTGACCATAATGCATACAAATTTAATGCCATATCCTTATATACTTGATCTACACCACTCAAAGAATGCAAGAAAAAAATTGTTCCTTGTCTTTCAAACTCGATCTCTTGATCTGAGTTTATATGCAAATTTTCAATTGATTCATCTCGCCATTGGTATGTATTAGTTAGGTTCCTTCGATTCAATACCGAGTATACTTTTTTTTTTTTCCGAAACCGAGTAAATATCGGAAAAAGTATCGTCACTTTGCTTTTATTTACCATACACTGACAAAATTAATAGCACTACCAAATATGTGCTATAAAAATAACCGAAATAGGGATTACAAAAATCTAGTAAGAACTGCTAGAAGTAAGTTGTATAACAACAGATTTAATTTTTTTTTGTAGCAGCAACAATGCAATTACCAACTAAATAATTAGGCTAGCAATATTAATTGTAGACAAGAGTCATCACCCATAGGTGATTCAACTTTTAATTATAGGAGAATTATTGTTATAATTGCTAAAAAAGCCATTTTTATTGGGGGAAATTGCAACAAACATTATTGCAATTGCTATTAAACTTTTCTAAAACAGTAGGGGTATAATATAAATAGGAAAATTACCAATGAAAATAACCAGTATTCATATCCTTTTTATGATATGCTACTATATAGTATAAAATAATTCAATGTGGTGGGCAGTACATATTTGTAGTTCTCAATTCTTATTTTCTTACTCTGTTTTTGTTATAAAATTTGTTTGTGTGAGCCTCAGTTGTTTAATACTTTCCCAGAAATCCCATAATAAACAACAGAAACAATAGCTGTGTTCTTCGTTTACACTCACAGATGCAGCCAGCTCTTTTTTTAGAGAACTGTGTTCTTTGAAGATGGAGTAAAATGAAAATGTATAGGGAAGAGTTAAAGAGTGGATAGATAAGAAGAGAGAATGAGGTAAAAACTGTTTACACCTTTTGAGAATCCTAGGCATCTAGCATCACCTTTTACAGCATCAGTAATCTGCGGGTTCCACCGAAGGTCTGAGCTAACATACCCACCAAGCATTGTAAAGGCATTAGATTCATCAAGATCAACTCCAGTCATTCTGAGTTTGACCACTTCGTATCCCGCTTCATATACAGGAGACAGCACTGGGTTTTTGACGCGTTGAACACAACTCGGTTGTTTGCACCCCAATTGATGATCTCATCCGCTGAGATTCAACGATTTGGGCAAGTCTGAATTGCTGTCATTTGAGAAGGAATGAATTGGATTGCAATTAACAGAAATGTGTGTCTGTGGATCACTGTTGACGGAAACCATACTGGCGGTCATTAAGGAGATGGTTTCTTCTAATATAATTCGTCTTGTTCATTAACAATTCCCGTCGTGACCTTGGACAGCACTGACGTTAAAGCTATTGGTCGGTAATTAGAAGGCGAAGTTTTAGCGACCTTTCTCAGAATTGGCTGTACACGTGCAAGTTTCCGCCTGTGCGGAAAAATGCCTGTGAAATACGGTAGGTGAAAGTGTTTACGCAGAGGTATGCTAGGATAGAAAAACACCAAGGAGGCAAACCTTGTCTGTTCCTGAAGTCTTGTTACTATTGAGATCTTCTGGAACTCAAGCTACTAAACGAGTTTGAAAAATATTGAACTGAATTAAACATAGGTGGAAAGGCAAAGAGAGCAATCTGGTTATATGAAATTTGCTGCAAATACTGCAGCTATCAGATTAGCTTTCTCTTTGTAGTCCGTGATATTCTTATCATTGTAGACAAGATAAGATATTATTATCATTGTAGAGAGTGAATAAAGTAAAACCTTTAATTCTTTTTAATGAAAAACCATATTCTTAGTTGTTATGCTTTATATCACAATCAAAAGTGTACTTATATATTTACACATCCCTAGGTTTGACAAACATTCATGAATTGCATATTTATACACCCTTGGATCGATGAGGAAAACTAGTTCTGTGGGATGTTAAACGGACAATAAAAACCATAAAAACCAATTAACTAACTGCAATATTATTAAAATAAATGTAAATGCAATTGTACCTCTTTAATGGTTTGGGTAAACTATAAATCGTCAGCGACTTTTATGGGTCATAAATATGCGCGCATTTGTATGCAGAAAAAAAGGAAATTTCAATAAAAAAAACTTAAATTCAATGGCTGAACTGATCTGCTTTATTAATCCATAAAAAAAATTAAACTTACAACAAGAGAAATTTTAAGCATAATATCCAAACTATTCCAACTGGCAACCAAAGGCATCACGAATCGTATTCACTGCTTCGCTAAACATTGTGCAGCTGAACAACAAATAATCATTTGGCCACCTAGCAGTATTAAAGACGAACACCCCAATTGAACGCCGCGATAAAAGCCGATTATTATTATACCACCACCACTACTACTCTAAAACACACATAGTGAGGGGTGAATTAAATTTCACTTTCGTTTTCAGCAAAACTGTAAACATGTTTTATTTTTTAAAACTCGTTACGATGCTAACGACCGACGGCGGTATGGGTGCGATGATGCGTCTGTCACTACCACGATGGACTATTTGGCTGATTGGACGTCAACTGTTGCGTATGCGTAATTTTCTTGCACTAAATCATAATCTTCACAGTGATACACTCAAGCACGCACACCGCGCTATTGCGACATGTTTACCATGAAATTGTGCTGTTAAATTATATTAATTAACGCATGCTCACTGCTGGTCTCGATGGCGCGGCGTAGTTTCTGCGATGACACTGGATGCGATTTGTTTGGATTTGGTCACGATTACGTTTCGTTTTCTGTTATCTACGAAGACGACAACGACTAGCAAAGGTCGAGCACCAGAGGAGCACACGAATCTCGGAGTGACAAGATCAACAGAGCACGCGATGTGACACCGTCCAGACAACGTCGCTATAAAACTGAGAGTGCCGAATACGTCGTATCGATGAAAATAAAATTTTTCTTATTTTTGTATCTCTCTCTCTCCCTATGTGTATTGAACTTTTCTTCTCTCATTGCGTTACGCTCACTAATCTGCTGACCGATCTGACTGGTCAGTTTACCTCGTTGCCGTCAAACAGGTAGGCTTCTCTCTTTTCCAGATCGTGGTGTGATCGGTCAGCTGGGATTACGATAAATCACTCAAAATTAAGCATCATCGCGGGGTTTTCTATGATACAAGGGAGGGCAAGGGGAGGCTAGCTTTTCACATTGAAACTGAAATGATTCCGCTGTCGAGTAGCGGTACAACTCTCTCGTAGACATACGATCTAAATTTATTCATTTTTTTTTTCGTTTACGATCTGCTTGAATTGATTATTAATTACTCTGGCAAATAATAGATGTTTCTGTTCAGTGCATATGGTTTGAATGGAGATTTGCATCAATGCCCAGACGCAAAGCATAGAACTGTGGTGTAATTAGTTGTGCGCCAGGTATTGCAACATTTTTTTTTGTATGTGCATAATTAAGGAGAAAGTTTTTGGGCTTTTTACAAAATCGAAATGTTTTTTTTTTCCCCGCTCTGCACCTAACTAAGAGGGGGTCAATAATCGGTAAAGTAAAGCAACGCGGAAGCAAACCATAAACACATTTCTGAGTAGTGGTTGACTAATCTGGTTGGAGTAAGTGGTGCTAGACTTACTGTGAAGTTTGTACGTCTGCGAGAGTCTGTTATCTGTTGGACTGTGTTTGCCAAATTTAAGTTCTTTGAATTTATTTTCTTTTAAAGACTTAGCCTAATTTTTTATTTAGTTCATGGTGTTTGAAAACAGTCGACTGAATAATAAATGGTCCATTCATTTACTGATGATTTATTTGGTGACCTAGAATAGCCATCAGTATGAGAAAATAGAGATAGGCATCGATGTTATTCACATTCTATGAGAATTCTCCGATTCATTCTTATTAAATTGTCGATAGTAGTCTAGTAAAATTAGGTCCGAAAATTACAAGTTCGTTCGGAAATGTTAATCTTACAAAGCAAGAGTTTTAAAAATTAGTGCAGGAGTGGAGTCTTCAAAATTGGTCATATGCAATGCTACTAATACGCAATTTAATAATTCTTACTGCTTTCAATACAGCCTGCTTATTATAATAAACTGCGCAATATATGCGCTTACGAACGGTCCCTACGTTTACCAGACAAAGTTTGTGAAACTTAGAACTCAACGTGTCAATGCGTAAATTGATGTCAAGAAACATATATCAAAACTCCTGCTTTGTAGCGGAGTTGGGCAAATTGTAATCGATTTGACCAGAAATAAACAGATCAAAATAGACAATACCATGCATATCCCACCCGATAGAGAGCACTAACTCTTTGGGAGAAGACCTGATTATGCATTTGCTTCCTTGTTAAATAAAGATTAGGTAAACTATGCAAGTGTCAACTAATGAGATATCAGCAACCAATACGTTCACCCTATGTTTTGTACCAGGGCATATGGACATCCCGAGCAAAGAAAGACATGATGAGCTTGCAAAAAAAGGGTCGGAATCGGACGTTCGCTTTGTAGACATCCAATTAAGCAATACCCATCGCAAAATCGATGATGAAGGCAAACAAAGGAAATACGCGATGGATCAACGTGGACACCTGCACGAGAACACTTTGGCTGGCTTTTGATAAAAAGAGATCCCTTTCTCACGATTCGTCTCTGGCATCCTCAATAAGCATTGTGCCATTGGTATTCATGCAGAGCGTCTCGGAATAGTCCACAATGACTACTGCAGAAGCTGCAGGAACGAAGAATATATACAATCTATTCGGGCAGTCACTTCTTCGAGGAGCTAGAAAACTTATGTAACGTTGAGCTGAAGAATCTTCTGGGATTCATATTTCTATCCGAGTGGTTCTAATTCAGCGGTTTTTCTTTTCAGGTTCTCAGGGTATATTGGCACAATGGACACGAATGTTGGTCTAAAGGAGCACTGACTGTTGTAACAGAGCACCCATCTACTTAACCTAACCTAACCTAGGCACTTGCTTCGGTTTATCTAAAGCACTCAACCACTGCGTAGAACGCTAATGTTCTCCAAATTAAATAAATTCAGTCTATTCGGTACGGTTCTCGTATGTATATCCTGATACGAATGCCGCCCATGATAGGGGCGGGGTTCTAAACATCCTTCTTATCCGCTTAACTCAAAAACTCTAACGGATTTCAATGAAATTTGACATGTAGCCGAATCATTTTTCTCATACGCCTAACTCAAGAACCACCCAACGTATTTCGATGAAATTTGATTTATGTCGAATGTGTAGATATACATAGGTATTTGTCTAAAAATCATCAAAATCGGATAGACGGGGAAAGATATGGTGGGGTGACTTTTCACCCCAATATTTTTGAAGAACTGTTTATGCCAAAAGATTTGTTAGGATTTTTCTCTCACCCCCGCACATGTCTATATGTTTTAAATATCAAAATTTTCCCATTAACAATTTCTGTCAGAGGGGGGATGGGGGACATCGCATATGGCATGGTTTTCGTTTTTTTTTTTGTTTAAGCAACTTTATACAAAAAAATTGATGTTATTGGAAGTTCAGTTCTTGGGGTAGGTTACAACCCTACACAAATATTTTTGGTCCACCGCGTACTATTTTGGTGCAAAATTTCAGCTCTTTAGGTCGATCGGTGCAAAAGTTACTATTAGTGTTCAGTTTATACCATTCTGGTATGGATCACTTAAAATTAGTTTAAACGCATTTTCGAAATGGGTTATTTCTCAAGTATTACTCAAATGATTTTGTTGAAAATCGAGATCTAAACCAAATTTTATAAAATTGTGAAAAAAAAAAAATACATTTAAACAATTCCGCTTAAATTTCAAACCGGATTGATTTGATTTTACAGCATATATATGCAAGTACGTCCGACCCAGTCGTACACTTTATTGTTTTCTATTACCGAAATGCTACCTTTTCAATGAAAATGCTGTGAACTTTTTATTTTCACGATATTGTCCGCACAGTTTCAGGTTATTTTTGTTTTTAAAAGGAATTTGTCTTTTGATGTTTGTCTAGCGTATGATCCGCCTTTTAATCTGTTCGCACATATGTCCAAGTTCTCAGAACTTTTGTAGAATCACAAAATATTACATTGAAGTAAATAAACAAGAAAGATGTTAGGATTTAATGTTTTTTTAATCAGATTTGATTAATTATGTGTAAGGCCGGTCTTACAGTTTGTGGGGCCGTTTGGTTTTACACAAATAAATTTTATTATACTTGCATTAAAAAGTAAACATTTGTAAACTACGAGGGTGGGTCAATAAGTCCCTGAAAAATGAAATAAGGAACACTCTTTTCGGTATAAAAACATTTTATTTTTCAACATGGTCTCCTTTTAGCTCTATACGAGTACACTTCATCCAACGTTTCTCCAATTTGTTGATGCCCTCCAAATAATAAGATTTCTCGAGCCCCTCAAAATAAGATTAGTTTCAGCGATGACCTCTTCATTCGACCCAAATCTCTTACCTCCGAGCCATTTCTTCATGTTTGGAAACAAGAAATAGTCGCAGGGGGCTAAATCTGGGGAATATCCTGGATGAGGGAGGAGTTCCTAACGTAGGAGTTCGTAGCCTAGCCGGTGCGTTGTCCTGGTGAAAAAAAACTTTTTTCTTCGCCAAATGCGGCCGTTTTTGCTTCAAATCGACTTGGAATCGATCCAGCAGCTCTGCGTAATATGCGCCGGTGATCGTTTTACCCTTTTCAAGGTAATCGATGTGAAAAACACCACGCACATCCCAAAAAACTGTCGCCATGACCTTGTTTGCTGACAAACCCGCCTTGGCCTTCTTCGGCTTTGATTCACCAGGAGAAGTCCATTGTTTTGACTGTTCCTTGGTTTCTGGTGTGTTGTGGTGAATCCAGGTTTCATCCACGGTTACGAAACGGCGCAAAAACTCAGCTGAATTTTTCTGGAACATCGCCAAACACACCTTTGAAGTTGTCAAACGAATGCGTTTGTTGTCGAAGTCCAAATATTTATGTAAAAGCGAAATCACTGAGCCATGTGATAAGCCTGTGGCCTCTTCAAGCTCGCGCACTTTCACTCGCCGATCGTCCATTATCAAACCATGGATTTTGTCGACCATTTCTGGTGTGGTGACCTCAATCGGGCGACCAGAACGTTCGGCGTCACTTGTGCTTGAACGGCCAGTGGTGAATGGTTCCAATCGATGGTGAAGAGCCTATAATATTTGTCAGTTTTGTTTGGTTTGCGTGATAGTTTTTTTCTCGCAAAAAATAGTGTTTAATGAGCACTCGAAATTCACATTTTTCTATTTTAACGAAAATGCTAGTAGGCGTCTATATAAAATGGCTGCCACAACAAAACTATTTGACAGATCTGTCTGAAAATTTGGGTGCGTTCTTTTGAAAGATGATTCTTGACAAAAAAAAAATAAATTTAAGGTGACGACACAATTTGTGTTAATTTTCAGGGACTTATTGACCCACCCTCGTATGTACCTAGGTCCGTGTTAAAATTTAAGGTGTAATACTTTATAAATTTAAACTGCTAAAAAACACCTGCCAAGTGATGGCACAGCACTTCCTCGTGCAAGATTTTGAGAGTAAGGCTGATTTTTTAAGGTTTTAGAATTCCATCTTCGAAACTTATCTCAATCTAACTTAATGGTTGTAAGGTCTGACTATTTTCATGCAAGGGCGAATTTAGAAAATGCTGGAGTCTTCGTGGAATAGAAAAGACAACGGACAACTTACTGGCGTTCTTAGAGACCATTTAATTTTTGCCAAGCATTTTAATGTGTTAGGCTGACACCACCATAGGAATACCTCTGGGCAGACGTGAAAAGTACTTTGGAGAAGAAAAAACTTAAAAATGCCGAAGACCTACTCCCCAAAGTAAGGGAAATATGGCAAAGTACTCCAGTCGAACATTAAGTTGCAAGCCTTTCAAGGAGATACAAGCCTACCCTTAAATCAAAAGAATATCTGACTTAACTTAAAGAGTTGTTTGCCAAAAATTAAAGAAAACTAAAAATTAAATATGTTATGTGTCGAATCAAAAGCAAGCAAATTTCACTTCACAGTTTGAGATAAAATTTGTTTAATCCATTTTTTCCTTGAGAAGCTTATTTTATATTTACGAATATAAGATATTTTCAAAATTAAACTTCACTGTCCTTAATTATGTGGCCAACACTGTGTAAGTTTTCGTGATTTACCCGGAAACAATGTGTAGAACGCATCTTGCTTATCAATAAGGGCACGAAGAGGTTAACAATTATTGAAAACGGTTAGAAGCGCGGGACCCAGGCAGCGGGTAGTCCCAGGCAGCTGCCTCGTTTGTGTTGTTCTGGTTATATGAAAAGCTGCAAAACAACAATACCGCTGGCTCTGATGGCCTATCATGGAGCTATTCAAATAAGGAGGTCATGTTTTGGTGAGGTGCATGCACCAAATCATTAACCAAGTGTGGATGGTATCCTATAATTTGCTCCAACGATTGAGGCATATCGCTGCTAAATGTCGCATATAGACCAAATTTTCATACTAAGGCAAATCCTGGAAAAGACCAACGAATTTGAAAGTCGAGACTCACCACATTTTCATCAATTTCAAAGACACATATGATGAATTCGGGATCCCAGTAAAATTGATCCAGTTGTATGGCGTAAGGCTGGAGGACACGCGATGCAGCGTGTAGTTTCGAAGTAGCTTTCCGAACTCTTCCAAACATGTACCGGATCAAGGAGATCATGTGACTTATTCAATCCCGTACTGGAACATATAGTGCGTAGGGCATGTGTTAACACGGAAGGCACTCTTTTCAACAAATCTGTCCAGCTGCTGGGGTACGCAGACGATATCGACATCATCGGTCGCTCCCAGAGTGCCGTTTTAGAGGCTTTCATGGCAATTGATAAACAGGCGAAAGGAGTTGGTCTTGTAGTGAACGAGGGCAAGTCAAATTACGTGCTATCAACAAACAAAGTACCATCGGCCTCCCGCCTTGGACACAAGCACCTGTTGATAGCTACAACTTCAAGGTAGTTAAAGAGGTCATGTATGACACGTTAGTGGAGGCCAGACGAGGACTCTCCCTTGAAAAACGTTATTACTTCGGTTTGGCGAAAGACAAAATGCATGGTCTACAGGACTCTAATCCTCTCAGTTCTGGTATACGGCGCCGATTGCTGAACTATTAGCAGGAAAGCAGAGTAGATTTTGGGGACTTTCGAGCGAAAAATTCTTCGTCAAATATTTGGTCCTGTACATCTGGTCCTGCTATAGCCAAGAGGATCTTCGAATCCCAGCCCCTAGGTTAGTGACGACAAAGAAGACCGAACCTTCGGTTCAAAGAACAAGCAATTGCGTATGCCAAAGTGTTTCGACTAAAATATTGAAAACAGTGTGGCCGGGATGAAAGACTGCCCTGTCTCAGGTCGGGAGCCCGTTAATAAATTATATGTACTCGTAAAGTACCTCAGAAAACAAACTATCCTCTACCGAAAGAATATTTCATCACCTTGGACTGAGGTATTTAAAAACATATTGCAGTACATATCTCTCAGTTCCACAACAATGTAGATATGACTTAATTAGACAACAAGTCATCGTCCACACCCAACCAAGGCCTGTGACTTGTGAAACATGAAAATGTTCATAAAAAAAAAAATCGCAAGAAACTTCTCCACATCGAAAGAGTTACGCAACATTGTCTCGCATATTCTTTAAACGACCACTCCGCTGAGATTATATAGTTTGACTTAAACATACCATGAATGAATAAACTTAAATAGACACCCGACCTTACTGCTTATTCGCACCTACAAACACACGACGGCACAGCAATAACAATAACTCTAAGCGTGAGTGTTTTTCAATTTGCAACGCACGTTTCACGCCTCTTTAACATTGAAAACGAGCGAACTTGCCCCAAAGTTAATGCAGAGCTCCCTCTCTCTGCTCTGAGTTTTATGTCATACCATGGGGTGTCGGAGTTTAAAAGTTGTATAAAGAAAACTAAACTCGATATCGCCATCTCTAGTTGGCGGCTAAAACTTTCACTTTCATTGTGAAGATATTTTTCGCAGTACACGTCCACTTATCCCATCGATCGACCAGCGCTCCTCTCTTAAACTCGCTATGTCCATAATCAACATAATTTGTTGACACACAGCCTATGGAGCAGTGGCGGCGGTACATCGATTTGCATATAATTTGTAACCCAATCAGGTGGGCGTTAGTGTGCAGAGTTACTTATTTTCTTTGTCGAAACGATTCGAATCTGTTACTTAACACCTAATTGCATGACAACAATGTACGAGTATAATTGGACTTTCTCTTGAGTGCGCTGCGGCGGAGACTCTGAGGTGACTATTTAACAATTATGAACCATTTTTTGAACGCGCAACAGTGCACAGAACAATTATTATTTCATCGCGACGTTCAATGAGCGGGAAATTGTGGAAAAAAGTTTTTTGTTTAAACAAAATTCCACCTCTAATAAATTTGCATCCCGCTGAGATTTATTTCATTAATCGTACACTCGACCGAAGTGCATTGTGCAGATTATTTTACAAATTTGTTAAGTGGCGGAGGCGGTATCCGAAGAGAAACAAATGCAAATAAATTGATATGCAAATTAAATAAACAAAATACAAAAAAAAAATTAAATACATCGCAAGGTAGCCAAATAGACGAGCAACAATCTGGGCATAATTTTAAATTAAAAATATAAATCGAGAAGAAAACGGCGGCGTGAAGTAATTCAGAACAATGTGTATTTGGGACATTTTGCTAAATGTATAATGTATGTCAGTGAACCGGTTGAGCGTATAGTCTTTTCTTCTTTTTTTTTCTCTTCTTTTTGGTTATTTTGGGATTGTGACTAATTTTGTGGCCCCCTTGCCATTATGGGCCCAGGTCTGATGCTCCAGATTTACACGAAATGCGATTAAATATAAAATCGAATGAATGTTGTGACAGAAGATGTGCCATTTTCACTTGAGCTTCATCTTCACTTTTTAAGCTCCTAAGCCGGTTTAACACAGTTTCCTTCATTCACATTGTTTATATTTTCTTTTTAAACAGATTTCGAAAATAAACGAATTTGGAATTAATCCAGTTATGTGTAAAAGCAGAATGGACATTAACCCTTTCAACTGAGGTTTATTTGTTAACAGAAAAGTCTTATATATGTACGTGAAGGATGTGGAGGCTATTTGAGGACAAAATTGGAAAAAAAAAATCGAAATGCTCATAACTTATGCAGAAAAAACGTTGATTAAAATATAATTTAGCACATAAATACATATACGTCTGTAGCCCATATTTATGCAATAAAACTACATTCAGCGACGATAACAGTATTAATTCGTGACGTGAGCATACCGGATTTAAATGGTCCTTGTTGATGTTGGCCATCACTTGGACAATGGCATCCTTTAGAGCTTGGATGGTATTGTGGGGATGTTTGTTGGTTTTGTGTTCAACTAGGCCCCACACAGGTGGCCATAAGTTTTGGTATTATTTGATCATGAAAATTGATCGCCATTCATTCCCGAGTCGTCGTTGCTTTGTGTGCTGAAGCAGAATACTGCTGGAACACGCATGGTCTTCCTTCCCTCACACTGTCTATCCAGGGACTAACAATTGCCTGTAGAACATCGATGCATCCGGCAGCATTCACACGATGACCTCGTCGGGAAAAGTAGGGAGGTGTAACAAGACCTTCACTACTCACATTGAAGATTCTGCATACAGCCATATGTTGTTCTGCACAGAGAAACTCAATAAAATGCGTCACTTAATTCTGTCTGTCTGCAGCCTAAGCGGCTGGACTTCAAGCTTTATATCTTAGGTCTGTGGGATGACAATTCGAGGCGAAATCGAAAAATACATTCTAGCCCTAAAGAAGAAAATATAGATCTGAGTGTATTACTTAAGACGCTTTACGAATTAGAAATTGAAGTCGATCGCTTCATTGAAATCTTGCAGTGGAATAATACTCCAACACTGACAAAAAAGCAGGAAAATTATGCTATAAAATATCCTCAGGATATTAAAGAATTGGTGAAAGCAAAAAGGAAAACGCGAAAAAAAATGGCAACAAACTCGTTTCCCACAACAGAAAGCACATGCAAATCGTTTGTGTGCAATAGGAATTTACCTGGAAAACCTAACAGCGGAAAAAGATTCTAATTATTCGTTTTGGAAAGTGGTTAAGGGCATTAAAAAAAAACAGACCCAACTCCCGCCATTAAAAAAGAATAATGACGGATGGGCCAAGAATGATAAGGAAAAAGCGGAAATCTTTGCAGCCTACCTGGAAGAAACGTTTAAACCGTTCGATGGTCAACCACTCATCAAAAATATCAATGCACGGGACATAACACTTGACAGCTACACAATAGCAAGTGCAACGCTAATTAAGCTTAAACAGGAAATAAAGAAATTGAAACCTAAAAAAGCTCCTCCGACTTAATTACAGGAGAGGTCCTCAAAGAATTACCTAGGAAAGCGGGAATTAAAATTTTGTATATTATAGACGCTGCTCTTAGTCTAAACTATGTTCCAAGTCAATGGCAAATGGTTCCAAAACCCGGTAAACCGAAGAATGAAAAAAAGTCATATAGACCAATCTCGCTTCTTCCGATTTTATCCAGTCTTCGAAAGGATATTGCTCAGCCAGTTGCAGCCGGTTATAGAAGAAAAACATCTTATTCCTAATCATCAGTTCGGATTTAGATGTAAGCATTCTACAATTAATAAAGACATAGAATAACCGATGTAATTACAATAAAAAAAGCTTTTGAAGAAAAGAAGACATTTATATGTCATTTTGGAGTCATAGCTCGCGAATAGACTCTTCCGTGTCAACACGGTATCGATTATTTAGAATGAAAGAAATAGCGGCTGGGGTACCACAAGGGAGTGTTCTAGGTCCGCACCTGTATCTGTTGTATACTCGTGATATACCGCAAGAAGAAGGCACCACATTAGGTACATTTGTCGATGACACTGCCTTTTTGGCGACAGGAAAAACTATCAAAGAAACCACTAAAAAGTTGCAAGAAGCATTAAATAGGATGAATGAATGACTTGGCAAATTGCGCTCAACGAAACCAAATCTGTTCTTGTAAATTTTACCTAAAAAAAAGTAAATAATCTACCTATCTTTGATAATTCCGTTCGAATTTTCAAACGAAGCTAAATACCTCGGGATGAAACTTGACGCAAAGTTGAAGTGGAAGCCGCAGGTGAAAAGGAAACGCAAAGAACTCGAAAATAAATGCAGAGAAATGTACTGGTTACTTGGAAAATTTTCCAAGCTTAAGGTTGTACAAAAAAAAAAAAAAAAACAATTACAATATTTTACAAACTTTTGAAAATAATGTGCTAAGAGGAATTGTCAGCGCAACGTTGCACAGAAGAAACAACGATATCCATAGAGATCTCGGAATTGCCACTTTGAGCGAAAATACAAAAGCCACAGATTCTTTATGAGCAAAATTTATTGCGCCGTCTACAAAGAACGAAGCCTTTCGACCTAACTCGATAAATCATAACCGCGTTAAAATTGCTTTCATATTGGAAAGATACCTGTCAATCGTTTTAATTTCGTTGTATGAAAACTGCTTGTTAATTCAATACTTAGTTACAAGTAAGAAAGAACAATTTTGAAGGTAGGTTTTTTTACGGTCCTCATAGTGTTTTTTTTTTAAAGATTTATCACTTACCCTAGAGGGAAAACAAATTCTAACCTCAAAATTAACGGTACTTTACTAAAGGCCGTCTGCAACAATTTTGACCAAATTCGATGTTTAAGTTATGGTGGATATATGGTATCAGATTTTGTCAAAAAATAATTATAACGGTACTCTACCTATTAACATGCTCTTAAAAATTGACTATTTCTCGGATAGCCGAGATTTTGTTCAAAATTAATATTTGATATGTCAAGTTTTGGAAAATTGTCAACATTTTTTTTATTTAATTATAAGGGATTGTGAATTTTTTTTATTTTTTTTTATTTTAACGAATTAAAAACAAAAAAATAAAATGATAAACAACCTATAGGCGCAAGTACGTGCGATCCAATTGTGCACTTTACTTATTCAGTGGCCACAGTCAACATTTTTCCAGTATGCCGTTTAAAGACCCCCAGCCCCAAGCCTTTAATGAATTACTGACTTTTGCGTTACATTCACCTTACCAGCCAGTGTTTTCTCCTTCCTGAGAGGGTTTCTTTGAATTCGTGCCTTGAAGGCTTTGATGACTCGTGGCGTTCGTATCGTGCGTGGACGACCAGATCGTTGGCGGCCTTTAATGTCCGATTTGTATGCACCAATAAACATTTGGCTAATCCCTAGCGGCTACAGCGTCTTGAAAATCGGAACTTTATTCACGCTGCCCAAGGACTGAGATGCGATTCAGTTTATCAAACCATTCCATGGTGAAAACGTAAACAAATTTGAAAAATTTTTATAATCAAATGGGTACGTTCAATCTTGACCGCGCAATACGTGCAACGAATGTGGTAACAATATTTTTCTCTGAATTTAAATTCGAATTTAGAACTTTAAAATTCAAAATTTTAATTTTTTTGGGCGCCATTTATAACTTGAAAATTTAGAGTTCGGATTTAGATTGAATGGCCATAGAAACTTTCACAACATCACTGGACTTATAGATAAGGGATTGTCACGTAGATAGTGTCGAGTGAAGGTGGGTGATAAGACCTATAGAATATGAGTGTCTAATATCCGACCTAAATTTGTTTAGATAATCCTGATTGATACAATTAACAGGTTACTGTCTTCACAAAGTACATATAATGAACAATTTCTGAATATCCCTTGCTCAACTCTCTGTGTAGACATGCAGTCACAATCGACTCAACACTGCACATGTAAATTCGAATTCTAAATATTACAATGGCTTTGATTTCTTTCATTCCCACTTTCATTAAACTTCATCGATCGTCTATATTCATGAGAAAAAAATAAATAAAGTGTTTGTTCCTAGAACATCTTACATTAATAGGATTATTAACCACATAAGAAGTCCTCTGAGCAGCATATTTAATCTGTGATTGGATTAAAACCCACATACATTTTTAAAAGCGTTGCTCTTGAAGACCATCAAATAAAGTAAAGAGAAAATAAAATTCATCAAGATGTCAACAATGAATTCCGGACATTTTTGGCGAAAATGACTTGATGGGTTAGACAACTATAGGTGCTGTGAAGTACAAATAGAATTGTGGGACCTACACCACGTAATGTTTGAGTCTATTGAGAACATTAATTTTTTGAAAGGGAACACACCATTCAAATAAGAACTAAAATGCATAATATGCCAAACTAAATATTGGTTGTTTTTTGGGAGAGCCACTTAAAATTTTACTCAAGTCGGTTTTATTATAAAAAATGATACAAGAAGTGTGCAGAAAAAGGCATTGCGTTGTTGTTACGTGAGATAGAGACTTATTTTGTATACTCATGCACGACGCACGATAGATACGTATAACAGGCTTCTCTCTGATAGCATCATTCAAGATTCTCAGAGCGTCTTGCTCCTCCTACAGAAGTACGTCTGGGAGTATTCAGTTGAAGGAAAAAAACGGCATTATAAGCAATTAATTTTAGTCAATTACAACGACAAGACTGGATCAAGCAACAACAATAAAAATAAAGTGCACGACCCGTACATCATGCGCAACTTTATCGTTTTATGTATACTATATCTTCTGTTAAAATTTCCTTTAATTTTGGTTTATTATAAGAAAAACTTCCTGGGTGCATTCGAGAAATAGCCAATTTTTTCAGGACCGCTAATAAGTGAAGTACATTTATATAATTTTGGACAAAAACTGACTGCGTAATTTTATTGAAAACTTTCATATTAACTCAGAAATGAACATAATTTAACTTAATCGAATAATCTCTTTGGCCTAAACTCTAGATCGCTAGATCAGGCACAGCGAAGCCACCAACTATGCGGTCTTCGATGCCAGAATAACAGCCAGTGTCCTACAAAACTGTGCACCTGAATTACCATCTATTCCTTGTATACTTTTGTCTACATATGTCTTACGTGCAAACAATTATTGCTTCATGTTAGAAAACAGCCCACATTTAACCAATACTAAGGAAATAAATGTATGCTGCAAAACTACCGTCCCATAGCGTTGCTGTCCATGCTATCTAGTGATGGAAAAACCAATCATTGCTGAAATAATCTAATATTTGGAAGGACTCGGACTGATAAGTGACCGATAGTATGGTTTTCGCAACCGCCGTTCAACTGAAAACCTGATGAGCTAAGTATGTAACTCACCAATGGACCTCAGTCATCGGGGAATCAAGAGCCGTTGCCCTGGCCATCTGAAAGGCATTAGATATGGTTTGGGCATAGTAGCCTATTTAAGAAGCTAGCCTCCTATAGACTACCACAATTCCTCTGCGTTTGGATGGACATTTCCTTCATAACAGATAAATACAAGTTGTGGTCGATGGTGTGTCTCCCGGCACATTTGTTGTAAACACTGGAGTGCCTCAGGGTTCCATACTTTGACCAACTCTGTTTTGTTCTATACCAACGACCTTCTAGAGTCAACAAACAACAAGATCGTCAGTTTTGCTGTTGACAGCACACTCATCTCATAATCTTATCTTTAACAGCGTACCTGTAAATGCAAAAAATCACATCATCAGAGATGCGACTTGATCAACTCATTAAATGAAGACCTGCAGAAAATCTTACAGTGGGGGAAAGCAAACTATGCTTTCCCCTTCTTCAATTCAAAGAAAACCCATTTTACCGTCTTTTACAGAAAAAACTCTTCTACTGTTTTTTTTTTTTTTTGTCGGGGCGGGTCTTCAATACTGATCCCATGTTTGGAGTTCGGTCCCAAAACATTATCTTCACCAGCTGGACAACATACAGAGACGTACAACCCGCTTAATAGAAGATCCAGCACTAACTTCCAATCTACAACCATTAGGTCACCGAAGACTGGTAGCAGATCTATGCCCAAATAGTAGAAAGACATCACGAGTTTCATTTGAAGGGAGTTATTTCTAGGGTGACTAGATTTTTACAGACACAATTCAGGACATTTTGTTAGCCTAATAGACTGTAGTACCCGGGCCTATAAATGCATCCATGTCCTTAAAACTATGTAATTGCCGATAGTAGTTTCTGGGATTAATGTTCTTAATATTTTCAATGTCCGGAAGTTCAGTTGGATTTGTAGCTAAAATTACAGGATTATTGGTATTTTGTACAATTGTTTCGGCGTTTATCTTCCTTTGTGAGTGAAGGAGTTTTATCCATGAATTTGACATGCGGATGAGGACATGCGCCTACCGATGACCGGAAAGTCATTGCCAAATATGCTTAGTGGATGGGCGAGTGGAGAAATCTGGAACTACGCAGCGGAATGGATCGGCCGCATTCTTTTACAGCAGCTACAGGTATCATTAAGCAGTTCGCAGAATATAATTTTGATTTCTTGGATGGCGGTGATATTATATTTGCACATAATTCATGAGGTCGTCCGACATCTGTTCCATTCTTAAAGACTGAGATAAATGGAAAACCGTCCGGGACGGATGCGGAGCCTAATTATTTCTCACTTTGAATTACAGAACCCCGGCTACAAGAGTGCGATATATGTATGTATGCCATTTACCATTCTAATAAGAATCGTTTGGCAACAAAAAAAGAAAAAAAAAGTTCGCTCGTGCGTCAGTACCGCAGAATAGTTCACAAAACAAACACCTACAGCAACTTCATCCACAATTTAAGTGTTATCTCCCGCAGACTTCGGACTCATTATAATTTGTTTGCTAATTTAAATCAAATTTCTTGGGCGAAATTATTCAACTTAACACAGCGGGAATACTCTGAAGGTAGAAGCATTTCTACAGAACATTTTTGTTTATCCAACTGGAATTGACTTCCATTAATTTCTACGTTCTTCTGGACACAAATCATCAGTCATAGCAGTGAGTAGGGTGTGTGATTTGAATGCAGTCATATGCACATTCACACGAGCGGGTATGCAAAAATTGTTGATTGCTAAGGACCTGTTTGTCATGCAAATTTAATTACGAGCGCCTCCCACGGCCTATTGTGTCGCAGAAAATCAGACGACATGTGTCCATTAAGCAAAAACGTGCGACGATTGCAAGGCAACTCAACCAAAACAAAATCAACAACACATTCTCTTCTCATTACTATGCAGCGCGTAATAAGAATAGATTTAGTGCAGCGCGACAAAAACAAGAACCGTCGTCGTCGCCTGTTTGTATGGTACACTGTGACTCACTGACTGTGATTAGCAATCAAGGTAAGCGCCTTCGGATATGTGGTCACTTTAATGCATCACACATTTACACGGAGCCCCAGCGCGATTCCTCGAAGCGGAAACATGCAGCAAATGGACCCAAATCAATCATGAATTCCCAAGAACCGAGTCGGGTATCATGGGTATTACCTGCACCTCCACCTACACCCCTACGTTTGCATTTCAGAGTGCCTCTTGTGAATTTTTATTTACATTCAACGATAAGTTTAAAAATAGATCACAATTGTTGATTTTGTTTTTTATGATTTCTTCGGATCGTGGAGGCGGTGCTGGTGGTTCCTCTGAATCCATCAAGAACTTACCTGGACAAGAAAATACTAGTGGCAGGCAGCAACTTTTTTTGTTGATTTTCACAGCTGTCGTCCTACTTGCGGGCTTCGTAGCACTTGTGGGCCAATTTTAAATGAATTTCACTGATGTGCAAATGTTTTTTGGTCTTTTGGGAGAGGAAATGAAGATGAAAAACGCGCACGAAATCCCGAAATCGAGAAATTAGTTTTTTTGCAAAGAAATTCTATTGAGAGCACTTCTATTGAAATTTTTTCCACTTTTTGAAGTCATCTGTCAATTTTTTTGCCTTTGATAGGTGGCCATGTTGGATTTAGTCATCTAGGCTCACGGTGGTTGTAAGTAGTGCCAAGTCGAAAGGTAAATAAAATGTAGTAGTAAAAGGAATAAATGTAATAGGTGTGTCATTTTATTGAGAGAAGGTTTAATTAGACGGTATATTTATAAAAAAAATGTAATTTAAAAAAAATATTTTTTTTAATGCAGGTATAAAATATATAACATACGAAAGCATTTTGTTGAATAAATATGTTAAATACATATAGTAGATTTATGCAATGATTCTACTACATTATTTAAAATGCGTACAGTTTGAAAAGAAAATTCGGTGTTACACTAAGAATAAATAGTTTTCGAATATTTCGCAATAATATTTTTGGAAACTATTTAATTATAATTAAAACTGCCGAATGATTCGTGTGTAATGATTTATCCAATTCTTTTTTTAAATTGATGAAAAATACAATTGTGGGCTTTTCCGATTTATTAATTATAGTGAAAATACTTTTGACAATATTAGGTATAATCTCACGTACAAATTATTTATTTAAAAGCGTTGCAAACGATAATTTTGTTAGTTAACTTAACTAAAAAAATGATCGCCCTTCACTTCAAAACAAGATCAAATTAAACTAAATAAAATAATGGGTCGTTCGAAGGGAATATTCATAGAAATACGAAGTTGTCTTCATAAAATGCGTAAATCCGAAAGAGACATCTCTCAGGGACCTAATTTTTCTAAATCTGAATGTGTATTAGATGATGGTGTATCAAGTGATTTCGAGAAATCGGAAGCAGTAATCCCAGACTGAGCAGTGTACGTCTAAGAAAAACCACTAAGTAGGTAAATAACTTGATTGTGATTACTAGCAAGCATAATCGATGGCTTACGGCACCAGAAATCTTCGGAGAGATCAACAGGAATAAGGAAATCATAGTCTCCGTTACAACAATCAAAAGGAGTATTTGGGAGGCAAATTTGTTTGGACGTCTTGCCAAAAAAAACCGTTTTTTCGGGAGCAAAATAAGAATAAACGACTAGAGTGGGCTTAGAGCTCACCATAATTTAAACTTTGAGGGCTGGAGAGAGGTTCCTTGGAATGATGACTCCAAGACCGAACTGTATGGCGGGAAGAGAAGGGTTTTCGTTCGACGTTTCGCAGAATAACCTCCTTGCCGCAATATATTGTATCCACCGTAAAGCAGAGGTGGATCGATTTCGGTGTGGAGAGCCTTTTCCTTCATCGGAACCAGTAATTTAGTTCGTATCGAAGGCCTTCTGAAAAAAAGGGCTACAGAAGGGATCGTCTTTCAACATGATAAAGACCCTTAACATACTTTAAAGTTGTGTTCAAGCTTTCTGCAATAAAAGAAAAAGAAGGAATGTTAAACAACATGGTTTGGCCACCACAGTCGTCAGATTTGAACACAATAGAACTTTTATGGGACCGCTTGGACAGAAAGGTTCACCAAATGTCTTTTTTCTTTTTGGGAGCAACTGAACGACTCCTGAAATAGCATTCTAACTGAAATAATATCGAAATTGGTAGAAAAGAAGTCCAGATTTGTTAAAGCTTTTATAAATTTCGAGAAGAATACTTCGACAAAATTAAAGTTTAACAAACAAATTTATTCTGTTCATCTGTGTTTCCTAATTTCATTGAAATACTACTGAAAATGTATCTAGAGGTATATAGTGTATTACAATAAATAAAAATAATGACAAATAAATTGTTACCCGCTTTTTTTGTAATAGCACCTTCTTTTCATAGAACTTATTGGTGGTCTTAATTTTATGAACTGTAGTAATATGGTATCCGAGGGCTTTTTTTCAAATTAACAATTTTCTGGCAAACATTACAAATAATTAAGTGCAGTTTTACGGTCGTCATTCGCGTGACAGAGCAAAATGGTTAATCCCGTTTAACTCACTGAAAGCGGTCGGAAGTCGGTCTGTCACCAGTGACTTAGCTCCAAACTATTGAAAGTGGATTAAGTTTAAGAAGGCTTACAGAAGGAGCTCAGCTCGTATTCTGACAGTAGAACTGCCACTTTTGCACGAAATGCGAGAAAATTGGATTTATTGTACTTGGGAAAATTACTTTAAGTCATAATAGATATTGTAGTTCTTTAACCATTCAATAAAGCCTAATTAATACATTATTTATAAATTATTTGCTTACCAAAAAAGTTATATTTTCAACTATGCTTCGTGAAGTCAAGATTTGGGTTAAAATGAACCCCTGTGTCTTTAAAACAATTGACATGACAAAGAGTATAATGAATAATTAAACGCGGTTGACATAGACCTTTCAGACTATGTCATATTTTGGCATTTGAAAGGGTTCATAATTAGACCGTTTTTAGCACACCAAGGGGCAAAACTGTTAATATCGAATTAAAGAAGGTTTCGGTCGTTGAGGTTATTAATGCTTTTAAAGACTTCCATGGCATCAGCGTAAATGAGAATATGGCTATGACTAATACATGATTTAATATTATTGATAGCGAGCATAAGGAGTATAGAACCTAAGTGACTATCCTGAGGAACACCAGATTGTGGTGTAAAAGAGTTGGAAAGTAAACTTCTATACTTGATCTGATAGGACCTCATACTAAGATATGAAATAAAAAACCGTATACCTTGAGTTAAGGCTTAGGAAAAGTCTGCGTAGATACAGTCGACCTCTGGCACACTTTCAAACAAACAAAGAAACAGATGTCACTCTTCATACACAAAAAAAAACCGATCAACATGAAAGTGTTTCATGTGTCTAGGATTCTGGAGCAGTAAATATATTCTAGATATCAATTACATAGTGTTATGTTGCTTTTTGTTACAGTAATTATAAATACTTTATACTTTTCTTTTCTTTAGATGTTCGGGGTGTGTGAGCCTGGGTCTCAACCAACTAGCGTCTCCAGTCAGCTTGATCTTGTGCTAGACGTCTCCGGTTTTGCTTGAGGTCCATCCGTTCTGCATGTCCTTGCCATCTCAGGCGATGAATTTAAACCCTTCTGATTATGTCGATGTCGCTGTACAACAGGTATAGTTCGTTGTTGTATCTTCTTCTCTGATAATGTCCATGCTTTTGAACCATATAGCAGAACTGGGTTGATCGGGGTCTTATAAAAAGTGTTTCTTTTAAAGGTATAGAAATTTAAAATGAAATAAAACACATAAAAATCATGGTAATGACCGTGGTATTGGCTTTATTGAAAAGATAATTTTATGCCGTTAGTGTTTAAATATGATTTCGGACATATGAGCATGGTGGCTGGCTCAAATAAAGCGCAATCTAGAAGTTCAATTTCCACCACTTTTTCTAGCAGATGGGGCCGTATATCGGCAATAACCCGGCGAATGTTGGCTTCCAAGATGCCCATTGTCTCTGGTTTATCGGCGTAGACTAGGTACTTCACATATTCCCACAGAAAATAATCCAAAGGTGTTAAATCACACGATTTTGGAGGACAATTTACAGGTCCATTATGCGAAATGATGCGCTCATCGAATGCCTTGTTATCCTAAAGAAACAACGAATGTTGGCAAGAGTGAGTCTTCGCTTGATCTCTGCGCTGGTGTCATTGTTTGAATTTACAGAGGAGCCTAGGTAAGGTAGACAAAGTCCTTCACTATTTCAAAATTGTAGCTATAGTATATATTGTGACGTTCTCTCCAAGTTGCCGATGTTGTTTCACAAGAGCACCATTGACAGCCCGGTGCGTTATTCCAGTTATGTTAATGCCTCTATAATCGCTTTCATAGGCGATCTATAAATCGTTGAAAAGGTGGCGAGTATCGATTTGGAGCTCCTTCCTAGATCTACCGCAATATAAGTATCTGATCCATGGTGGACTTTCCTGATCTAATGATTAATCCAGCACAGGGTTGTGCAAAAGGGAGGATAGGAGAGGGAAGATACGAGTAGGAGAGAAAAGATAGGCTAGCTTAGTTCTCGGATTCTGAAGAGAAGACTTTCGTACCCGTACACCTCGATAAGGTGGATAGTCACTTAGGGCACATAACATTGTTTCAAAATGTAAACAATTGAGTAGCGTATTGATATCATATGTATGTACAGGCTATGCACAAGACGGAATATAAATAAGGTTATTGACCAAAGCGTCTACATTCATTTGCACAATGGAACAACTGTGGAATGTTAAATGGAAGTTGAATGAATTTCAATGCAAAGAAATGTCCGAATTACTGCCCGCAAAGCAAATATCAACAAAAGATATGAATTCGAAATCTACTTTGGAATGACTAATACCAGTCTACAAGAAGAAATATTTTACACAGTAGTCATCGCATAGATAAAGAACTACGCATCATGGAATCCATTGAAGGAAGCTAATATGCAACACATTCTTCTTTCGAAACAAATGAATATTTGAACATCTGCAAAAGAACGTCTGGATATGATGAGGAGACTGAGGACAGGATCCGAAATCATATGTAACTATGTATGTACATATATGAGTTCTTAATATTGAATGGAATAAACCAACTTTATTTCACAGTGATTGGTCAAGTAGGACCAGTCCATGTGATTCTTTACAAAGCAGACCACCCATACCTTCCTCCAGATTTAATACTCTCAGCTTTAGGAGCTCTGATAATAATTTCATGCAAAGCGAATGAAAAATTTGTTGCTTACAGCTTGTCTAAGGTTAGAAACCAACCACAGTCTTATAAGCGGCATTGTTATGGAATACAAATGAAGTAGAAATTGTTAAAAAATAAATAAATCCGGTCTACGATGGATGGGTACAGAGAGAAACGGTGCAGCAAAAGGGATGAATCCAAATATTCTTGGCAACAATGGCCAGGATTCCAGGATTCAGATGCTTGTCACTGGTGGGAGAGAAAAATGATATTATTTTCCTCTGTTGTCGTAGCAATGGTAGTGGCAGGCAACTCCTTATGCAGTTCCTCTTCTTCAGGACTGGGGAATGAAATATTTTGTTCCCCCTTGGACCTGCATTTTTTCCTTCGTTTTGTTATTTCCTTAGGTTGCTGATGCAGTTGAAGTCCTGCGTTGCAGATTATATTGCAGCAGGATTAATTGAGTCTCCACATCCTCTGGCAGTGCCTCCGTAATACTACCACTACCGCATGTGCTGCATGTCGACTGTATGCTATTAAAATACAATTAAAAAAAGGAAACACAGGACGACTTAGATTTGTGCCCCGTCGTTAGAAATTCACAGAAGCAGCGACTGGGACACAGGGTGTAGGATTGAGCTCAAATACAAAGGATAGTCAAGCAGTAGGGGTTGACAATGATGATGATGAGGACGATGATGATGATGACGATGATTTGCTTAATTGTTTGTTGCTTATCGCAGGAATGAGACAGGATTGATGTTAAAAGATTGTATAATGTGGTTAAGGGAAAACTTTAAATCACTTGGAATGATAAACAGAAATTTAATTATGAAGGATTAACAGAGTAAATTGTTTTACGTTTAAGGGCGGCATGCCAAGGCGTACACATATTGGCTGTCATGAATGATTACAAGCAGTTTTGGTTTGTGCTCGTCCATGGTTCCAGGTGGCATCTACATATTAAGGAATGTCTTTAAACTTGAAAGTCTTTAATTTTCTATTGTCACCGTTAGTGAATCATTAATCAATCAACTTTTCAATTTATCAATTAAAGCAGGCGATACAATTTAGTAGGAGAGGACACTTTATCTACTGCCTGAGAGCAGACCGTTTCTTGAAAGCTATCGAATAAACTCAGCGGCCTATTATAGTCCTAGGAACATAACATAACCTAAACTTTGGAAGTTTTTGTTAAATTAAGGTGATATACATACCAGGTTCTGCCATAAATTCTCTTACAAAACTTTCATTTGCATCGAGATTTGCAGATTGACCTCTTAACAGATGTGATTAAAAAGTACGCAATGCGTCACAATAAGCGTTTGCAGATGCATATTAATCCTGTACGATATAATATTCGTGGGTTAAGAAGAACCAAACTTCATGTACTTTTTTTTGACAATTATGAGAGCCGTATTGAAATTATAATACCTTCTCAAAACCGATTTAACGTTGAAAACAAAATCTTTTGTTGATCACTAGTTGATTGGTCTTGATCAGGGAGGTGTTTTTAGTGCGGTCCCACACTACTTTGGGTTTTGAACCCCACTGTGTTTTTCACCATCATTAAAAACTTTCACGGCAAAATTTATGAAGATAACATTAGGAATAGTCCCATAAACTTGTTTTGTAGGAGACATACTATAAAACGTAATAAATAAATACCCAGTTTGATTTCTGATACCGATTGGTTATCATGGAGTGGGTTATGAAAGAAAATCGTCTTGCTGTCATAGCGTTGCATAAGTGCGAAAAAAATGCTAACTAAATTTTTGAATTACTAAAATCGCTCGGGATATCAAAGATGATTGTGTACCGTGCTATAAATTGATTTGTTGAATCGTTTTAATTAGTCCGCGCGTTGGTCATATGAGGTCGGTCAGCTTCGGTAATGGTTTGGTGGGAAGTTACTGCTCTCCATTTTTGTGAAAAAGGAGTTAAAATTGGGGCTAAGGTGTACTAAGAAGATGTCGTAAAATGCTTAGTTAAAGACTTAACGAATAACCTTTTTAATGGACCAAGATAGGTTTTCCAACAAGACTCTGCTTCAGCACATAAACAACTCAGGAGTGGCTAAGAATCAATATTCCTGCTTTTATTGCATCCGAGGACTGGCCTTCAGGAAGCCTAGATTTGAATTCTTTGGATTATTGTTTGTCGTCGCCACACCGTTTAAGGGCCAGTGTTAAAGCAATAGGCGGTCACTTTGAATAAACTGCATTTTTTTAAAATGCTTACTATTTAAGCAAACAAATTTTATGAAAACTAGTCCGAAATGTGTTGTTGTTTAATTTTTATAATGTATAACGTTTTGCATTTCTAATACATGTATTGTAACTTGTGGCAGGACTGGGTACAATGACGTAATTTTATTGAAAACTATACGTTCCTGACGATCTACGATGAGCTACATATGTATTTCAATACCTGTATAAGGCCACTTTTGAGAGAAGGTACATTTAGAGTAAATATAAAATGTAATTTTGTGGCAGCCAACAGGGCAGACCTTTGTGATTTAGTCCACCTCCCTCCAACAACGTGGCAGCGATATTGGACTATTTTAAGAATAAGGCAATACAATTTGGAGAGTTTGGTGTATTAAAAAAAAAAGACCTTCTCATAACCTGACTTTATGCTGTCAAAAATCGGTTGATAGTCAAAGAGCTGGTTATTTGTCAGGAGACTTTCCTTACCACCTAGGTTAAAGCGTCAGTGTTGTAGTCGGTCCTCTAAGACAATCCATATATTTCAAGACTACTCTAGACTTGCAGATGGTTACAGTCGGTGTTGTTTGAGTGAACTTTAGTTCTCCTAATATCCAGACTGTTCTTTGGTGCTAAAAAAGGACTACAAGGCTACGCGCTCTCATGTGATTTCTTTAACTTTACTTTACACAATCATCAAGTTAACGTCAAGCATACCATCTTTCGAAAATCTGTGCAACTACTCGCGTTCGCCGACGACATTGAGATACATGTCAGTGGTGCTTTCGGGAGTATTGAAATAGAAGCCGCGAAAATGGGTTTAGCGGGTATCTAGGCCAAACAAAATATATGCTGTCATCAAAAAAGGACAGTCAACATCGGCTACGAGTACTTGGACTGAACGTTACAGTAGACAGTTTCGATTTTGAAGTAGTTAAGGATTTTGTCTCTTGGTTGTTTTAGAAGCAAAATTCTTCTTGTGTTTTTTTATTCCATCTGTATAGACGGGGAGTAGAGAGAAAGACGTTAGAAGGATTCAAATTCATCGCCTAAAGTGGCTAGGACATGTAGAGCGAATGGACATAAACGCTCCGGCCCGGATAGTTTACGAATACTTCTCGGAGGAATGACGTGCTAAAGGAAAATCTCACCTAAGGTGCTGCACACAAGTGTCCAAAATTGGAGGCGGCTAGCACAAGATCGAGCTTGCTGGAGACGCTTGTTAGTCTTATGTGCACCTCGGACTGCAGTGCCATTAAAAATAAAATAAAGTTCTGCTATTGATATGAATTCTTACCTCTGGTTCTCTTTTAAAATCTGCTCCTAATAATAAATTAACATTTAAATAATGGCTAGCAGTAGTATCCACAAGTCCCTCTTTTCTCAGGCTCGCTTAATCGCATCGCACTTTCTGAAAACGAATCGTCTGCGTTTTCACAACCAAAGTATTCGAACATTTTCTGTCTGCTCAAACAGAAGTCTTTCTTGAAGTGTATGAGACATTTAGGACATTTTTTTTTTGGGCTGATGAAAATTATACTTTTGTCAATATAGGGCTCTTACTAATGACCCACAAATTGCGCCTTAACACTCGATTCCCATTTCGTTCATTTCCCTCGGGCAAAGCTTTGAACTTGGAGCTTCTCTCATTATCCGAAAATTTATTTTTCTATTAGCTGTTTCCCGCAATCTTGCTCGTTTCTGATATTGTATTTAGATGACACATACCTCAAATTACTTCCAGGCGTCTAGGCTGTATAATAGTGAAAGCCCGATCAAAATCCGAAAACACGAAATCGGAAAATTTACAGTTTTGTTATAATCGTATAAATACGGATATGTAGATTAGTGTTGGGCACTATCGAATGAATCTGACTATCGATAGTTGGTATTTGAATGATTTCAACTATAGAATGATTTCGTTCATTCATTTTATTCTGAAAGTGGAGAAATATACAATAAAAACAAACGAGGGGAGTAAAATAGTTTTTAAAACAGATGCAATGTATTTTCTATACAGAGGATATTTAAGCGATTTTTAAGAAATTTTATCACAAAACTGTTATAACTTTTTCTTAACAGAAAGTGGGCGTGCATCCCAAAATTTGTAACCAACATTCAAGGATTCACAATAAGACTTAATCATAACTGTAAATAGCTTTGAAAAAGCAATAGATATACCGATGATCTCTTCTCTACATATTATAAAATTGAAAATGTTTCTCTGTCTGAATGTCAGCATGACCGTTTATAACTCAAGAGCCACTTAACCAATTTTGATGCGTTCGATATTAACAATCTGGGCCATGAAGCTATTTGTGCAACGAAGTGGAGTAAAAATCACCAGGGCGGTGAATCTAATTCGATATGACCACCGCGAGCACGTTTGCAGCGATCGATTCTCAAGAGCCAATTTTCCACACCTCTTCCATCCATCGGACTATTTCTCGAAATTACACAATTATCGAAATTTCCCTTCAATAGATTAATTGTTTTTTTGGCACCATCTTGTTGGGACCACATATCACTGATATCAAGTCCATGCAAATGTGGCCAAAAATAGTCTTCCAACATGCCACAATAGCGAACTCCATTGACCCGTACCATGGCAATCATTTTCGTCGACTAAAAAATACGATCCAATTACACCTTCGGCATGAAATCCACACCACACGGTCATTTTTTGTGGATGCAGTGGGTTTGTTGCTATCCAGTAATGCATATTTTGCTAATTGACAAAGCCATTAAGCTAATAATGAGCTTCATCACTTAAGATGATATTTCGATGAAATTCAGGATTTTCTTCAGAACTTACGGCTGCGATATTTTTGGTACTTCGACTGACGTTTTGACATTAACAGATCATAAAAAGGGTAAGAGTGAGTTTGTATTAAATTACAAAATTGTTATGTCCCTATTGAAAAACACTTTACATACTACGATCACTAAACATCTAACAATAAACATTTTACATGTTTTTAGTGTTTTAAAGTTCAATTTCTTTCCTACCATATACAGGGTGGGCCAAATAAGACCTATAATTGTTTTTTTTTTTCCTTTTGCAGGTTATAATTGAGATCTTGGAAATTTATAATGCATACAGTACACAACAACGCGTTGAAATTATTGATTTTTTCTATTCTTGTCAACGATCAATTGTTATGACGCAGCGAAAATATCGCCAATATTTTAATTCAAGATCAGCTCCCACAGCCTTTATGATTAGAAGAAGTTTGGTCGACCACTTTGAGGAACGGGGTTCAGTGGCCGACAGTCCTGGAAGAGGTGCTCATCGAAATATTCGCACTGAAGACAACGTGGAAGCTGTGTGGCAGAGTGTTGTAAATGATCCATCTATCTCAACTCGTTGTCGTTCGGGCAATTGGGCATGACCAGAACAACATTGCGGAGAATTTTAAAGTTGGATCTTAAGATGTACCTATACAAAATTCAAATTGTGCAAACACTGCTACTGCAAGACCACCGACTACGACTACAATACGCTATTCGTTTTACACAATTAGCCCCACAAATTGATTTTTTAAATAATTTTTTGATGTCGGATGAGGCGCATTTCCATTTAAGTGGTTATGTCAACAAGCAAAACTGTAGATTGTTGGGCTCCGAAAATCCAAGGGCAACACACCAGCATTAGTTACACCCATTAAGATGCACTGTTTGGTGCGGTGTTATGGCTGAAAAAGTTATCGGCCCATATTTCATCGAGAATGAGGATGAAAAGCCAGAAACGATTTCCGGGGCTTCTTACAGAACAATGATCGACAACTGTTTGGAAATAATTAATTTTTTTTTCATTTGTATTCTGCTCATTAATATTATTTTTGTTATTATATGTAAATATTATTTTTTTTATCTTTGTTCATGATCATTTGTTAATCCCTGTTAATTTTGTTAAATAAGCTGTGAGTCACTGTATTATCTGTATCACACCATTCGGGTGCATCGGATGTTTCATCGAGATCCACCAATCCGTGCGTACCAGCATCCATCGTACGAATGCACATGAAGCGAGTGCATGTGTGTGGGTGTTGTTTTCGTGGGTGCATTCTTGCTGCTGAAGGTCGGTGGTCCATGGACTCGGCCACTTGGATTTTGGTCGCAGCACGGAGTGGTCGTAAGAACAATTACTAAATTATTACAGATTCAAATAAATTATGATTAGATTTAAAGTCCTGTTGGTTATTTCTTCTTCATCCAAAAGCATTATTTTCGTTGATTGTTCATAATCCAAAACAACAACTTTTTGCGGCCAGTGGCGGAGCAGCGTTAATTTGTGGTTCCAACAAGACTGCGCACACTGCTAGGCAAATTATTGACCTGCTGCGTGAAATTTTTGGCCAACGTTTGATTTCGAAAAATTCAGATTTCGCTTGACCACTTCGTTCACCAGATTTAACTGCACCCGACTTTTTTTTATGGGGATATTTAAAAGACAAAGTGACTATTAGACAGCTAAAGCAGAACATTCGAGACGAAATACGGAGCCTGCAACCAGAAACATTACGTGGTGTAATGGAAAACACGCTAAAAAGAGCCAATGTCTGTATTGAGCAAAATGGTGGACATTTGTCTGATCTCATATTTCATACTTAATTTCCATAAAATATATTTCATATATAAAAAAATTAATTAAAACAAATGATTATTACAAGAGTTACACGTGTTTAACATTGGTAGGTCCTATTTGGCCAACCCTGTATATCAGATTAAGAGAACACTTACAATAAGCATTGTAATGTTTTTAAAAAGATTCGCACGTATATCTTTAAATAAATGTAATTTATTTTGTCATTTACAGTATAGATTCAGCGGATGATTAACATATTTTCGTAGGACCTAAGACCGCATGTCCTTCTAGGTCTTGGAGGTCTTGTGCAGGCAACGTTTCATACGTTTCGTCCGTGCCCGCTCCCGTTAATGACGCTGTGGGAGACAACAAATAAGCTTCATGTCATGTGTTCAATCCGATGGTCAAAACAGCGAACCGAACAATTAAAATGTCAAATGCCACGACATCAAGGCAACAAGTGCAGATTAGCGAGCTTACGACAGTATCATCATACATTGCTCTTTTCATTTTTCAAAAGTAGTTAAGAGGTTAATTTACAAAGGTTTGTGAGCCACTGGTATGTAAATACATATACATAGTTTATGGGTAATAACGCGATTTGCAAAAGTTTCATTTCAAAAGCCAGTTACATATTTAGGCACACCATTTACCTAGTAAGGCAAGCAGTAATCTTATCCTCCGCGACCCATCTTACCTACAATCGGCTTATTACACTGGTATGGCCACGCCACGTACGAGTATTCCCAGAACACAGATTGCGTGCTTTTTTTTTTATTGAATCATTCTTGAAAGGAATTCACTATCCAAAGGACTACGACGACGACGACGACGACTACTATGGATGCTGGGTTGTGGTGAGCTGGATGTCAACTACTGTGTGGCGTTCATTAAGAAATCACTTTCCGGGGTATCGTTGTAATTGGAAGAAGGTGAACAGATGGTTTTGATGCGCGTGTTGATGTTGTGAATGCGAAGTCGGTGAAGGAGAAAAATCCTTGTTTTGGAGCTTTTTTTTTTTTTCATTTTCACACCATCTATTAAGGAATTTTTTTTCCTTTATACTCTTTGACAGTTATATTTAAGAATTTTTTTTTTCCTGTGTCATTGAGCGGAAGAGGAGGAGCGGCGTTGTCGTTTAGGAAAAAGGTTTATATTGTCTGTTAATGAGGCTGCTGCAATATTTTTTGCGTTAGTGTTCTGTAGTTTACTTTAATTTCTTTTTTCGCCTTGCTTAGTTTTTCACCAGCACAGTTGGGAATTCAAAGGACAATGTGAGAGAGCAAAAAAGTGTAGAAGAGATGTTTGGCACGTTATCTAAAAAAGAAATATGCATATATATGTATTTATATGTGCCTATAAACATTTAACTGCTGAATTGTCGAGATGTTGAAAGATCCAAATGGTTCAGACTTTGGCAGGAAAGAACAGAGGAAACTTTGGTTCAAGGTAAGTTGACAAAGACGGCGGCTTGGTTTAAGGGTGGTGCTTTTTTTTCTTGTGGTTGAAACTAGCAAACAATTTGCGATTTTAATTATACATAAGTGAAAAGTGGAATCCGGCAAGTTGTAACAAAAAGAGAGGGTGAACTAAGGCGCTTTGTTTTAAATTTCAAGCGTTTTTGACGTCTTATGAAGCTCCAGCAATTTTCATTCTTTAAAGGTGAAATAATAAACAATGAAAAAAGAGTTTTTAAGCCATTGCAGTTGTTGTACATAATAAGGCTGTAACATACTTTGTAGGTACTGTTTGTACTAGTAAAATATCATACATACATATGTACGTCATGAAGTAAGTTTAGCTTATATAATATGGAGGCATCAAAGTAGTCACGGAATACCTCCGGAAGAGGATCCTCATCTATGACACAGATAACGTTACGAAGGTGTACGCTGTCACTGGAGGGGTACCAAAAGGCTCGGTTCTGGGTCCCCTCCTATGACACGTAATATATGATGGCATTATCAGATTAGATATACCAGTAGAATCTACCCCTTAGCTTTCTTCTGCTGGAAGAAATGGTGCAAATCAGCAATGACACCGACCGTCATGTCCGTCACTGGCTAGAAACAGTTGGGCTAACTGGCTAACAGAAGCGGTACTGGTCATCGGTAGAAAGAAAAAGGAAACTATTATATTTATGGTAGGTGGGTATATAACATCTAAATCGGCGTTAAGATTGACTTGTGGTTCTTTTTTAAGCAGTAAGCAAGTAAAAAGACCAAGACACAATCGTAGGCTATTACTAGCTACATAGGTTGTTACGTCGGGCGGGAGCCATGCATAGAATATTTAATAGGCGTTAAATTGGAGCGATAAATCGGCTATGTGCACTGAAAGTGAGCAGGGTTTTTCGTACAACTTCGGGCGATACAGTCTATGTTGTTGCAATAGACATACTGGCCAAAGAACTTCAAAGATTATATGAGAACAGCCGTTAGGAAGGTGAAGCAGTGCACGACTAGGAGGCAACGGAGAGCTTGAGAGAATGGCAGCTTCTTTGGAACCTGTCACCCATAGACCGATAGACCTATCGCTTTATCCCTATCATCGAAACTTGGATAACACAGGTTTTAACAGGATGTGGCTGTTTCCGATCATACCTCTATCGGTTCAAGCACGACGACACCCGAATCTACCAGTACTGTAGAGACACAGTGGAAGAAGTGGAGCACGCGTCTTCCAATGCTCACGGTTCCACACTGAACAGGAGATATACTAATATGAGAACTTGAAGTAACACCTACACCAGAAAATCTAGTGCATAAAGCTGAGATGCCTAGAACGGGAAAAAAGGCAAAGCCCTGAGAGGCAACAAAATGACATGGCGAGTGTATAACGTAACGCTAATCCATCAAGTATGTATAAATGACACACGCAGCGAGATGCCTAAAGCCACTTAAAAAGTAATATTGACAAACGAACACACTGTATGTAATGTACGTGCACATATATCCTCAGACGTGTGTAGAGAGAGTAGTAGCTACGGCTAAACCCGCATTTCTTAATATAGAAGCAAGAAAATCTGTCCCGGGTGAGAAAATATAGGGTGGCAAAGTTGACAATATTATTTAATTATGTGTGTACAGGTTGCTTTAAAGGGCGTTTCTTGTTATGTGTAGTTATGTTCCTTTGATCAAAGTAAATAGAAAAGTCCAATCTCTTACCGTTATGGATTTATATCGATTTTTATTTTGTTTTACTACTCACTTTGATTTGGGTGTATCTTCATCAATTAGCGATTCTCCTTTTAATCGAACAAAAATTGTCCAGTGCTTAAAATCAGAGAGCAATATGAAGGTATTCAATTTACAGTCGCTGCAAACTGAAGATAAGTTTTTGACGAAAAGTCGAAAAATCGATAGGAAAAGAGTGTTCAAAAAGCTTCAATTTTGTTGTGTAGAGTACTACTTTAAAAATTAGACGAGTTTAACCATGAGCTACATTGACATATTCATCATACATATTCGGAATGATTAGACCATTAACAGGCTGCGTGCAGTTGAGCAATTAATGGAGGCCTTAGACTTCTATAAAGCAGATACCAACGTGGGATGAGCCGGGTGAAAATCTTATGAAAACTGTGACATCTGCTACGTTGACTGCTACAGGGAGCAAAATAGCGTTTATTTGGATGTGGATTTGTCGTCTAAGGGAGACTAAGACAAAGGGAGACAAAGGCAATAAGTCTTGAGCTTTAGGCATGCGAGCGAACGCGCTAATGCCCCCATAGAGGGGCGCGACCAGGGATGGCTTTTATGAATGCTGCAAATTGGAAAGAAGTTTATCTTCGGAAATACCATCGGAAAATACAGCTTGCACGATAACACCTCCGGAAACAGATTCAGGCTAATTGACTTTGCGTCGCAGCAAAAGATCACTGTAGTTAGCACACGATTCCCGCACCTCAACTAATTGAGAACCAAATTAACCACGTCGCCGTTGATGCAATACACTGCTCCAGTATTTTAGATGTTCGCATCCTATGAGCAGCCAACATTGACTTAGATTACTACCTTTTTGCTGCCAAGGTACTTATGCGGCTATAGCAAACATCACAACACCAAAGAAGTATTGTGGAAACATTTAACACCCAACGGATACAATCGCAAGAGACTAATAGAGCCTTCACCGATCGAGTGTGTTCCTGAACCTCTCAAGAAGGTCAACTCCACTAACTTTAAGCGAATATAACCAAAGGTATTATTGTCAGCAAGCCATCAAGAATGCCGAGGCTTATAAACCCGCGCTGAATAGGGCGACGAGAGGAGCTTACGACATCTGCAAGCAGATGAAAAGGGAAGAACACCAGCTTCTAAGAAAGAAGAAGAAAGAATATGAAAAACGCGACATCGAATCAATGGAGAGGTGTTACAGCGGGAAAGATGTTCGAAAGTTTTAGTCTCTAGGGATGAAGAACGAAATCTAGTAGTAGAGTAATAGAAGGTTCTGAAATTTTGGAAAGATCACTTCTGCAGTTCATTAAACAGCGATGACGATCATAACTCCGATGTCAGGCAAACTGCTCCATTCAACCCGGATGATGACGATCAACGATTCTGCCCACCCGACCAAAGTGAAGTAAAGATAGCAATATCTAAGGCTGCTGGAGCCGATGGTCTAACTGCCGAGCTATTTAAAGCAGCTGGAGATGATTTGGTATGGAGCCTGTTTCAATTCATCTTTAAGATATGGTCCGATGACCGACGAATGCAACCTCAGTATCATTCGCCCAATCCTCAAGAAAGAAGGCCCTCTGAACTGCGCCAACTACAGAGTTATTAGTGTCTTCAAAATCGCTTATAAGATCCTATTTGCCATATTATGTGGTTATGTGCCTTAACCCTTTTTTCAACGATCTGTATCAGTGTGATTTTAGGTCAGGAAGGTCCATCATAGATCAGATAATCATATTGCGGCAGATTTTTGAAAAAAACCCTGGAGATCCAAATAGATAGAGACGAGATATACAGAACCAGTTGTTTTGAAACACAAAATTCTTCGAGTGATTTTTGGTCCCATTTGTATCGACGAGAAATGGAGACGAAAATACAGCAACGAACTAAAGGGTGGTTAAATTTTAAGGGCCGATGTTGAATGTGAACCACACCTAAACGTCAAGTTTTTTTTCTGCATTTCATTTGACATTTCTCAATTTCAGACTAACTCAATTTGAACCATGGAAAGATACACAATCGAGCAACGCGTTAAAGTTATTCAGGCTTATTATGAAAATGGGCGTTCAAATCAAAATGCATGTTGTGCATTTCGTGATTCTTTCGGTCAATTTAATCGTCCAAATGTGCGTACAATCGAAAAAATCGTGCAAAAATTTGTGCAAACCGGGTCTGTAGGAGATGTGAAAACACCAGTGCATGCTCGAACAGCTCGTACTGCAGAAAATATTGCTGCTGTTCGCCATAGTGTGGCTGAAGAGCCGTCCACCTCAACTCGTCCTCGTGCCCAACAATTGCACCTCTCACGCTCGTCGTTGATGAACATTATGCATAAAGACTTGCATTTACGCGCTTACAAGGTGAAATTGACTCAAGAACTAAAGCCTCTTGACCATTTTAAGCGTCGTCAATGATCACAATGGTGGCAAGAAATGGCAACAGTGGATGATCAATTTTCGAAGAAAATCATGTTCAGTGATGAGGCACATTTTCACCTCAGTGGATTCGTCAATAAGCAGAATTGCCGCATTTGGGCAAATGATAATCCAAGAGTGATTGTCGAAAAACCAATGCACCCACAAAGAGTGACTGTTTGGTGCGGTTTATGGGCTGGCGGCATCATCGGGCCGTATGTTTTCCAAAATGAGGCCGGTCAGGCAGTTACTGTGAATGGTGTTCGCTATCGTGAGATGATAACGAACTTTTTATGGCCCGAATTGGAAGATATGGATGTGGACGATATGTGGTTTCAACAGGATGGTGCCACTTGCCACACAGCTAACGAAACAATGGCTCTTTTGCGCGACAAATTCAATGGCCGTGTTATCTCACGTGGTGGCGATGTCAATTGGCCGCCAAGATCATGTGATTTGACACCGTTGGACTTCTTTCTTTGGGGTTATTTGAAAGAAAAGGTGTACGTCGATAAGCCAGCAACAATTCAAGAGCTAAAGGATGAGATAATTTGGCACATTAACGGCATAGAACCTCAATTATGCCTCAGCGTCATCGAAAATTTGGACCATCGGATGGAGGTGTGCCGCCGAGGTCGCGGCGGCTACGTGGCCGATATTTTGTTCCATACATAATTGAACCATACCAATATTATCATAATAAAAAGAAATGATAGTAATTTCCTAAATAATTTGTATTTTATTCAAAATCAACATCGGCCCTTAAAATTTAACCACCCTTTATATCGATTGTACAGCGTCATCGACCTTGTCAGAAGGGTCCGAGTCCATTGCCTAAGATAGCTAGAGCGAAAGACATCAACGCTCCGGCCCGCAAAATCTTTGAATCCATCCCGGAGGGACGACGCGATAAAGCAAGATATTACCTAAGCTGACGCACATAAGTGGAAAGGGACCTCAACCAACTTCGTGTGCAAAACTGAAGGCGGCTAGTACAAAATCGAGCTGGCTAGAGACGCTTAATTGTTGAGACCCAGGTCCACACAGGACTGCAGCGCCATAAAGTAAGTAATTTAGTTAAGAAATATCATCGGCCATTTTTATTTTTATTTTTATGCATTTCGTAAATAGTTAACAACGGTAAGAGATCGGATAAATGTGTACTAGACTTTTTCATTTATCTTCATGTAATGAATATCTACTAACTACTTAAATACATACTTAATCAAATATTTAAAAATAAAAATAAAAATAATATGTGGCACCCGCCTCTTATCCATGTCTCAGTCATTAGAGGAGTCGCAGCTTTCCAGGTCACCAGGAGGCGAATTAAGTCCGGACCAGTACTCAAATTTGTCTAAAGTTGGATACAAACCTTCATGGTACGATAAAACAGTTTAAGAGTATTCATATCCCCTTCGGCGTTCTGGTTATAGAAAAAAAAAAAATTGTACGTGGTCGATGTCCGATGTTCGAGGTTGTAATTTTATAGTATGATACTTTTATCATACCATAATTACTTTTATCGCAATAGGAATACTGCTCCACAACGTTGGTAATGAAAGTGGATCCAAAACATTGTGTTTTCCTTGACGAAGGCAAGATGGATTAATGATACTGAAATGTATTATACAAGTTACTCTTTAAACACACTGGGAAAAAATATTTACTACATCCACAAAATTAAATGAAATGTGTACTTTATTATTTAAAATGTATTTACACCGTCCATATTGTTTCCTTATAATTATTCCCTATATATATTTATTTCTTCTTTTACATTTACGAAAAAAAATATATATTTTTTTTATTTAAGTTTTAAATCAAATGTTATTTTTTTAAATATTCTTGAACACGTATTGAATTTTCTTTCGTTAATTCTTCTGAGTTAAAATATTTTAATTTTGTTTCTTCTATAAACCTGTACTAAATTTTAGTGCTTAGCAAATGTATACATTACAAACATGCAATTTTTTCTTTTGTTTTATTCACACTTTTTTCTTTTCCTGTTTATACATTTTTTTAAAAATAAGCTGCATAATATTGTTTAAAAACTTCGTGACGAATATATACTTATTTATATTTATATGATTTTTTTTTATTTACAAAATTCTGTTTTTCTTTTTATTAAATAAAAGATTTTAAATTAGTCCGGTTTAAAAAAAAAAAATCTTTTAATTTGATTTATATATTTTTTCTTAGCTTAAAAAAAATTGATGTAAATTTATTTATTTATTGTATTTATTTACATGCGATTTTGATTGTTATTTTATAGTGTCACAAACAATTGATATTTATTAAATTTGTATTTGTTTTCTTTTGAAATTTAATTTAATTTAATAACAAAATAGTTTTAATTCCGATTTCACTTGTCGGACGGAATTTTTATTTTTTTTATTTGTTAATGTAGTTAATTGATGCCATGTGTAATCTAATTAATCAAATTAAATATCGTCTAGTCGCCAATTTCCAACTACATGCTCTCAAATGTGCAAAACAAATTTGTTTGTATAATAAAATTTGATTTATCGTTCATCAAGCCCACCCACAATTTCTAATAAAGTTTTCTCTTTTTTTCACATTTTATATTTTTTATTTGAAAATTGAAAAAAAAAAAAACATAAATTCAATAGAGGCACCACAGGGGGGTTGTGGCAACATAGTTGTACATATATATATGCTATAAATAAATATATTTATATCAACAATTAGAAGTTCTCATACACTTTTTGTTACATTGACATTTTTTTTGTTGGTTTTGTGTGTGTTTGTATGTTTGTTCACAATTAGCTTGCTTTAGAGTAAATTAAATTTAAAATGTTTTCATTTTTCCTTTTTTTTAAATTCTATTTCTAGTGATAATAATAATGTAAAAATCGTATCTATATTTGCAAAAGTGATTTGAATTTAAGCAAACTATCTGCTAATGCAATTAATTGCCATCCAGGTTGAGGAGAATATAAAGATGAGCTGAAGTGATAAGCTTCTTGTTATTCGATTTGCTGAATTCGGTGAGGTTACTAAAAATAGAAAAGGAGGTATGTTTAGTTAGTAGTTAAATGTTTATAATTGTATGAAAATATTCCATTGCTGTAAAGAAGTCAAGTTCCATCTGACAATTTACCATATACAGGGTGAGTTTTTTAATAAGTTTACACTGTGTTTATTCAGAAACGGTTAGAGCTATGAGAAGAACATTTACGAGCAAATTGTAGAGAACGGAGAGTAGTAGACTTTGTTTCGGGACTTTGAGTGACTTCAAGGATATGAACCAATCCTACCGTTTTTAAATGGAAATGAGTACTTCTGAGATAACCAGTCAAAAATAAATGAACAAATAATTATCTTTTACAATGAAACATTTTTCCGTAGACTTAACCGTTTCAGAAATATTCAAGAAAGAATGTTCGAGTTTTATTATTATTTTATTTTTTTATTTTATTTTTATTTATTATTTTTTTTTTTTTTTTTTTATTGAAACCTTATAAAAATATTTTCATTTCATAATATCTCCTTTCGAAACAAGAGAGCAAATTGATCATGAAGTGGAGCAATTCATTGCTGATGTACAACAGGCGGCAGAGGAAAGCACTCCAGCTAATGTGAATAGGAGGCAACCTGAAATAAAATACACTGCCGTGATAAGGTAGCTGATATTTGAAAAAAGAAGGGCTCGTAGAAAATGGCAAACCACGAGGTTCCCAGGCCATAAGGCTGTGTTCAGCCGTCTTAACAATGATCTTAAAAAATGAATCTACAAATTCAAAAATGAGTCACTTAGCAGTTTCTACAAAGCTTAACGTCGGATGCGTCAACCGATTACTCCTTCTGGAAAGCAGCTAAGCGTCTAAAAAGACCTCAGTGTCAAAACCCGCCCTTGAAAGCACCAGACGGTAAATGGATCGGAAACCCGAAACAAAAAGCTGATCTGTTCGCAGGGCATCTTTTCAAACCATTCTCGTCAAGTACAGCTACTGAAAATCTAGAGTTTGTTGATATAAGGGACGAAGCTGAAATCCCCCTTGTCACGCTCAGAAAAGTAAGAAGTATGTGTCAACACCAGTTGTCAAATAAAAAAGCACCAGGTTACGATTTAATAACTGTCCAGGTCTTGAAAGAAATGCCATTAATAGCCTTAAAAAAACTCCAATTTATAATAAACGCATATCTAATTACCCGATATGTCCCACATCATTGGAAAATTGCTGAAGTAATTGTAATACCAAAGCAAGGAAAACCATCAACAGAAGTAACTTCTTATAGACCGATATTCCTTATACCAATTATGGCAAAGGTTTTCGAAAAATTACACCTGAAAAGGCTTAGCAAAATCATCGAAGAAAGAGGTCTAATCCCGAATCATCAGTTTGGATTTAGAAATAAACATTCCACGATAGACCAAGTACACCGAATTACGGATATAGTGGAATTAGCACTGGACAAGTCTGTTCGGCACTATTTTTAGATGTTGCTCAAGCCTTTGACAAGGTTTGGCATGAGGGCCTTGAGTATAAACTGCATAGGAATTTACCTAGACAGTATTACGAAATACTGATATCCTATATTTCAGATCGACTCTTCCGAACTAAAGAGAATTGAAGCAGGCGTTCCACAGGGAAGTGTCTTAGGACCAACCCTATATCTGTTGTATACCAGGAATATTCCTGTGGACAATAATTTCACGATGGCTACTTTTGCAGATGACACTGCAATATTAGCACGTGATAAATGCACTGTGAACTCGACAGAGAAACTGCAGAACGCAGTCAATAGAGTAAGTGATTGGGCGCAACAATGGCGTATCAAACTTAATCAGACAAAGTCAACTCACATAAACTTCACAAATAAAAAGATAAATAATCTTCCGATATTCATTAACAATAAAATTGTACCCTATGCCAATACAGCAAAATGGAAAGAGCACATTAAAAAGAAAAGAGAAGAACTTAACTTTAAATATAGAAAAATGTACTGGTTACTAGGAAGAAACTCAGATATGTCTATCCAGAACAAAATCTTGCTATATAAGCAAGTATTGAAGTCTATCTGGACGTACGGCATCCGACTATGGGGCTGCACAAAGAAAACAAATATTCAAACTATACAGACATTCCAAAACAAAGTCCTTCGTGGAATAATAAATGCCCCTTGGCACCGTGACATACAAGTGGACATGGTGATGGAAGTGGTTAGAAAGCACGCTGTGTCCCACAATCAGCGACTGCAAAATCACATCAACTCCGAGGTAGGAACCGTCTTAAATATACGAGACAATATCCGGAGATTGAGAAGAACCAAGCCTCACGAGCTAATGGTCTAAAAGCTATGAAAAGTACTTAAAATTTTAAACTTTCCTCAACGTGATTTTAAATATAAGAAAGAAAAATCATTTGTCGATCTTACATAGATCGGTCCTGATTAAGGAGATGTTTTTTTTTTTTTTTTAGTGGCGTTAGAGTCCCACACTACTTGGTAACCGTGAACTACCAAGTTTCTTTCAAGATTTTTCACCTCCGTTACACTTTCGTAAGGGCGCAGAACATGGACTGTGCTCCAGCCGAGCCTAACTCACGGTTTTTTTTACTGGGGTAGGTAACGCCGAACAACTGACGTGTGTAATTCGATTAAAAAAGAACATTTTCATAATACTACAAATATAATAGTTTACACTACCGAAAAGTTCAAATTTTATATATACACTGAGTTACAAAAAAAATATGGCATACCTAAAAAATATGCAATAACTGCAGCTAAACTTGAATTAAAAGGGTTTTTTTTTTTAAGTTCAGTTATTTATTTGAACAAAAGTAAAGAATCCAGATTAAAGCAAAGAAGGAAAATAATGAACTTAAAAAAAAATAAATAAAAAAAAACAAAAAACAAAAAAAATGTGTGTGGAAATTTCTTCCCAAACAATGACGGAACCTTCCTGAATAAGAGTACCTCTCACTTTTTCTTCTGCATACTCTATTCATCGGTAAAAAAGAGCTCGACTCCAAAGAGTCTGTTTCCCATATGGAGGAGGTGAGGGTTGTGGAGATTAAGGCAGCCGCAGAGTAGGTGTTTGATGGTTTCTATTCCTTCCTCATCTTAACAGCTCCTGCAGTAGTCCGGAGAGTTTATGGCCAGCCTTTTGGCCATAGTGCCGATTGCACAATGTCCCGTCAGTACACATATCAATATGTGGATTTCCTTTTACCCCATAGCTAGTAAGCATTTGGTTTTCCCCTCATTTAATTGTGGCCATAGGCTGCAGGATATAACACAATTCCCTCTTGATAACCAAGCAGTGTTGGTTCGTTGCCTGGTCCTAAGGATTATTTTCTATTTCATTACATCAATGTCTATTTGTGTGTGTGAGTATGCTCTGTACCTAGTGCTGATCGTTTTCCGGCTAGTTTATCTGCTATCTCATTCCCTTTTATATCACTATGTCCGGGAACCCAGCAGAGATTGACCACGTGGATATTGGTAAGTTTGTTCAGGGTTTTACAACATTTACATACTGTCCTAGATCTTATTGTCTCACTGTCCAGTGCCTGACTGTCCACAAAAATTGTAATCCGAGATGGATTTATTTTCTTTGTTAGAGTTGTCAACGCTGCTTTATCAATGGCAAAGATTTCAGCTTGAAAGACACTGCATACGTCTGGGAGTTTGTATGAGTCTTCAATCTGTAAGGGTTCGCAGAATACTCCTGCTCCGGTTCCTATTTCCATTTTAGACCCATGAGTGATGTCCTGTTTCCCAATGCGCTGGTTTCCCATTCTTGTCTTTTTGGAATAAGAGTGGAGTAGTTCTTATTGGAATCCTGGCAGAGTCTGAGTTTTTCATGGGGTCAACAATTAGTGACTGTGAAGTATAGATGCATGACCGTAGGAACTTTGCTTCCAAAGACCAGACACCTTAAGACGGATTAAGCTTTTGTCTGCTAGGCTTTCTATGTGCTCCAGCAAGGGAAGAAGGTGAAGTATTATTTCTAACCCTGCTTGTGGTGTTAATCTTTGTACCTTAGTGAGGTTGTTAAGATAGCAGCTTTTTTCCATTCCATTCCACCATACTAGTGCTTCATAGGTAAGTATGGGTCTAATGATCGCTGTATACATCCAGTGGATTACATGCGGTCGAATTCATCAGCGTTTAACGAAGGTTTTCTTGCATGCGTAGAATGCACAAAGTGCTATTTCCACACGTTCCTCTGTGTTACACTTCTACGTAAGCTTTGAGTCTATAATGGTTCCAAGATATTTAGCTTCATTGAAGAGATTCAGAGGTATTCCATTAAGTTTTGGTAGGTTGAAATTATCTATCTTCCTTCTTTTGGTGAATAGGACCAGTTCAGTCTTATCTGCGTTAACTTGTGGTCCATTTTGTTCCGCCCATGAGGAAAGATCTTTCAGTGCAGATTCCATAATACCGCTGATTGTTGGTAAATCAAAAAGCCATAGGAGAGGTCTCAACTTTATATCGATATAAAAATATCAGTAGTTTATCAAAAACCAATTTGTTTTATTTAAAATTCAAATTGGACCCTCCAGTCTTCGAGTAAGTCCGTTCATATCGGTGAGTTTTACTAATTCCTTCTTTATGTGTCGTCTTAGCCTTTGATCATGGACTCCTTCGTATTCTACAATCGTATCTGCTACAGTCTAATGCAGGTCTGTGTTTTTAATATACCATAGTGTTAATACTCTATTTATAGATACTTTATTGGTGAAACTAAGATGAACTGGTTTAGTACTGTTGAAATGTGTGCACCACTTTCTGGTAGTTGACTACAGTAACTACAGTATTTTGAAGGATTCTGGTTGACTCTACTTCGCTTTTTTTGACTGCAAGTATTACTGTGTCGTCGGCGAATGTGGCTATTTTACTATTTGAAGGGACTAGCAGGTCATTCGTAAAAAGTAGGTATATCACTGAGCCTAATATACTTCCTGCGATACTCCAGATCTAATTTCTTCAAGGTGGGAATAAGTATCTTTTTCCTTGATACCAAGGTATATTTTTGAAATATAAAACTCCAGCATTGTCGTATAGTCTTTGGGAAAGAGTAATCTAAGTCTATATCGAAATTTTTTATGACATACCTTATCAAACGCTTAAGCAACGTCTAAAAATATGGCTGAGCATACCATTTTATCTTCTAGAGCTTTTTCAATAATGTTGGTATGAACTTGTTCATTGGTTGAGTGTTTTGTTCTGAAACTGAGCTGATGAGTTGGTATCATGTTTTTTTTAGCCTCTTGATGAAAATCTTTTCAAATATGTTTGACAATAATGGGTAACAAAGATATGGGTCCATATGAAGACACTTCATGAGGATTGTTTCCTGGCATTGGAATCATGAGTCGTTCATTATTGCTGTTAGTTTGTATGTATGGCTCCTGGAGGCAGCTGTTGTATCAACTCTACAAGAATTAAATCATAACTAGAAGATATTTCGATTATAGATCTTTCCGAATAATAGCTTCGACTTAATTTTGCGTGCCTGTAGGGATATCAACATTCCTCTGTAATATTCTTGACCAAATGTCATCACGTGGGCTTTCATTGCGTTGAAATATATTTACCAAGTAATCAGCTAATAACTCCGCCTTCTACGAATTGCTTTTAGATTAGCTATGTATTTCAAGAGGTGGATTAGCTGCACAATTCTTTTAAGGTATTTTGCTGGTTTCAATATTGAATAGTCATTAGTTTTATCTGCGGTGAGTCCGCTTGAATATTGGCTAATAGTTTGACTTTTTAGTTCTCTTAATTGGCTGCGTAGCAATTCAGTGGGTTGGTTTAGTTGGGATTTGCACATTTGTTTTGGGTACCTAAGTCCAATTTCCAAGCTGCTCTTTGTATCCATTGAGTAAAGGCGAGTACCTCTTCTTGGAACTGATCTATGATTGGCAGCTGTGTGCGAAAATTGAATTCCTAATCAAGTAGCTTTTTAAAACAATTCCAATTCTTACATTTGGCTATTTATTTGACAATTCTATCTTATGGGTGGTCAAATTGTTAAAGGATTTGAAAATAACTTGCGAGTTACAAATTTCCTAGTGCTGGTACTTAGTCTTTTCGGTTTTCTATTTTACTATTACGTACCTATGAAAGTAGAGGCGGAGGCCCAAATCGTCCTTAATTTCTCTCCCTAAATTTAAAGTGTCAATATTTTAAAATATGCTATAGGGATATAAAGTTACCCGACCACTTTTTCTAAAGGTTATAGTTAAGAATCTGGCCCTCCGCGTTGGGAGTAGTGCGTCGGGGTAACTGCCCTTCCATGGAAAAAGAAACTTGAGTCAGCAACAACAAGCATCGGATAACGACGATTTTACTCTTGACGAACCACGTAAACGAAATAATGACGTCGTTCGGATATGCGCATAGAATGTTCGGACTATTAACAGGTCATGTGCACCCGAACAATTGCGGAGGTCCTAGACTCCTATAAAGTGGACACCACCGCCAAGCAAGAAGTGCGGTGGGATGAGGCGGGCAGAAAGCAGCTACAAAACGGTGACATCTACCACGATGATTGCCACAAGGAACAGAAACAGCATTTATTTGGACGCGGATTTGTCGTTAGAGGCAGACTTAGGCAAGAAGTTTTAAGCTTCAGGCATTGAAGCGAAAAACTGAGAACAATCCGCATTAAGGCAAACTTCATCAATATCAGCCAAATATGGAAATGAGAGCATTTTTGGAAACACTGTCGGAAATACAGCCTACATGATAACACCTCCGGAAGTTTCAGGTTTGTTGACCTTGCAGCGGGGAGACATAACTGTAGCTAGGATACGATTCTCGGACCTTAACATTTATAAGGGAACCTGACACTGTTAACCAGATTGATCTTGTTGAGATTGATACAGGCTACTCCTCCAGTATTTTGGATGTTCGCACCTTCCGAGCAGGCTCGGATCACTACCTTGTTGTTGCCAAGACACTTAGACGGGCAAACACCACAACATCAAAAAAGAACTGTGAGAAAGTTTAACATCCAACGGCTACAATCGCATGAGACTGCCAGAGTCTTTGCCGTTCGAGTTTACCTGAAACTTTGAAGAAATCAAATGTCTCCAACGTTGAGCGCGGATGACCAATGGCATCATTATTACCAAGTAATCAATAAAGCAGCCTCTGATGTGCTTATAAAGTGAAAGGCCGAGAGTAGCTTACGACATCTACAAGCAGAAAAAAAAGGCAAGAACACCAACTTATTCGATCGAAGAAGAAAGTATATGAAAAACGTGAGATCGAATTCCCAGAAGGTAGAAAAAGCATGCCAAGGGTGCAACTTAACTCGAACGATGACGATCAATAATTTCGTTCATCCGATCACAGTATGGTTAGGATAGCAATATGTAAGCTTAAATCCAACACGTCTGCTGGAGCCGACGATCTAACTGCCGAGCTATCTAAAGCAGCTTGAGATGATTTAGTACAGAGGATACGCCAACTCATCTGTAATTTGCAATTTGTTTTTTTTTTTTTTTTTTTGTTATCTAATGAATATGTCATCAAATAACACTGACTGAGTGCTATGAATGACTCAATTGTATGAATTTCCTAGCTCTTCCACAACTTTGCTACACAAACATTTTCCTTTGCTATTACGAAAATTTTGTACTTACATTTGAATGAACACAACCTTTTCATAGTTCTTCCTACGAAGAGGATAACTCACTAATTGTATAATCCAATCATAGCGATAAGCGATTAACCGAAAGTTAATTGTCTATCAGCCGCTAATTCTTGAATTGATAAGAAATTTTCTCGAAAGGCAAACAATTGCTTATGTATGTAATACAATTATACATATGTGCTCTTGTGGCTCGTGTAACATTTAACGTAAAATTTATTAACACAATAAATCCACGCTGTGAAGCGTGTCTAACGTAATGGCTTCAATCATAAATATAAACAAGTGTAAGAGGAAATTATGGAATCTAATTATATAGCGAATTCCTGAAGAAAATTAATTCTCCAACATTAAGGCATAAAGTTTCCACTTCTTCATCAGAATATCTCGCACGCCTTCACTTTGATTTTCAGGATGTATGCCGCCGCATACATCATCTGCTACATTGTGTATGTTTGTGTGTTCTTCAGGTTCTTTATTTGATTAATATTTATACAACGCCACACGCACTTATGTGTGGGTTGTGCACCCATTTGTTGATGGGGCACGATTTAAGTGCGAGCTTAGAGGAGAACAAAAGAGAGTTCAAGTGATGTGGTAGGACATAGTGTCAAAGGAATATGTCACTCCAACTGTTGACCGAGGCAATAAAATGTTTGTGTGCGTAGGAAAGTGCCTCAAATGTATGCTTGTAATGAATTTTGTGGGATTGAAGGAGGGTATATATACATACATATGTATTGTATTTTGACAAGGATATTGTATCGAAAATATTTGTGTGTGGGCTGGGTGAAAGATTGCATTTAAGGATCAACCTGCACATATACATACATACTTATAACAACTACTTGCGTTTGTTTAGAAATCGCATTATTAAATACTCCTTTGATAGGTAGGACCAATAAAATCGCAAATTGCTAGAACCGTGATTATTTTACCGAGCAGGAAGAAGGTAAGAATGTTATACCAGGTGTTTTTTTGGGGCTGGAACTGGGGCACGGAAATGGTTTTATTATGTGAAATTAAGTAGTAGTGTTCAGCTCTCCGTGCCTTTTCATCATGGATAGTTTGACGAGTTTGTGATTTTTTTAGTCGACTTGGAGTCCTAGCCTGTAAAAAGCACTATTCAAAAAATTATCCACAATTTCGAGAACCTTTACACAGTAAGTGATTTACCGAAGCCTGAACCACGTCGTACAGCAAATACAGAACAAAATATTAATGCGGTAAAGGACAATCTGAGTGAAAGTTCCGAAATTGGGATTTCTCTAACGGCTGGGTGGAAAATTATGCATTCTGACCTGCATTTCTTTTCTTTCCGTACAAAATTCAAGTGACTTAAGAGCTTCAAAAAAATGATCACCAGGGACGACGGGACTAGAGTGCAAAAATTTACCAATTGAATAGAGATGACCTTGAATTTTTTCAAAAATTGATTATGAGTGACGGGGCGTATTTTGACTTGAGTGGAGTTGTAAACAAACAGAATAGCCGGATATAGGGAGTGAAAAACCTACGAGCAATTCATGAACAACCTCTTCATCATCGTAGAGAGATTGTTGGTGTGCGATTTGGGCTGGTTAAATAATTGGACCATTTTTTTTTTTTTCGAATATGACGATGGCGAAACTTTTGCTGGTGATCGATATCGTGCGATGTTACAAAATTTATTTTTGCCTGAAGTTGCTCGACTTCGTCTCCGAAAAACGTGATTTCAACAAAATGGTGCCACATGCCATACAGATTAACAATAAAAATTGTGAAATAGGCATGTCGAAATTTAGGGATATTAATTGGCCGCCGCGCTCACCAGATTTAACTGACCACGACTGTTTTCTCTGGCGTTACTTGAAGAACCGGGCGTGCGCTACCAAACCAACAATATCGCAACAACTGAAAAACAACATACGCAACGCAATTGCAGATATTCCGGATGACATGTTGCAAAATGTGATGAAAAATGTGATTGAAAGGGAACGCGTTTGTGCCAGTGATAGTGGTGGCTATTTGGCCGACATTATTTTTAACCATTAATGGTGAATACATAATACATTTATAATAAAACCCAAAGATCTGAGTGTACATTATGCCTCTAAAAACACTCTCCACACCCCCACCCCTTCCTAAAAAAATAACTTTTGCAACTCCCGGCCCACCACGTATTATTTTTGTGCAATTTCGGCTATTTAGGTCAAACGGTTTAAAAGTTACAATTGTGTGTCAGACACAGGGTCAGACTTACAGACGGACAGACGGACAGACAGACACTAACAAAGCAAAGGAGGCGCAAACTCGATCTTCTTCTTCTTCTCCTTACGGCGAAGTTATGATCCGGAGTAGAAGGATCACAACCCTCCCACTTTAATGCATCCCTACTGGTACGCCCGTGGGGTTTGCCGGTTTGACCTCAGGAAGTACCGGCAGGCTTCCCGGTGGAGGCGCAAAGTCGATAATTAAGAAATAAGTACTGCGGTCTAGGATCGCAAGTTCACAGGCTATAGGCTCATATATAGCTACATATTGGTGAAATTCGAAATTTAACGTGAAAAAATACAAAAATCCCCACTAGTAGGACCATGGCATAAGTTCTCTCCTACTTTTGAAAGGGGACGTAATATTTTTTAAATTTAATTTGCTATGAAAATGCACTGTATGTTTCAACACTATTTTTATTTAAATTACCTACAAAATATTTTTTTTGTCTGCATCCCGCTTATGTACTTTGTGATCGATTTCACTTTGAAAAAATTAGCAATAGACTAGTTTTTGGTAAACACATCTGCACAATTGGTACGAAATCCTGGCAGCATGAAGCACATTCATGCCAATCTGCGTTATTTTTGGTTGAGGTTTTTGAATAGCCTAGAAATTGTTGCACACTTACAGTATGAACCATGGTTAACCCGCATTTTAAAATTTCTAAATACAGAGTGTTGCAAAGTATTAGGTATATGAGAGGAGCAAATGTTTCTTATAGCACTTTATATTACAAAAATCAACCTGGCTAATTCTGCTAACGTTAAGATTTGAATTTCAAACTCCAATCAATAAAGTAAAAAAGCTGTAGCAAATTTGTTGAATTCTGGTACATACTTTGATTTAATCGTCGTAAGTAAAATATTAAAAGTCACCAGTGCTACCATGACCACATAAATGTTTAGTAGCGGTTAAAATGCATTCAAAATTAGTTTTCCACAAATGTCTCGGGAAGGAGTCTTGAAAGGTATCTTAAAATCGCCATCTTAGATACTTTTATTAATAACAAAATAAATGATGCCCATTGTATTCAGAAGAGAATACACAGCCAGCATTATGATGCTCTGGCTGTATTTCAGACGGGCAGCAGCTGACGCACCATCTGAGTTTTATACGGAAACATCCTCAAGTCTTTTACTAAAATATGCTGCAGAGATCGCCTGGAAATGCTCAATTCGTGGTCCGTCGTCTTGTTGATGTTTCTGGACACTCTTCCATATCCTTGTGAACAGCATCAATCAGCCGAAAGGCCTGTTCTTGGTCTGGCAGCCTTACCCTACCGCGTGTTGAGCCAGTCTCTTCGAGGCGCGCGTGAAATCTTCGACGAAATTTAAGTTGTGCTCTTATCACTAATAAATTATTCTGCAAAAAATCGACACGATTATTCCAAGTTCACAGTCGTGATTTTCGCATCTGTTTAACTACACAACTGTCAATATCACGATGACAGGAGGCGCCATTTGCAAAAATCTTAAGCAATTCGTATAGGGTCATTATTTTTGCGTCAGCTTGTACATATTATGGTCAGTATCAAAGCGAAATTGTTTGAACCATGCCTGTTCGTCTGTCCGTATGTAGCAGGTTTTCAGACATTGTACTTAGAATTAAAAGCGCTCACAGCCACGTCCACAATAGTGTTAAATATCGGATATCTTTACACCGCGAAAGAAAATCACATGACGTGAATAAAATTTGTAGATGAAAAGAAAGTAAAAACTTATAATAACAATAAAATTTTAAAAATATTACATAAAACATTTTTTTTGTTCATAATTAATAGAGTATAATACAATTCGTTACGAATGGGTTGCAACCGACCTTTCTTTTTCTAAATATAGTTTATTTTTTATTTATTTAGCTGTTCTTCTTAATATTATTAAACTAGATATTTAACTACTAATATTTCTATTATTATTATTATTATATTCAGCGCCCACATAGTCAGACGGCCCTCGGCGATGCATACAATATCATACAACACAATGTTTGTCCACGGTATGTTTGGCGTGGAATTTTCTTCACGCCGTAAGGTGTGACCAATCCATTTCCACTTTCTCCATCGGATTGTGATGTCAATAGGTTGCTGACCCTTTCTTGTATAAAGTTGTTCGTTCGAGATGCGGTTAGGCCAGAAAATAGTAAGTATGACGCGCAGGCATCTATTAACGAAAGATTGCAGTTTTCGAATGACAGTGTTGATGATCTTTCAGGTACTACACCCATATAGTAGTACTCACTCAACGTTGGAGCGGAACAGTCGTTTTAGTGCTTGATTTTGGAAAGCATTCCGAACGTAGCTTTGGCCTTCCTGATTCTGCTGACCGCATTAAGTTCGGTTCCATCCTCATCCTAGACAATACTTTCTAACTAAAGAAAGTTGTCAACTTTTTCGAACGGCGGAGTTGGCTTGTGTCTTGGCCGTGTTAATCCTCAGTCCTACCTTATTTACTTCGGCTTCCAAACTATGCACCATTTGGTGCAAAATCATTATTTTGTGAGTAGTAATAAACAAATGTCATCAGCGTAGTACAGATGTTTAAGGCAAAATGTCATTGTATATCGCTGTTATTTACCGCCAGGGCTGCACGAAGAACATTACTGATTACCACTAAAAATAAACTTCTGGCGTTCAAAATCATCAGACACCATACCTTTAAGTAAAACGTGACATTTAGCATCCTCATAGGCAGCCTAAGAATAGAATAGTGGAGTATCTCTTCTGCGCAAAGCACACCAGACGAAAACATAGTTTACACTATCATAAGCTTTGTCGAATTCGATAAACAACAAGTGAAGCGAAGATCTATACTCAACGGATTGCTCTATGATGATCCGCAAGGTGTATATGTATTCCATGTAGGAGGATCCCGAACGGAAGTTTGCTTGTTCAAGGCTTTATTCGATTCAGAATTATTTTTGCTGTTATTTTGGAAACCAGATTTTCTTTCTTCGATAGGTTGATGATCACTCCTTTTTTTGGGTATTGGGAGGGCAGGTGCGAATTCGAGTATAATTGGTTATAAAGCAGCAACACTATAGTCTAAGCTGTTTAAAACCGTGGCGAATTGTCACCCATCCATTCATCTCCTGAGCTGACCCTCACTCGATGTCAGCAAGTAACCGTCAAGTTTTTTCACAAGATGCAGTTTGAAATTCTGACCACTCAGCCTCTAAGGTAAGGGCGGCAACGTTTGTCGCGTCTTATGCTACGCTGAATTTCATTCCTCTTCATATGGCACAGGGATTCGAGCCCAACGTTCTCTACTGCTTTGAGCTTTAAGTCAAATATGCTCTTCGACCCTTTTCCAGGTCCCTGCAGATAGTCATGTGCTGCGGTGTTTCTGTCTTATACAATACAATACAGGTCCTTTATAAACACAGCGGAAAACTGAATCACAACGTGTTGTCAATATAAAAACCCTAGATCCGACTAAGCAAAACACGAAACAATCATGAAATGAACCATGAGCTGATCCCATGAGCCAGAGTGTTTAAAAACAAAGCATCGTTGAAGAAAAGTCTAATTGAAAAATACTATAGGCACGCTTACATACCATGCCGCCACTGATTACAAATCCCTACTTGATTAAAATCAGTCAACACTTTTCGTTTATTACTCGGCAGCACGTGTACGTACGACCGTCAGCGCACCACTAGCGCCACCCACATGCGCGCATAAATATTTTAACGTCGAATTCCCTTCGATTAAAATCCCGTGACTTGCCTATAGATTGATAATCCTCAAAGCTTTTACTGCTGCTTTGTGTTGGAATATAATAAGCATTCTACGTTCTAATCCACTTTTATTAGCTCTTTTATGTGGATTACATGCTCGGCGGAGACTGTGTACCGCATGAGTGATAAGAGGATTCCAGGATGTGTTTTCTTTTTTTCTCTGGCTCCAGTCCCCCTCGTTGGTTTTTTGTTTTTTTTTTCGTTTACAAGGACTCGCTCTATCTCGAAATTGAATTAAACGAGGGGATAGTTTAAGTATCTTCCCTACCCTAATACAAATACAAGGGTGGAACGACATATCAATTAATCCAATCTCTAGGACGTCGAATCCTGCGCCAAGATAAATTTTTTTTTTTTAGTACTTTTCCCGTTAAAATAACGCGTTAAGCAAAGAAAAAAAGAAAAACAACTATCTATGTACTTACCTAAGTAATCCTTGGGTGGGAGGGTGTTGGAAAGCACTTAAATCCCCCCCAGGCCCATCCATAGAAGCTAAATCACACTAAATTCATCTCCTTCAAAAATAATTACCCTAAAGTCTTCCAGATCTATGCAGAGAGCTTAGGAATTCCTTCAGATAATTATGCACCTGAGGATGGATTGTTGAAGCATTTTTCAGGAATATAACTTACACACGAATCCGGGGTGAAAGCCCACCCCCCTACGGATACAGCGTAGTCATACACACAATTTCATCCCTCGTACACTTTCAATTTGGCTCATTGATTTCATTTTTTTTTCTGCTTTGACGAGGAACGTACGTGTGGATACGAGAGGAATTCAAAAAAAAAAAAAAAAATCATTCCGTATCCTTCGCGCAGCAGCCCTACATGTGCACGGTAGAGCGAGCGTGAAAAATGTTCCAAAGGTGCCAGACAAGATGGATTAGCGAAATTGTGCTAAAAATTCTAAAGTCGCCCGATTAAATTAACAATCATTAATCATTCTGACGAGTTGTGTGTGTGTGTGTGTGTGTGTGTGTCCTGACTGAGGAGTGTGGCGGATGGGGTGCAATTTAATTTAAGCACTCTGTGGAACGTATATGGATTGCAGTAGCTAGTAATTTCCCATGGAAACCGGGATACACACAGGCACGCATTGTTTAGAAATCTTCCTTCAAAGTCCTTGAAAGCAGGAAATAAACAACGTACGCCTAGAAAGGAGATAGCGTGAACGGCAATGTTGTGGTATGGAAGTGCGGCAGACTCTTTAAGGACAGTAGAGGTTTAAACTAATTGCGATATAAAAGAATCATGAATAAAAAGGAGCGACAACAACAACAACAACAAAATACTCTCAAGTGACTTGATTAAATAATAAAACCACTCTTAAAATTTAATGCCTGTTAATTATGAGAGACTTACAATGGTCGGGTGATGCTTCTGGGGGTAGTGGCGGCGCGGTGGCTGTTGGTGACAACGGCAACGACTACACGCCCGAGGGTAAATGTTTACATGTGTAGCAAGGAGCTAAATAATGCAGGCTGGATGAGAGCATGAGGTGGCGAGCTGTTGTTGCATGAAGATTTAAATTGTTTTTTTTTTTTTTTTGTTTTTTTTTTTGGGGCTTTGAATGGGATGTCATTAAAAGTGAATTTAAGTTCTGGGATTTTATGAGTGAGTTACATATTTTGAATGCCAAAAGCGTTCGTGTGGATGGATGTAGTTTTGGCAACTTTGTTATCTTGACACGCATGAATGTGGGGAGCAGGCGTAGCGGAATAATGAGAAAGATTCAGTGTTATGACAGAAAGGAAAAGTGAGCCATTTCAAAGTTGGGACAAATTGTTCAGGCAGTTCGTTAGAAAAACGATTGTGAGTGCACTTAAATTACGATAAAAGTCGGTGAGCATATTAAACTCGAAAGTAAAATTTAATAGAAGGATAATCTCTGCAAAATCCCCCGGAGTTTAACGTATCTGGTTGTTGGACCTGACCTAACTAAAATTACTAAGTTGCGAGATCATTGAGTAATAAATGATTTCACCTTATGATGTGGAGTAGGCAAGCAATGGTGACAATATTTCACTGCAAAAGTCAATTTCGATCTTGCAGAAATGCTAAAAAATTGCATAGTAATCGTCACAAAGATTGCGACTACTTGATTTCAAAATCCCGGAGCACTCAGACTCGATTTTCGGTTCATTGTACTAACAGTTAGAATCCGCTTTTTGGTGTAGTGGTTAGAGAAACTTAGATTTTGTTCATTTCTCAATTATTGCTGTTCTCCGCTCGGGCTGTTGGTCATGAAGGAAGTGTTTAAAAAAAATAGTGCGGACGTGTGTAAGACCTGTCGCCTACGCGGATGATGTAGGTAGTAATAATGGCTTGCGGAAAACTTTCCTTCACCACTAGCGATATTCTACAAAGTGCTCTGAATGAAATAATCAAACGAGAAACATTTTGCGGCTTAGTCGGGTTAACCCGACCAAAATTGAACTACTCATCTCACTAACAGGAGATCCATCCAAGGCTTTGCGCTAACGACAATAGGGGACAAGGTTCTTCCTCTGTCAAACAGCACAAAATATCTGAGTATAATTCTCGATAATATTAAGCTTAAAGCTTAATAGAGAAGAGGGAATAAAGAAGTCCTCATTGGCACCCACACTAGAAGCAGGATCTGTAGCAAAAATTTCGAAAATTAGGCATTGGCTGCACACAACCATTGTGAGAACAATATTGACATATGGATGCTTAGTCTGGTGGACAGCAATGAACAAACCAAAAAACTGAACGCTGGTAACCAAAATACAAAGAGCATATGTCTGAGCATATTGAGGTCAGCAACTTGGTAACAAAAATATATGTACACTTAGGCTCCACATGAAAGCCAAATATAACTGGTTGAATACTTCGGTAGTTTGACCGGTTCTCACACAACCACCAATTAAAATTTTAACTTGGGCTACAAACACTCAATAAGGACGCTCCGTCCTTAGTGGTGGTGTCTACTCGGAGGACCTGAAAATTCACTTCTCCCTTAACCAAGACTTTGTAGGAAGCCAAAGTCACCGCTGTATTGCAGCCCGATATCTGTATTTATATCGACAGTCAGGCAGTCATCAAATCGCTAACATCCAAAACTATAAGATCTAAGGCAGTCAAAGACTGCTGCGAATATCTCAACGAGATAGCTGGACGGCCTTTGCTGAGTACTAGGTCACAGTGACATTCCGGGAAATTGCGAAGCTGATGAACTAGCCCGACAAGGTTCTTCCGGCATGAACAGCATAGGCATAATGGACATCGAGGCGCCAATGTCTTTTGCTAAGTACTTAACGCCGATGCGTTAGACTAGGCGAATCATAGATGGAAGCATCTAGACTGTGGCCAGTATTGGTCTAACGGACTTCTGAAGCACAAGAGAGGAGCCTTCTCAAAACTAACCAATGTAATAACAGGGCACTATACGATGGGTAATGCTTAAAAGGTTGGGCATTCCATGCAATGGCTACTGAAGAAAAAACACCCTTCTTGTGTACATGCGCCGCAACGTGTAAAGGCTACACTAGGTGAATACATTTTCAATGATATTAATTATCTTAAGAACGCCTGCATTTCCAAAATTAAACAAAAATATTATAAAAAGTAATTGATTCCAAGGGTAGGCCGTGTGAACCCCCGTTCTTACTTAGTGGCAATATAATGGAATTACTTATGGTCTAAGCGTACCTCATCGCGGACCACTCCCTGGTTAGGTTATAAATATGTAGCATGTTTTTAGCATTCTATTTATACATAACTTTGCAAGTTTACCAGTTTTCTGCCCTAGCTTTAGCAGATTCCATGAAATTAATCTTCTAACACTGTTTCAGGTGGAACTACTAAGGGATCAGTCTAAGCCCATGTGCCAAATTTCATCGAAATTCGTTTAGGAATTCTTGAATTAAGCGGCTAACAAATATGATTTAAAGATTTTTGAAACCCGTCCCCAACATCACACTCTATCCGATTTTGACAGCTTTTAAATGAAATGATTTACGTATACTCGTACATACATATATATACATGTATGCAATAAAAAAAAAAGAATTAATCAAGATGTCTTTAGTGGTTATCGAGCGAGGAGTGTGAGCACAAACATACACTTGACATAAGGATCGAAGCACTAAGATGTAGATTGACGAATTTTTATTCTCTTTCTGTTAGTTTCTTAGCTTCTTGTTACCTGTTCAGAAGTCCCTTTAATCCACTGAAGAAAGATCTAAATTTTTAATTGAAAAAAAACTTGTCCTGTATATAGTGAAGTAATGATAGTGATGTCGCCGAATGTTATCCGCACTCTGGAAGAACTAGAGTTAATTGAAAGGTGCTCACCTGTACGAATAGTGAAAAACGAACAACGATGGCAGGCACAGGCATTTGTAATTCTCCAGTAGGATTATTTATTATAAAAACACAACTCACTGTGGAATAAAATTACACGTGTTGTCTGTCCTTTAAGTTCTATATGGCGATTCCTATTGGTTTCGGTAGGCTGAACACTAACCGGTGTCAGAATATTCCCATTACTCAGGTTTTCCAGATACTGACGTTTGAAAGTTCACAAAATGCCATTTTCGGGTTATTTTAAATCAAGCTTTGAATACGAACGTCTTGTATACTTTTGTCTCTCACCCACACTGCATGGTATAGTTTTCCAAAGAGATCTTAAGAAAATGTTTGGGATATCGTCGTGATCCACACAGTGCTGATCTCTTTAATTCTTTTTTCCAGCTTGGTCCATCACCTCAGATGATCCTATAAATCAGAATATCACACCGTCTATCGGCTCTTGTGGCTCAGGGAGTGGAAATCCCCTCACAACACATACTCGGAATACATTTTTGTTTCTTGTCTGGAATGGAATCATCCCAATGGCAAATTGACAATTTTCTATTAAACATCCTAAGTCTTTCTTAAATTTTGTCAAGAGGATTGTCTTTTTTTTTCAGACACACACTTAAAACTGACGAAATGAGTTCGAAGTTAATACAAAACTCTCTCGTTGTATTAAATAGGACAACATTATGTAGATAAAGTCAACCTTGGTAAGGTTATCACAAAAAGGCCAACGAATACTGCCTGTCAATAGTTATCATTAATTACCAAAACTATGAGCAGTATGCCGATTTCCCCGAATGGGAATATCTTAGATTTGGATTTTCACCCTTTACTAATTGGCATTGATAAAGCCGATATTATTATTATTATTTGTATCAAAAAATCATCATCATCATCCTCATCGTCGTCGTAGTCCCTTCGAATGTGTGCTTATTCTTATACTATCCGGTTCTTATGTGTATAGCATTTCTGTACATCTATTGGAAGCACATTGAAGAAAGTAATTTTCTTCTTCAATCCATAAAAGATATCGGAAACTGGGTGCGGTAAATTGCCTTTTCAACTGGGATGTACACATACCCACACATACAGACAGTGGTTGTGCTAGGACCCGGGTGGTTTGTACTATGTAAAATTGAAAGAAGGTAACTTTGCTGTTCTTCTTCATCAGGTTCTTGTTTTTTTTTTTTACTTTAGGTGCTGGTATTCAATAGATGACCTATTTTACTTTGTAAAAATAGCAAAAATAAGAAAGTCAAGAAAAAAAAGTTTTGTTAGTTATAAAGTTTGTATATGGTGTGTGTATGTGTGTTTTTTTTTTTTGTTGATATTTCTCGTCCTCGAAAGAAGAAACAAAATCAAATCAAATACGCAACTGACGCATATACACGAATGGAAGTTTGAGTATTTTTCTATGCAGGGTTTCATGGAAACAAAATAAACGTTTGCATGGACGAATAAATGGATGGTGTGTGTTGCTGTGGATGGAGACGTTTCATTGAAACGTTTCCGCAGAGCACAAATGTGATTTTTGTTTTCATAAAGTAGGATTTGGTTACTTCCTTTCGTTGTTTATTTTTATAGCATGTTTCCTTCGAATTAATTGAGGATGCGTCAAAATGAAATGAAGCAATATATGGTCTGATTTTTTTTTCCGGATCATCCTTTTTATACAATCTTTAAGATAAAATGTTTAAGCAATTCCTTTTCTCTATAACGCATACTTTCTCGGACTATCTAATGAAAAAAAAAAAACATACCGAAAACTGACAATTATAACTGTAATGGATCTTATAATACCGTATTCCTCATCTTGTAATCCATGGAATGGATCGTATAATACCGTATTCCTCATCTTGTAATCCATGGAATGGATCGTGTAATACTGTATTCCTCATCTTGTAACCCATCCCTCGTAAAGTGGGTTGAGAAATTTCTTAATTATGCGAGTCGTCAGAACACTACTGAACTGACTGTCCAGAAAATGTTTTTAGCTAGAAGCACAACAACCGTGTAATCCAGGGCTTAGTTTGCCGCCTCGTGGTGATATTCGGTAACTACCTGCAATACATGAATATATGTGAACTAAAACTACATAATTTTAGTATAGAAACAAAGGCTTGTATCGTAACTTTGCTTTCTACTTTAGATGGCGCTACAGTTCGAGATGGAGATGGGTCTCAACCAACAAGCGTCTCCAGCCAGCTTGATCTTGTGCTCCCATAGCACCATTGACAGCCCCCTGCATTCTTCCAATTATGTCAATATTGTCGGCGTACGCGAGTAGTTGTACAGAATTTTGAAAGATCATACCTTTGATGTTAGCTTGAGACTTTTGTACAGTCTGTTCAAGTATGATGTTAAAGATATCACAAGACAGAGCGTCAGCTTGTCGTAGTCTTTTTCTGACAATAAAAGCCTCGGTGATGTTATTACCGACCTTGATAGAGCGTGCCATTATAAACATTGGGCCAGGTGTCCTTATAAATATTGAGGTGCGGGAATGGTGTGCTAGCTACAGTGATGTTTCGGGGTTTCGGAGGTGTTGTCGTGCAAGCTGTATTTTCCGATGATATTTGCGAACATACCCCCTTTCCATTTTTTGGGTAAAATCGCCAAACACGATTTTCACGTTGCGAGTAGAACGCGGTCATTCATAAAAGTCGGTCATGTTGTCTAAAGCTCACATGCCTAAAGCATAAGTATAAGTCTACCTCTGACGATGATGATGATGATCCGTAGTCACCGTTGAAGGTGTCACAGTTTTTCATCAGCTTTTTGAGTGGCCATCTCATAGCACTTTTTGGATGCCGGTGGGATCTGCATTATAGCAGTCTAGGCCCTCCGCTAACTGTTCGGCTGCACTTGATCCGAAAGTCGTTGTCCTTATTCCCTTTGCAAGGCTCGTCAACAGTAAAATCATTCTTATCCTATGCTTGTTGTTGCTTCTGGTAGGCAATCAGGTCAGCAAAATATGCCTCGTTTGGTTTGATACAGCAGACACCGCGTGGAGGTGATGATACGATTTTGGTTGGTCGAAAGCACATCTGCCTTCGATAATAAATTAAAATATATTGACGGTTTTTGGCTATTGCAAAAATTGGTTTCTGTATGTAAGTTGTATTGCAGAAAAGGTCCCCGAAATGTTAGATTTGTCATGCTTCATGACTTCATGCGGTATAAGTTGGACCTTTGGAAGAAGAAAAGGTCAGATACAATCTAACATATACTCGTCATTTTGGTGGGTAACCTCTATGCCTAGGTAAGTAATAATGACGAAGCACTACGACATATTATTGGAAGACATGGGCTCGGTAACTGCAATGAAAACTGTGAAAGGTTTATGTAATTCTGCAACACCAAACGCCTTATCCTAGGTAGCATGAGTTTTGGGTGTCGGCTGATATGTAGAGAAGTTCCACAATATGGCTAATAGTCGACGGTTTAAGAAATATCTGTTAGATATCCGATATAAATGTGGATATGAGATCCGAATTTAACGAGACTTTTAGTTCAAATTAACATTTTTGATGAGATATCAATACTATTTAGGAAGATTAAGTATGAATTGCTGTGATAACTGAATATCAAAGACAATCGACAGACCATTTTTACGTATTGAAGAGATATTACTAATAATTATTGAACTACTGCCATAGTTAGTGTTTAGCGAAAAAGCGACACGCAGTATATGCACAAGTTGTTTAAGAACTTGGCGCTGTACTGTGCACATTGACTTAGGTAGCATTATACGATGAACGTTCATTGAAATGGAACAGGCTTGGCTACGTTAAGGCAAAACTGTCTGCGGTGAGAAGTTATTGACTAAAGACTCTACTTTAGACAACAAAACAGCTGTCCCTCGGCGCAGTTTTTAAAAACATGAAAAACAAACAAGCCAGTGGTTCCAATGACTTGCCAGCTGTAGGGCTAATGACTGGAATATTATCTCCATCTGCCCCACTCTAACTACAAAAAAAGAATCCGTGTTAAGAGTTGAGTATCTACAAAATGTGCAGTTCCGGGCCGGCAAATCAACAATCGGCCAAATTTTCACATTAAAGCAAATCTTGGTAAAGATCAAAGATGGTATGGGTATGATATGGCCGACTACGTATATTTTGGAAGCAACTGTAAGTTATACATATATTTCATCAATGAAATGCTTACGTGTAGTTTCATCAATCTTGTGCTGGAAAAGACAGTGCGCAGGGCTTTTGTCAATACGGAAGGCACTATTTTCATCAAGTCCATGTAGCTGCTGATATACGCAGACGATATTGACATCATCAGACTTTTCCATCCTGCCGTAGCGTCATAGAAGCTTCTACGGTAATTGCAGACCAGTCAGACTTTAAGTTAATGAAAATCCTTGTACATGCTGTCAACAAACAAAGAAGAATACGTCCACCATCTAGTTAAAAAAGTCAGTAGTTAAGCAGTTCATTTAAATCGGAGCAAACACTAGGTTTCTATCGCTGCTACTTCGGTTTGGCAAAACAACGTACTCATTGATTATTTCTCTTCTATTATATCTATACAGTTCTAAGTGCTGAGCAAATATTAAAATCTTTTGAGTGACAAGTGTTTCGTCGGATATTTCGTCCTGTGCATGAAGATAAAAAGCGAACTCTATGAGTTGTTCCTAGATATAGGAGTAGTCAAAGGAATTCAAGACCCAGCCGATGATTACATTGGACAACAAGCAGTAATACGGACTAGATCAATCAAACCGCAACTTAACCTTTCAAAAACTATACAATAAAATAGTACAGTTATGGATCGAGGAAGTACATATTTGGGCCTAGAACTAAAATACTCAGAGTCAATAGCCAAGTTCTGCGGCATCTTTCAAATGTAGATTCACGCGATTAAAATGCTTGTTTAATCCATTTATAGTGTCCGGAACATTAAAATGGACAAGGGTAGGTGAGGAGGAAATTAACAGAGCTTAAGTCTGTAAAATAGGCCAAAATACTCCTCGAAAATTTTACAGGTCACTCTAAACTAAAAGAATGCCGAACGGAGCTAAGCCTAGAAGGTGAGAGATAATACTTGTAGATTCTGTAGTGAAGTGGAGGAATCTCTCCGAATTACCTTCTGGGAATCTGCAGGGAACTGGTTCACAAAATGTCAAGCTATCTGACCGCATTGCAAATAAACGAAAAATATTAACTCTCTCTATAGGAATTCAGACTAGAGGAGGTGCCTTAATTCGAAAATTACCTTCGTTAACACTAGAAGTAGGCACAATAGACCATTTTTAGGTCGGTCTGCACTTTACATCTCTTAGTCAATCATTCAATATTCATTATAGATTGTCGGCTCGTTTTCCCTCTTTATGAATTGCCCCTCTCCGTTTTTTGAACAAGTGGATCGTACAGACACCATCAGAAAATATTTCGACTAATTACCATCCAAGGAAATGTAATGCCTGCGGATAAATTTACATAAATTGAAACCGAAATCGACCCCTAATGAACATAAAGTTTACAGCGCACAGAAATTGTTTCTCTATTAATTCCTATTTAAACATTTTTTTTTTGTTTTTAAAGGCAACTCAATTTCCTTACTGTTAGATTCAATTAAATTATTTCATTAAATATTTTGTTTTTTTCAATTTTTCAAAGTGTACACGACTTCGACACACGACGATACCCTCCTGTTAAGGACAGTCTAATCGATTTATCACCAGGAAATCAATACACTTAAAAATTGCAAACAATAATGTGCTCCAAGGGGTGGTCCTACAGTACGAGTATGACAGTGTCTAAGGAATGTGGAGAACGACGAATGAAGATACAAGAAATTTCCTTCACAAAAAAAAATCATTATCCTGTACTTGTGCGGAGCAGCGTGAGCGTGCAAGTGAATATAAACGAAGTCCGCTTTTGTTTATCAGATTTATTATTATTTTGTTTCCTTCCTCCAATGGTGGGTGATTGCATGGCATATCCGGTATAAAATTTGGCTTGGCTTTCCTGTTTGTTTTTGGAGGGGTTGGTTGCTCTCTCCCCCCACCAACATCTCCTGCCAGAGATTGAGGAGAATGTTGCGAGTAATAATATTCGAAACAATAAAAAGGACGACTGATTGGAAAATCAACAACACGCAGGCAATATACTATCGAGGGTGCAATAATAAACATCCGCTGGGGATGGATACGAGTAGGGGATGCTGCCTTAACGATTTTTGTTATGATTCGCGATGAATACGAAACACCTTCTTAGGCACACATTAAAATCGCCATAAATATCGGCGCGAGAAAGAAAGTTCGCTATCGCAGGACGGAAAGGACGAATTGTGTATTGGTGGCGCGTAGCGAAAGGGCACGATATTAGAAGTTTTATATCGGCTGATAATATGGGAATTGATGTTTTGTGTTTAAGGGTGTGCTGCGATATAAGTGCCGCTGCAAGTGTTTGATGGTAGAAGATTGAAATCAGTTTGCATTTTGTTAAGGGAAGGGCGACCGTTTCTTGTTTATGATGCTATAAATTGTGAAGGACCGTTGAAATGGTTGACCTATGCTTTTCTTTTGCGTTAAATTAGGAGTTGTTTAGTGCCATAAATGGTTGTATCAATCTTGGGAATCTTTAATGGCATCCATAATACATGTGATGTTGTAAGGGAAACGTAGTTATTGAGTGAAGTGTTGGGGAAACGAACGACCACTGGTAGGCGTAGGAATTACCTGGTGGAATGATTGGAGATGGTATAAAAATATAAGTAGGAATAGAACCATCTGTGTAGGATATTACGAGTAACACCTCTATTTAGGCAAATATACCTATAGAAGATATGGTGGTCAACCGGATTTGGGTTGGATCAAGATATACGGTTTTGAGGTTAGTCCCTTCAAAATTGTGTTGGTAATTTTTACAAGGCTCTGGGATCAGGGGATCATTGTGGATTCTAAATTCAGTTGGAAAGTAGACTTAAACAAATTAGTGTATTAAGAGGGCAGAGAGTGGGTCTATTCCTGTAAAAAGTGTTCGGTAGAAAATTTGCCCCCCATCGTGTGGAATTCAACAGTTACATATATGTAGGTAGGCAGCCAAATCCATTAAATTCACTGAATAATTATTAGATTAAAATCGTTATCTGCATAAAAAAATTTATTTTTTATCATTAAATTTGTTTATTAAAAAAATCATTTATATGTGCTCACTTGAATGCCGATTAGCTCCAGAAACAAACTAAAAAAAACTAACTAACTAAAAAAAACTAAAACTAAAAATGAGGAAAATTATACAAGATCAGCTAACCTTGCCATCAAGTGCGCCAAAATCTACAGTACAAACATGTTTAAATCGATACATCACCATGAACAAACGTAAAAGAAGGCTTCTTTTACTTCAAAAACAATTAATCTTGCAAAAATTCAGAAAAACATTAAGAAAAATCCCGCCAACCAAAGCCGTTTTAAACTGCTCTCTAGCATACAGGACAAGGACAATGCTAATGTCAAACCAAGAGTTGTTACGTCTCCACCTATCTATCTACGTGAACGTAGGTCTATTCTGTTGGCGAGGAGCCTAAAAGATTTAATTAGTGAAAAAAGTTTGCACTTAGTTCCCATCTTGAAAGGGATCATTCACGAAATAAAAATTCGAATCTATGATGAAAACAACTACCGCAAATCTATACAAGAATTTGACAATAAGAAGAAATACTACTATACCTACCAGCTCAAAAGTAGTAGAGGTCTCTGCGTTGTTTGAAGGAAATTGAAATTAATGTTAACCCATCGGAAATTAGACAAGACCTAGAAGAAGAAGTTTTTAAACCAAAATCCGTGTAAACAGAAATCAAATCCCTTAACCAATGTACCGCATCGAGTTAGAACCAAATGTTCATATTCTAAAAAAAGGAGAAGTGCAGAGGAGCGCCATAAAAGGAGAGGAGCCCCATAAAAGGAAATGTCCTCCCCAATACCTAAACTGCCAAGAATTTGGCACAAAAGCATACTGCACTCTGCCAAGCGTGTGGATAATCTGTGGCAATCTACATAGCTCACACTACTATAATAAGGCCAGATAATATGTACACGTGTTCAAATGCGACAACTGTGTAGGTAACCATACTGTAAATTACAGGGGCAGCACACTTATTAAATTTAAAACCTTTCCCCAAAATAGAGTTTCAAATAATATTGCCACCAATGATTTACAAAACGATTTTTATTCAAACACTAAAGAGTACTCAATTTAGCGTAATTGTTCCTCCCAATGTAGAAAACAACGTAGAAAACATAATACCCAATGTAGAAAAAATAATACCCTCACATAAAAGTAATATTGAACAATTGGAAAAAACTAGTGAGACAAGAACATATTCCTTAGAAGAAATTCTGAAAACAATGAATTCAATCAAATTATGTCACTGGAATGCAATTGGACTAAGCCAACACGAACTTGAATGAAAATAATTTCTTGAAATCCGGAAACCGAAACGCATCTTATTTAATTTTAAAAAAGCACGGTTACAAATTCTACGATACCAAACATCCTTGTGGTCGAACGGCCATTCTTACAAAAAACAGAATTAAATTGAAGAATTTTGCAAGGAATATCTTCACTCATCCTCTATCTCTACTGAGGAAAAAAATATAAATTTTACAAAAGCTGCTATATACCGTCCAACAAAATTTAGAGTAACTAAAAGGCAACAATTTATATTCAACGGTTATCAACAAAGGATTAGGGAAACCTACCTACTGACCAACGGATCGTAAAAAAGACTCGACGTTATTGATTTTGGTGTATGTAAAAACTAGAAGCCTTTGGTCTTTGAAGAAAAGGAATATGGTTCGGCTATTTTCCTAGACGGTGCCCAAGCATTCGACAAGGTCTTTTGTACAAAATCAAAATACTGAGAGAAGATTAAAATCGAATTATCACCTGAGTTATTGTCAGACCATTCGCCTTGTATTACGAGTATTACCATCCGGATGGATCCCATTCATTCTACATCGTATCGTAAGGAAAGGAAGTACCTTAGTTTTCATCTCAATCTGAGCACCGTATTGATTAATAAAACCGATATTGATTCTGTTATGGAGATGTTTACAGAGGTGCCAATCCAAGCAGCTGAAATTTCCCCAATCACCAATAATAAGCGTACTCAAACAAGAATCACTCATAGAGATATTGATAGTCTATTAAGGGCAAAATGACGAGAGTGGCAGAACCATATATCACCAGATATCAAGAGGAAACTATAAGAATGCACAAGAAAACAAAAACTTTTAAAACTTAATAATAATAAATCTTTCCAAACCTACGTTAAAAACCTGTCCCCGATGAAGTCTTCCCATTACTCGCTGTGGAAAGCCGCTAAAAATTGAAAGCGACCTATTTAAACTCGAAATAACAACATAAAATATAATCTAATCAGTCATACTTATAAAGGAGTTACCCCAAATTGCAGTAAGGTATCCACTATACATATTTAATGGTATCAAACGTACTGGTTACTATCTAGAAAAGTGGAAGCTTTCCGAGATCATTATGGCACCCAAGCCTGGTAAGAACCCAACCTTAACCTTTCCTTACAGACCAATTAGTATGACTACAAAAATTCAATTTGTGCTAGCGGGGAGTCCATTACACCAGATCACCAATTTTGGCTTCAGAAAAAGCCATGGTATAATTGAACAAGATCACAGGCTCATTTCCTACATATGGAAGGCCTTTAAAGAAAAGGAATACAGTTCGATTTTTTTCCTAGACATTGACCAAGCATTCGACAAGGTCTTTTGTACAAAACCAAAAAGTTCTTGTCATTAAACTCGCACCTGTCCTTACAAGTTATTTTGACAATAGCAAAACTGTTGTCAAATATGAAAGTTTTAAGTCTGAAATGTATCCCATTACCGCTGGCCTACCACAAGGAAGTGTTCTTGGCCCCTTGCTCTACTTGCTTTACACTTTAGAGGTACCAACGAGTGGTAACGTCCTCACATTAAGATTTGCAGACGACACCGCATTTATAAGTACAAGCCAACATCTGATAATTGCAATAGTCAACTTGCAAAAGCATCTTACAAAAATTTAAAAACGGCTGAAAACGTGGAGAATAAAAATAAATGAGTCAAAAAGTTCGCAGAAAACTTTTACTTTAAGAATTAATACCCGCCCACCCGTTAGCATCAGCCAATTCCCCAACGAACAGACGGCAACTATCAAGGCTTTTACTTCGATAGAAGATTGACATGGAAAAAGCACATAGAAACTAAAAAAACAAACAAATAAATATAAAAGCATCACAACTGCACTGGCTTTTAAACAAGACGTCCCAACTAAGCCTAGACTGCAAAATATTTATTTATAGGTCTGTATTGAAGCCAATCTGATAGATAAAATCCAAAGGCTTCAATCCAAAATTCTCCGAAACATTACTGGAGCTACTTGGTTTGTAAAGGACTTCAACATCCACAGGGACTTCGAAATGCCTACTGTCACTGTCGAGATTTCTTCACAGTGCATCCGCTACTCCAACAGACTAAGAAGACATCCCAAGGTTCTGGCAACAAACCTACTTGCTTGCCGATATTCCAAGCTATTAAAACGTAACGATACACAAGATATTCGTATAACTTAGCCGCATGTCCATGAATTAAAAGTATATATATGTTGAATGTATCGTTAATTTATTGTTTAATTTACTGTAAAATTATAAATTTACATGAAATCTTAATGAAATTCCATCTGAAAAAAAAAAACTCTAAATGTAACCGTAACCATAAAATATATTCTTTCACAACCACATATCTTAAAACATTGGCCAAATGAATTAAATAATTCAAATTTAGTTCGCAAGATTTGAAAACTTATCAAGAAAGATTCAATAAATAATGAAGTTATTGTAATAAAAATAAATAATTGATTAATTAATTTGCATAGATACACCCAGTCGAACAGACACGTTACGAATGAGAATAACAAATATGTTCTATTTTTTAATCACCTCTTTCAAAAAAATGCATGCATAAGGATGGAAAGCTTCTTTTGTTCAGAAAAGTCTTAAGATATAATATTGCAAAGCGCTGTTTAATTTGGGTTCTATTTTTCTTTAAATTTAAGACTTTTTTTAACTTCCAGTTAATAAACAATGACATATAGACAGGTTTCTGTTATTTGAGATAATCAAGTTTAAAGTGAAAATTACAAACAAAATTGTTTTTTTTTTTTTGAGCCACTCAAAATCAAAGACGTTCATGATATGATATTTTATCTATTAAATTATCTTTTGAAAACCGCCATGTCCGTTTAAGAGTTATAGCGTGATAACCTTCAGGCAGTGGGGCTACTTGTTTTCTTCGGTTAGTAACTTTTTTTTTGTAGACTCGAACCGTTTTTGAGTTCAAATAGTAATGAAGTAACACTTAACTGAATATTATTCTTTTGCAACATAGGACACATTGAATATGTCCCATTAGAGTCCTGACTAATTTGTTCCAATATGTTGTCTAAAACATGTCTAGAAACGGCTCTTGGGATCTATTCGCAGATAGTATGTCAATCAAAGTTCAGGAAGCAAAAAACACCCGGAATGAAGATAGGTCTTTATTTTCAGAAGGACATTGCGAGTGGTACTTTCGGCATATGCATTAAACTCCAATAAGCATCAACTATTTTTCAAGTATGTACAAGGTGGATTTATTTAATATCGAGATTTAGCTTGATTATATGAATAGGGACGTATATTTGACCACTCGCCTCGGTTGTCAAAACGGCTCTGATCGGCTCTGATCGCATTACTCGCAACGCCATCCCTCAATTTTAGAGCTGGGTAAAAAATGGGTGATATAGGATATATTACGATGACTTTACTGTATGCTTTTAAGTTCTTGGTTAAAATTTTTAATTCACTTAAAATTACATTTCCGTCACAAAAACATCAAAAATTAACAAATTCAGAAATTTAAAATTTTAAGGTCAAATTACAAATTCTGGTGTTTTTGACGCTTTTGTAAAGGACGTATTTTCTGCTCTTTACCCTAATTTAGTTTTGTATATTGCATACCTTGCTTATATTTTGGAGATGCCAATCAAAATCCCCCTTTCTCTAGCCAACGGCGTGTGTCGTAGACGGGCAAATCGCATTGAAAGTTTTTAAAATCAGGGATTTTGTTACATTTCAAGGTTATTTTTATTTTCAGACATACATAGTTCAATGCCGTCTGAAAAGACTTTACAAAGTCTCATACCTTCAAATGATTATGATTACCGCAATCTTTTTTAACTTACCTCCCACAAAATTACTTAGACCTAAGTAGAAAGAGAATACAAAAAATAACCTCCCAAAGGCACTCAATCTTCTTCAAAAACTTTGACATCTCTGACTGAGGCGTTCGGAGGAAAACTCTTAAAACGAAACGCCTATTAACACTCTGACAAAATAAGACCCCCGCCCTTAGTGAACGAAGAAAGGAGCCGCAAATTTTACAACGCCAATGTGCAATTACAAAAATTAATTTCCCATCCCAGTCTGGCATCCGCACCTGCGGCTTGTCACTATTGTGGGTACGTGGGCGGCATATCGTGTAACGGTATTTAAAAGTCATCTAAAAAAATTACCTCCACGCACGACCTTAACAATACAAAACTGAACAGTGACAAGCCCCACCACATTAAAATTGTTGCTCCCCAGAATGTGTTGTCGGGTAGACAAGCCCACAAATTTAAATACCGTATTCAATTTACGGGTGTGCCGCTATTCTGTTTTAACGGTAATGATGCGTGTATGACAGGACATTTAATAAAAATCAAAGAGTCCTTGGTGTACACAAAAAACAGGCCAAGAACCTTATCGCATACATTGGCCGTCTCCGTCAATTGTTCACTGTATGGACGAAGGAACAACGAACGAATGGATCCGTGACCTCCATCATAATGTATACCATAGCACCGTGTCGCTCATGAACTGAAAATGTGCTTAACACCACACTGTACCAACAATGGGAACATAAAACAAAAAAAAAGATTCCTTATCGCCTCCCCCTGTTGTTGCGACAGTGTGTCACTGTGACAACACTCGGCTTGTTGTTCGTCCTGTAACGCCAGGAGGGAACTCCGTCGTATGTAATTTCAGCAAGACACTCGGCATGTATACATAGCAACGTTTCACACACGGTATGTGTTGGAATGTATGTTAGTCTCATCCTGAGGTGGCTAATTTCTTGCGTGTCACAACTTAATAAAAAAGGACTTACACACGTAAACACATCCGAGTGTCCTTTTCATTTACCAAATTACCTAAAGACCACCTGAAGTGTGGGGAATCATGTCCTTGGTAAACATCTCCAAATAACTATCCTCGGGCAGGATATTTCTCTCATTTATTACCACGTTACTATGCGGGGGCTTTACCAAAACTAGGATATCTTCCTTGATCTATCCCCTTCTCTCTCTCTCATACTTTTTGCAATATGAAAGGATATCAGGTTTTACATTGAATTTGCATGATGAAACCATTCGTGGTTTCACAGGAGCGTGGGCGGATAAAGCACCTAAAAAGGATAAATGTAATGAAAGGAATTTCTGGGTTTGTCCAGTGTATACCGTTACTTGTTTTTTTTTTTTTTTTTTCTCTTAAATAATTAATGATATCTGCAAGGACGATGTGAGTAGTTCATGTCATTTCGCAGTAAGAAATCCATTTGTGGCAAAGGATATGATTAATGGTATTCGTATGAATGGTGAGTTTTCGACCTTTGGGGCGGGTGTTGTAACGAGTGAACAGGTAATTAACCCCCGGGGAAATGTGAGAAGTTTACTGGAAACTTTATGAAAGGGTGCGGTTAGAAAGTTACCAATTAGGAGCATGTAATCGTTATGACTTAATTTTGAAGTTTTTTTTTTTTTGCTTGTGAACTGTTTGCTTTTGTGTAATGAGGTTAAATGCCTGGGTGCGAAGGAAATTTACCGTGGTTAATAATTTTTCAAAGGGGATTAATTCATCAGTAGATATGTTGGTGACCATTGATGTTCGTCTCTGACGTCGTGATAAGTTTTGGGTCTTCATTGTTTGCGGAGACGTTGGATTTCATTTGAATAAATATTTGGATGACAGGTGGGGCATGCCCTAGCATTAGCGTCTTAATGCTAAAATCAAAAACTGTTATAAAGCCCAAAAATGTGTTATAGGAAATGTTATTGGTAAGATTATAAAAATTTGAGTAATAAAACAGGATTTGAGCGAGATGAAAAATTACTGCAACGTTTTGCTGCTCCTTTTACCTCATCTTCAAGAGTGTCGTCGATATTTTTGAGCGATATGCCTATGGGTATTATGACATTTACTGTTTTGCATTTTTGAATAATGTGACACTATTTGGACGTTATAACTTGGGACGTTAATAGCCTACGTTGAAAGAGACAATATTCAGAGCATTGGTTAGTTTGGTAGTAAGCAGATTTTGGACTCGTTCTTACATATTTTTTAACTGTGGAGATTTTTTTTTCCAAGTAATGGGTCTAACAGTCCAATCGACAACCAATTATGACTTAGTGGCTCCATCCAGGTGTGATTTGGCTGCAGATTCCACAATAATTGCTAATGAGTTAATGATAGTTTTTCTGTTTTGCTCTTCAGAGGGATCTTCGCTTATGCACGATCTCTGTAATTCAGAAATTTTCAACTGCAGTATACCCTGAACGATAGTTTTCAAAATATACGCAGATGATAATTGGTACGTCGGTATGGTCAGCACAGTCCATAGCGCCTATGCCCTGATTATTTAGATTCGAATGACAGTAACGCATGTTATTAACTAGAACAGACCAGAGAGGGACCACGAGAACACTCTGAACATATCCTTTAGTTGTTAACGCTGCATCATTGCACCATTTACACTTTAGAGAGGCAAATGCGGAACGTTCGTTTTCATTTTTTTTTTTTTTTTTTTTTCCGAGGGTAGGTAAAAAATCTTCATGAAGACACTATGAGGATCGGTAGCGCGTGCTCATAGTAGTGTGAGATTTTTACTCACTAAAAAAACCTCCCTTCGTGATAAATTTCTTTGATTACATACTACAACTAAGTTTTGACTTATCCAGCAGTTTTTCTTTCACGTATTGAGATCGTTTGGCAGGTCCCTTTCCATTGAAAGTTCCTGCTTGTTCCGCAAATTAGGCGCGGTTTCTTGCTATCGCGTTAAATCGAAAGGTTTAGTCCTTTGTAGACGACGCAGTAGATTCCTCTCATCTAGAATTCGAAGGACTTCATTGTTAACGTGTCCTTGTAATCTGTCTTTATGCTTACGCGCGAAGTTTTTGATTTCATATTCGACTGTCGCAATTCCTAAATCTCTATGGATATCGCTATTTCTAATAAACCACGGTGCATTAACTATTGATCTTAGCACTTTATTTTCAAAAGTTTGTAAAATATTGACATTACTTATTTTGGTACAACCCCAAAGTTGTATTCCATATGTCCATATCGGCTTTAGCACTTGCTTGTATAAAAGCAGTTTGTTCTCTACATTAAGCTTGGAATGTTTTCCAAGTAACCAGTACATTTCTCTGTATTTGGTTTCGAGTTCTTTACGTTTTTTCTTCACGTGCGATTTCCACTTCAGCTTAGCATCAAGTGTCATTCCAAGATACTTAGCCTCGTTTGCAAACGGAATTTGAACCGAGTTTGAAAAGATGGGCAAATTATTTATTTTCTTATAAGTAAAATTGACATGAACAGATTTGTTTTCGTTTAAAGCTATTTGCCAAATCTTTGTCCATTCATTTACTTTATTCAATGCTTCTTGCAATTTTTCAGTCGATTCTTCGATCGTTTTACCCGTTGCCAGGATGGCAGTGTCGTCGGCAAATGTAGCTAAGACGGTGCCTTCTTCTTGCGGTATATCGCGAGTATATAATAGGTACAAAAGCGGTCCAAGGACACTTCCCTGCGGTACCCCAGCCCTTATTTCTTTAAATTCCGAATATTCGTTTCCGTGTTTGACTCGGAAAAGTCGATTCGTCAAGTATTTTTCTAGAATATTATATAAGTGTTCCGGCAGAACTTGTCGTAATTTATATTTCAAGCCTTCATGCCAGACCTTGTCAAAAGCTTGAGAAACATCAAGGAATATGCTCGAGCAAATCTTTTTTTCTTCGTAAGCTTTTTCAATTAAATCAGTTATTCTATGCACTTGGTCTATTGTTGAGTGCTTGGTTCTAAACCCAAACTGGTGATTGGGAATAAGAGATCCTTCTTCTATAACCGGCTGTAATCGCTTAAGTACTATTCTTTCGAAAACTTTAGACATAATCGGCAGCAGCGAAATAGGTCTATACGATTTTTTATCATTCGGTGGTTTTCCTGGCTTCAGAATCATTATTACTTCCGCGACTTTCCATTGACTCGGAACATATTCTAATCTTATCGCTGCGTTTATAATGTAAAGAAACTTAACTAACGCTTTTCTAGGTAACGATTTAAGAAGCTCTCCTGTGATTAGGTCGTATCCAGGAGCTTTATTCGGTTTCAGTTTCTTTATTTCTTGTTGAAGTTCGGTCAGCCTTGCATTTCTTACTGTGAATTACACAGTAGAAAGATATAGCAAAGAAATGCTATATCCGACGCATTATCATTTTCAGCAAGCGCTTGCCCATCAAATGGTTTAAATGTTTCTTCTAAATGGGCGGCAAAGACTTCTGCTTTGTCTTTATCATTCTTGGCCCATTCGTTGTCATTTTTCTTGATTGGGGCCGCTTGTATTTTCGGTTTTTTAATGCCTTTTATAGCTTTCCAGAGCGAATAATTGGAATCTTTGTCCGCTGTTAAGCTTTCAATGCTGGTTTGTATTGTCCGGTTTTTAAAATCAATAATGGCCTTTTTTAGCAAGTTACACAAGTGATTCAAATGCGATTTATGTTGCGGAGCACGAGTTTGTTGCCATTTTTTACGCGCTTTTCTCTTCTCCCTTACCATTTCTTTTATTTCCGGTGGATATTTTTGGGCATGATTGATTGGCGTTTTCCTTTGATAGGGAGTATTTTTCCACGCGGCGCGCTGCAGAACTTCAACAAAACGATCAATTTCGATTTCGAGTTCAGAAAACGTCCTAAGTGATACTCTCAGTTCGGTATGTTCTTCAACGTCTTTTTTAAAGCCTTCCCAATCAGTTTTTCTGCTAGTTAGTCTAGCAGGTACATCTTTTTTAATTAGGCGTTCGCTAATCGTTAGAATGATAGGGGAATGATCGGAAGAGAGATCAAAACTTTCATCAATTTTAATACATTTGTCTGATATTCCTTTTACAACAAAGAAATCGATCAGATCGGGTATTTTGTTGTTATCAGTCGGCCAATATGTTGGTTTACCAGTCGAGTGAAAGTCGCATCTGTGTTGCATGCAGGCGTTGTAAAGTGCTCTGCCTTTTTGTGAGACACATCTTGAACCCCAGAAGGTGTGTTTTGCATTAAAATCACCGCCAATAATAAAATTCGGTCCAAGAGAGTTGAAAATATTTGTAAAATCATTTTTTTCAAGCCTGCAACGCAGTGGACAATAAATAGACGAGACATTGAAAGAGTAATGTCCATTTTTCACGCGTACAGTGCTCACTTGCATTGTTTCAAGCTCTATCATAATCTCTTCAGAGTGTTCGATGCAATCTTTTATGATTAAAGACGATCCGCCTCTGGCTCTTTCCGACGGGTGATAAGCGTGATAGGTACTGTATCCAGTAATGTTTACACGCGATAGTTTCGTCAGGTGAGTTTCACAGATCAAACATATGTCAATGTCATTTTCCCGTAGAAATATTTCTAGCTCTTCTAGTCTTTGTATGAGACCGTTGGCGTTCCATGCAACAATTTTAAGAAGTTTCGTCATGTTTGTTTTGAAATGCTCCTATTGTTAAGCTTATATTCAAGCTTCTCCAACCTGTCGACAATTAGCGTGTTTGTTTTTGTTTGCTCCTCAAGCCTCGCAAGGATAATAGAAAAGACGTGAGATACGGGGTTTTCCGAATTATCAGTGTTCGTTTTTATTGATGTTGATGCTTGAGCACGCGTCTGCATGTCAGAATCTGATGGCTTTTCTTTAGGCGCTTTTACCTTAACGCGGTGTGGAATTTGATCGGTGTTTGATGTCGCAGCTTGAGCGTACGTAAGGGCGCCAGGGTCGGCTCGGTTGTCTCTAGTCACCTTTCTTGCAGCAGTTTTCGACTTTTCCTTATTTACCGGTTTTGAGGGTGGGTTTTCCGGCTTCATAAGTCGATCTCTTCTTTTTTGTAATTCTTTGGCTACTTCACAGCCTCTGTAATTAGCCGGATGCTTACCATTGCAGTTAATACACGCTGCAGGGGTTTTTTTGTTTACACCACACTCTTGACTAAGATGTTTACCGGCGCATTTGACACATCGCGGTTCTTTTCGGCAATATGTTTGCGTATGGTTGAATCCTTGGCATCGCTTGCACTGAGGTATCAACCTTGTATTCTTGCGCATGGGTTCGATTTTGACTACGACATTCAGAATTGTTCTTATTTCGTAAATCTTTTCTAAACTCTCAGCCTTATCAAAGGTTAGCATAAAAAGAGGAAGCTCGCGCTTAACCATCGTTTCCTCGCCTTCCAATTTTTGCTTTTCCCGTTTAATTAAGTTTACCGCATCGACGATTTTAAAGTTTTTGTTCTTCAAATCGTGAACAACGTCTTCCTTTCGGCATGAGGCATGAAGTCCTCTAGCTACGACTCGTATCGGTCTTTCAGATTTATTTTCATAAGTATACCACTGGATTTTTTCAGTATTCAGTTTATTAGATACTGAGCGGTAACTGTCTGAGTCCTTTACGTTTACTTTCCATTTGTTGTTGTTGAGCGATGTTACTTCAAAATCGGATAGCAACAAAGGTTTGAGAAAAGAATGCAGTTTATTATAGTCTGCAATTCCGATCACGTATATTGGTGGCGGTGGTCGTACCTTATTTCGTGGATTTTCTTCGGCACGCGTGATTATTTTGTCAGGCTGTTCTTTACCTTCTCGTTTATTTTGCGTGTTTTCTTGCCTCGTTAACATTTCGGGCGAAGAGCCAGCTTTTCGTTTTTTGACAGGCCGTTTTTTTAGAATCCAATTGGTTTCCCGACTTAGTTCTTCATCATCCGTTTTATAATCCGTGTTATCGGGGACGATTGAACTCGCAGCAGACTCATTACGAGGTTTCGAAGTATCATTAAATGCTTTATTTTCTGCTTTAAGTACATTTAATTCCTTTCTTAGTTCTTCGCAGAGAAGTTCCATTTTACTTAGCCTGGTCCGGAGTTCCATATTTTCGTCCGTTAGGCTTTGAATTTTCGCTGAAGTCCGTTGTTCGTGCGCCGACACTATCGATGTCGCCGGACTTCTAGTTCCGCACGTTTTCATGGTAGATCTTGATGTTGGAGATCTAACTACCCTAGTACCTTTTTTAAAAGGGTCAGATGAACGCAATAAATGGCTCTCCCCAGAATCTGTAGAGCCGACCTCCGAAGAGGGTGGATTTTCCAGTGTACCTGGACTGCCACCTGGGGTATTAATATCTTTCGTTTTGTTCATTGCATGTTTTTGTTCGTTTTCATAACTAAAAGTTATTAAAGAATACGAGGATCTTAGAAATTCAACTGGACAGGAACGTTTATCTGCAATAGCACTTTAAAGCATAGATGAAGATGCTAAAAAAGTGGAAATGTCAAAGTTGATCCATGATTTTACGAATTTTGCGCAAGTACAAACCGTTTTAATAATTTTAACTATAATAAAATGTTATCATTAAACTAAATATGTATCTATGTATTTATAGTTAATTTTTTGAGTATCAATTTCGATGGTAATTTATCGTTGAGTACTTTACGGCTGTATCCAATAGGCCGAGTAGGTACAGGGCCTAAGGACTACAAACTTTTAAGGGCCTACGAAAATTGAGTTGAACAAATTATATACATACATATGTATGTTTATCAATCTTTTAGGGAGTTTTCCCTAGATTAAGAACTCGTACATTATCCCTATCCAGTAAAGAGTAAAGTAAGAGTACTCAATCGTAGCAAAGTTTTTTGAAAGCATTCTTTACGATTTCCAATTTTTTATACTAAACAAAATGGATTTCTTAAGCGATCGACAACCATAAACTTAACGGAATTCATGTCAAACACATTCTCCGCATTGGAGCGATGACAATGAAGTTGATGTTGTTGCCACAGATTTTAGTAAGACTTTTGACAAAACTGCTCATAAAATTATTAATCAACCTAAAAGCTGTTGGTTTTCAACAGCGATTTATTTTTCCAATATCTGATCCTATTATAGCAACTTTGGCGGTCGCTAAATGTAGCGATCTTGGACAGTTGATCTATATCCTAACTATAACCAATGCGAATTTGTTATCAGGGGCTCTGATCTATCCGTGTATGCTAATAACATGAATCATCTTCCGCTGACTCTCGCCTATTGCACGAAGACTTGATTACTTAAAGAAAACCTGGTGTCAACAAAAATTCTTAGAGCTGAATGTCGACAAATGTCACTCTATTACTTACTGCCCAGCCATGATGCAAATGATTTATTTAAATTTTTTTTCCATCCCCATAATCTGTCTGTACCCGTCTTTCGTCTGGCCTCTAACCGCATCATTAAAAGTTACCACTAACCTATGTCAAGAATGCTGTGCATTGTAAATGCATAATTCGATATGTATTTTTGATTTCGATAGTAGCAAAACTCCGTCCAAAGAAGATCTTGTGGATGTAAACCGCTGTAGTACGTCATATCCTTTCTTTTGGGTCATCGCTTTGAATAAAGGCAACAATATGAAAAACTATGCTGAGTTCAAGGATCACCAGCAATGCGCTAGGGGGTTCCATGCGATCTTTTCTGAAGGACGTTCTGAATGTATTTCTGCATCATGTATCTCTTGGCCTTTATATTAACAATATCATGTCGCGCATCGCAAGAGAGTCATAGAAATATTTTGGATTCGCGATCTGACAACGATTCTGACTGACCACACTATACCCAAGCTGAATTTCAAGACTTCACGGTAGGTTTTACGTCAAGAGCGGACTGGGAAAAAGATAACATGATGAAGGAGTTCCAAGAAACAATCGGGAATCTTCTCAGGACTACTACAAATATCAAAGACTTTCGTTGGTGGTACAGTGTATATAAGACTTCGCCTCACTAGAATGTTCTGTTTAAGGTAATATTTTTCCAGGTTCCAGGCCATAGTAGAATCAGCGGGCTGATAAGCTGTCCAGGCGGGGACCGATTCTTCACAGATTCTTTGCGGGGGAAGTCCACTTTTCGCTGGGACCGTCAAAAAATGTTTTTTTTCACATTTTCTGTCAAACGCCAATTATAGATGGAACATGTTGAATATTATGTCATATCCAGGAAGATATTGCCTAATTTTAACTGGGCCAGAAAGGATTAGGTTCAAAACAGGACTCTTGCAGATTTTGCCACAATTTATTAGGTTAGACGAACTGAATAAAATATCAGAAATATCGAAGCTGAAAGCTAACCCAATGAAAAATTCCACAAATTGAGCTATATTTTCAAAACCAAAAGCAAATACAATACAAGGAGAAATGGTCAAATCTGTTTTCGCAGAACTGATTTATTGGTATTGATAACAATATAAATACATTTTTTAGCGAAATAAATACAAATAATAACTACTATTGTTACTATCGTAAATGTATTTCGTACATGCATATTTGCGTGAATTGTCTATTCTGTACCTTGTTTCCTTATTCTGGGGTAAAAACGATACAATCCATCAGAAACACTTATTTAAAGATTCTTTGTAGACAGATATTGTTGGCGGAAAGCGAGAAGTTTGTATGGATTTGCGGATAATGTTGAGATCCATCTTAAGCATAGTCAAAAGTTGTACCCTTCTGTGGCATGCTCAGAAATCATCTAAGTCTAGAGCTAAAATTCTAAATAATCTAAGAAAACCTTTCGAAGTGGAATTAAACACGAGGGCAAATAATTTATTTATTTCTTAAACAAATATACAGAAAAATCTGGGACGGGGCTTGTGGCTAAGACTATATCTTAAAAAAAGTGGGAGTGACAGTCGCCATTTGTAATCGAAGGTCAAGGATTATGGCCCCCATAAGCGGGTGTGGTATAAAATATTTTGACAAATTGTAGAAAATGTGAACGTCTATAGTTATATACATACATATTTTATTAAGGCCATATTTTTCAGTTGCTGGTAAAAACATATATATATGAAAGAAATATTTTTTAAAGAAATGGGCGTATCTGTGGCCGTATTTAAAAAGTGTTTACACTTACACTGCTTTGGGTCCTAAGAAGATATTATACAAAATTTTACTTTTCTAGATCAAAGTTTAAGGTCCAAAAAGTGGGAACGGACGGACACGTCTAGATCAACATAGCTTTTGATGCTTTCTGTTCTTGCCGGAAAGGCGGTAAATTTGGTTTTCGCATTGAAGTCGACTAAGTTTACCTTTTTCCACTGCAACATTTTTTGCATTTAAACATTTAATGAATTGATCTGGTAGCATCTCTGACGTTTGCTTTCACGGGCACGCTGTTAGAACAAGATGAGATTAGGGTGCTGTCAACGGCAAAACTGAAGATCTTGTTGTTTGTTGACTCTAGAAGGAGCAAAAACAGAATTGGTGAAAGTACCTAGTAATAGAACCCTGAGACACTCCAGCGTTTAAAGCAAATGTGTTAGAAGACACACTATGCGAAACTCTATCGAATACCTTTGAGACTTCCAGGGCAACGGCTTAGCTCAGTAGGTCTCAGGTTGAACAGCGGTTGCGAAACCCATACTGTCGGTCACTTAACATTCCGCGCCCCTCCATATATTTGATTATTTCAGCATTTTTCATCGCTTTAGATAGCATGGACAACAACGCTATGGGACGGTAGCTAATCACTTTGGTAATATGCAAAGTGATAATCTTGTCATTTGCCAGAAGGGGCATGGACAATATAGGAGCTTGTTAGTGACTCTTTCATTGTAATTCTTCTACGTGGAATCGACTGTTATATTACACGTGTTTCGAGTACTGACTAAGCTAGATCTTGTTTGCTCTGTTGGATTGAAGCTCCATTGTCTACAGGCTTTGTTCTTAATAGCAATGGCTTGTTCAAAAGATCATGGCATACCAAGTTTTTGGAACATTGTCAATTTTTTTTTTTACAAATTTTAACGGATTGCCAAACATTTTTTTTAATTTTAAGGGATTAAGAGAAAAGAAATTGTAATCTGAGTCAAGCACTTTTATTTTTCAATTCGATTCGTTTTTCTAAGATTCTGCTAGATACCATCCACTTTCTTACTGTTCGAGGATGTCACATGGTCCTCCAACGATGTAAAATGAAAATTTCCTTGTAATGCTTTATCATCAAGTGATCTATCCCTCACTTATTCCTCTTTCATATTAAGCATCATCACATTTATTGCCATCTCAAAACATTTAGCCATGTTGGTGATCCACGTAGATAAAAAACGCTCATTACAATTTCCAAACGACATTAGGTAGGTGTCAAGCTAAATTGTGCCAACGTAGAAGAGCAGTACTTACAGAGACATGTTTGTCCTTCAAATCCTGCTAAAGATGTTACACTGCTGTCTTTTTCCCATCCTCTCTCACCTAAGTCTAAGGATATAAATATATTAAGGCTAAATATATGCCGGCGAAGGAGGGGCTAAAGAGCAAAAAATCAAAAGAAAAACCTAAGAGGTTTAGCAAATCTTCCACTAGCTACTTACGTGAGGTAAATCCTTAAAATCTTTTACTCGGATATCCTCATAATGCTGCCCACCTCACTCAATAGATGGCAATGAAAATAAATTGTAATCGCTTTCCGTTTATAGCACCTCATTTGCGTACGTACCCTCTGTGTCTGCCGTTGTTGTTGTATAGTTGGGGTTGTTGCTTTCAACGGAGAATAAGCAGATTGTTCCGATCATTTTGGGAAAATTTATTTTATTGATTTCTATTCGGGGGAAATTGGGACAACAGAAGCAGCACAGCAAAAAAGGACATTTCCGTGCGTCGCCCTCTCCTGTGGACCAACGAACAGGTAGCTGTAGCAATGTTTTCATATCGACAGCCAAGGATAAACGTACGAATATACCGAAGGACGCAGCAGGACAAAAAAAAAGTGTCAACCTAAAAATTGGATCCTTGCATTAGGCAGGAGGAGCAAAATCGGGTACACAGTTGGTAATGGCTCGTATGGTAGTTGGTTTTCTCGTTTCGCACTGAAGAAGGAGGGAAAAAAAATCAGGATTAAGGTGTTTCACATACAAGCACCATCGCCAACACCACTTATCCACTCTGCCCCCATATGTGCGTCTGTCGTAGAAAGTAGTATATCCCTAAGGGAGGGAAGGATACCGTCCGAAGATTGTAGGCGGTAGGTAGCATTTGTATGCGCTACGAAAACTGTTGGCAATTTTTCACGAAAGAAAATAAGAAACAAAGAATAAAAGAAGCAGAACATAATTTCTCCCATGGGGGTAGTTGAGCGAGTAAAAAGCCGAGGGATGAGAGTCAGTGGGTGAGTGGGGGCAGGTTTATCTGAAGGTTACCATGAGGCAGGTTGCGTACGTTATTTGTTCCGTTTGTTTCGTGTGCGTCCGCACAATAGCCTAAACAATAATTATGTCAATAGTCTGAAAGGGAACAAAAACTGAAAAAAAAGAAACCTAAGAGAAAAGGTTAAATCCTTGCCCGAGGTTTATTGTTTGTGTTTTTTTTTTTTTTGGCTTTAAGGAAACGGTTTTATTGGGTTGATTTTATACCTGATTTAAATTTTATTGTAGCCGCTTTGTATTTAATATTGCTTATGGGGTCGTTATAAAATATTTAATGCGATGGGTGAGTTTCGTTGGATTCATGAGGTGATTATCGCAATTATTGTGGTTTGTTTGTGAATTTCTTTTTATGTCAGTTTAATTGCAATTAATCAATAAACTGTGGTTAATATTCATTTGTACACATTTGATTGCAATTGAAAAATAATATTTCGTTCGAGAGAGTGGTTGTTAATTTGTTTCTTAATTCACGCGCGTTAAATGATATGCTTCAATGTATTATTTCCTCTTTATCAAAAAATGAATAAATTAACTAAATTGATAGCAGGACACGTTTACAGCGTTAATTATGCGAAGGGGGGAAATGCAATATGCCAAGAATGAAACTTTAAATTATTCCAATAATCACATTTTGTTTTTACTTTTTTGAATATGTTTAAATGTGGCATATTCTATTAAATTTTAGGGACCTCAACTTTCCTCAGCTCCTCAAGTTTGTCTTAACTGTGATAGTAAATTACATCCTGTTATTACATTGAATGGGAGTTAGAGGTCTGTATATTTGATAATAAATAGTTATCAATTCCTCCATAAAAGATCTTTTGCGTTGCCCTTAAACCCCTCTAAGACTAAAGGTTAAGTTGACTATTATAAGCAAATTCTAAACTTATGTTCGGGGTGATATGACTTGCGTAAATATTTGGTTTCAATGGTTTTCGAATTATTTTAGTATTACAGCATGTCCGTATTGTGAGCAATAGGTAGGCTGACACATGAGCATGGCCGCGACTTACCTGCAGTAATTAGTGCGGTGACGTCGGTTCTACAATACTGGGCGTGGATGCAAATATTAGAAAAATCTGGGAGCAGGGGCGGAAAGAGGTGGCCTTTCATCCTAAAGTTGATACTATAGCTGATATTTAACTAAACCGTTCAGCTACAGTCTGTCTAAAAAAAAGAAAAAAAAACCCCACGAGACGCGATAATAAAAAATAGCTACAAGCATGTTAGCAGTGAAAAAACCACTCACTGGCCTACTAACACTACAAAAATACCGGACCAAACTATTTGACAATAAGATCATACTTCGAACTACGTTCTGATCACTCACCTATTATAATTGAATTCCAACAATTTTTTTTTTGCCGAGAGGGTGAAAATCTTCTAAGGCCAGACCGCGCGTGCCTATGGAAGTGTAGGATTTTTATTCACTAAAAATACCACTCTTCAAGATTAATACTACAACTAAGCCGACGCTTATCCAGCAGTTTTATTTTCGCTTATGAGACTCGTGAATTTTGGAAGAAGATGTTCGTATGTAATTAAAAGGAATGTTGCACTTTAGGCAGGTAAAATTCCAATGAAAGTTCCTTCGGTTTTCACGACCGGCATATACTATACGCGAGGTCAAAAGGTTTTTTGGCCGTGAACACGATCTTTGTGTTTACGAGCAAATTTTGTTATCTCTACGACGACGCTGGGAATTCCCAGGTCCCGATGAATATCTTCGTTACGATGAATATCTAGAGAATGGTTCATTACGACCATAGTTTGTTCTATGTCCTGGTTGGAAGAGAACATTGCGATTTCTAAGACGCCTTTCAGGAGCATAAATGGGTACCCGGGACAAAAGGGCGGGGCTATTTATACGGTAACACAGAATGTCTCTTATAAACATAACATCATGGGCATATCTCCTTACGTTAAGGGTAAGAATACCAAGTAATTGACATCGAGCGCTGTAAGAGGGCTCAAAGTCCCAACGCATTTTCCAAAAGATATATTTGGTAAAACGCCTCTGCACCCTTTCTATGCGATCTGAGTGAGTCTGATAAATTGGATTCCAGATAATAACGGCGTACTCAAGAATCGACCTAACCAAGGAGACGAAAAGAGATATTAATGTATGTGGATCGAAGAAATCTTTTGAATTCCTTTTAATAAATCCAACAAGTGAGTTAGCTTTAGCTATTATGTACTCAATGTGAGGAACAAAAGTTAGCTTAGTGTCAATAATGACACCCAGATCCTTAATTTGATTTACTCTTCTTAAAGATGTCAAGTCAAGGCAGTAGTAATAAGAGTATTACATATATGATCTTGAAAGGGATATAGTCATGCATTTATTTACATTCAGCTTCAAGCAATTGTAAATACACCAATCAGTTAGATTGTACAGGTCGGACTGTATCTTTAAACAGTCATTTAAGCTTTGTATCTTAAGGAAAATCTTAAGATCATCTGCATACATACAAACGCTTTACTAAAGTCCGTGTATATATGTAGGATCGACTTGGCATTCGCTTTCTACAGAATTGATGACGTAAGATATAAAATGGGCCAAATTGGATGTTGTCGAACGACCAGAAAAAAATCCATGCTGGAATTCAGATAAATGCTCTTTTACACGAAATTCTAGCTTATTTTTAACAATACTTTCAAAAAGCTTTGGTATGGCTGAAAGTTTGCATATTCCTCTGTAATTTTCGATGTCATTCTTAGATTCAGATTTAAAAAATGGGTACAAAAAACGAAATTTTCCAAACTTCGAGAAAATTGCCAGATGAAAGAGATGCATTAAATATTTTTAGTAAAGGTATACAAACAGAATTACAACAGTTTTTTAATACAATCGCCGGAATACCATCAGCTCCAGGCTTAGAATTAGGTTTGAGGCTGCGAGCAGCAGACTGAATATCATAAACATCCAAAACCAGAAATCCGAAATCAATCTTGGATATTGAATTCGGTACAAAACTGCTGGGTGCATTATAATTAGAAAAAACAGATTCTAAAAATTTCGCAAATAGATCAACTATTACAAGATCATCGTTTGATTCAACACTATTATAAATCATTTTTTTGGGCAACCCAACAGAGCGTCTCTTATGGTTTATAAATGTCCAGAAATATTTCTAATTATATTTTAATTTATTTTCAATAGAATTAATATATTTAGTTTATAGGAATTTACTAAAGACAGTGAAGTCCTTTCGTAACTTGCAAAACATATCTTTGTTATCTTGATTTCCCGAAACTTTAAAACGTTTATAAGCCTTATTTTTTAAATTTTTCAAATGGATTAGCCGTTTATTGTACCAAGGTGGTTTCGAAATATTTCTTTTCAACGAATATGGAACAAACGAGGAAAATCCAAAGTTCACGATTGCAATAAAACGACTGTACATTGCTTGTAGACAAAGATTTTCAAATTCAAGATTCCAGTTAAACGAATTAAAATACGTATTCAATCTAGCAAAATTACATTTTGAAAAGTTAAATGATTTCTCTGAAATCGTATTCCCCCTCAGAAAATTATACATTTCAATTTCAATATATATTTGCTTATGAAAGGAACTCCAATTTTAAAATTTACAAATTTAAGAATTTGACTACTCCCATTTAGCTTTAATAATTTAAAGCATGAAAAACATGCAGAGTTTATGTGCAGTTTAGATGAAATATATGATACTATAACATTCGTGGAAGTATCAGGGTGAAAACTTGATACGTGATACCACTTGAGTTTAGAAACGACGTGAAGATCAGCAACATGATAATTAGTACCATATACGACCTCAGCTTATAGATAAACAGTTTGTTATGTAGGCTCAACTTCGAATGTTTTCCGAGTAACCAGTACATTTGTCGGTATTTGTTTTCGAGCTCGTTGCGTTTCTTTTTTACGTGCGATTTCAATTTAAGCTTAACACCTAGAGTCATTCCTAGATATTTTGTTTCGTTCGCGTACGGTATTTGAGCCGAGTTTAAATATACGGGTAATCTTTCGTTCAGCACAATACGCCAAGAATTCGTCCAAGTGTGGACTTTATTAATAGCATGTTGCAGCTTTTCAGTTGCTGCTTCAATTGTATTGTCCGTTGTCAATATCGCCGTATCGTTCGCAAACGTGGAGACGACGCAGTTTCTTTCCCGTGGGATATCACGCGTGTAGAGTACATATAGAAGCGGGCCAAGGACACTTCTTTGTGGGACTCCGGCCGCAATCTCCTTGAAATCATAGTAATCATTTCCGTGCTTAACATGAAAAAGTCTTTCGGTGAGGTACGATCGTAAGATTAGAAAGAGTTGCTGTGGCAGAAGTAGTTGCATTTTATAATCCAAGCCTTCGTGCTATCCAAAGCTTGTGAGACGTCAAAAAATACACCACAACAAATCTCTTTTCTTCGAGAGTTTTTTCAATCACGCCAGTTATTTTGTGGACTTGGTCGATTGAAGAATGTTTGATTCTAAATCCAAACTGATGGTCAGGAATGAGACGTCTTTCGTCGATTACGGGTTGTAGTCATTTAGAAAGTAGTTTTTCGAATATTTCAGAGATACCCGGCAATAGGGATATGTGATATGTGAATTCTTCTCATTCAGAGGTTTGCCTGGTTTCGGGACCATTATAATCTCGGCGACTTTCCATTGTCTCGGAACGTAGAGCAATCTGAACGAAGCGTTAATCAAATATAGCAGTTTGATAAGAGCTTTATTCGGCAAATCCTTGACCACCTGCGCCGTTATTAAGTCGTAACCCGGTGCTTTTTTCATCTTTAGATTTTTAATCTAACTTTTTTTACTTTAAAGTTGTCATATGTCGTGCCTGACGATTAAAGCAATACTTTGATTAAACTACTTCCCAAAAGTTTGGAAGGTATCGAAAATAAGCAAAATACCAAAACTAAGAACGCTACAAAATCGACATCGTACAGGCGGATAGGTTTACTACCACTTTTATCCAAAGTATTCGAAAAATTGATTATAGACCGTACGAGATATCCATAAAGCAAAAATGTCTTAGATCTGACTATCAATTCGGACTTCGTATCAATTCAACCATTCAACAAGTACATACATAGAATAACATGTAACATTCTTAACGATTTGGACTAGCAAAGATATTGTGCGCCAGTTTACTTTGACGTTGCTACAGTACTCGTATGGCATAAAGGACTTCTACATAAAATAAAACTAATTTTTCCAGACTACTAGCTCTCAATCAAAAGTTATTTAAACGAAAGATACTTTTATGTGCAGCACAATGACGGATACTCAATTATAAGCGAAATAGATGCAAGTGTCCCACAAGGCAGCATTCTGGGGCCGATATTATATCTTTTGTATCCAGCTGACATAGCAAAACCAAGCCAACAACAACATTTGCGGACGACACAGTAATTCTATCTAAACATATGTACTTGCCTATAATCGGCTACAAATAAACTTTAGGAAATACTAGACAATACAGTGGATTAGTTCAACAGATGGGGAATACAAATCGAATGAAGACAAAAGAAGTCACTATGAAAAAAGAAAATCAGCATTCAAGCCATTAATTTAAACAAGAAATAAATTATTATTATCAACCACGCAAAATACTTAGGAACAAACATAGAGAACAAGGCATAAACAACAAACTATTAATCTACAAAACTATAATAACACCAATTTGGACATACGGAATCCAAATATGGGGAATAGCAAGTGCAGAAACATAGTCATTATTCAAAGGCTATCTGATACATATATATATACGGAGGATATTATTTAAATTCGTTGAATAGGTGAAGGTAAAAAGGGCTGGGGTTAGAATCAGGTACTCGTAATCCTTTTGCGTATAAATGTGAAGTTTCGTATTTCGTGTTGTCGCTTGCAGTAGTTAAAATAATAAGGTAAAGTTTATAATCATTTTAAAAATGTCGAATATTGAGTTCCACGCAGTAAATAAATTACTCACAAAACAAGGAAAAAGTATGGAAAATATACTAAGTGAAATGTAAACAGTTTTTGGAACTACTGACTCTGGTAAAACCATGGATTACAAGTTGTCGCGCTTAATAAAACAAGGTAGAGAGTCATTAGAAGTTGATGATCAAGTGACACCACAAAACATGGAATGGTTCCAAAAGTCGAATATGACCGCAGGAACAGAGTTTTGGGACTCACAAGAAAGTCTGTTAATAAATTACAAACCAAAAGGCACCAACATCATAGGAGAATACTACGCTAATGTTCTAAGAAGCTTAAGAGAATCTATTAAAGTAAAAAGGAGGGGATATTAACCAACGGCCTGCTCTTACTTCGTGACAACGCACCGGTTCATAAGGCTCAAATTGTCATGTCTGCTATGAAGTCATGTGGCTTCCAGGAATTAGCACATCTGCCTTACAGTCCTGCCTTGGCCCTAGTGGCTATAACCTGCTCTAAAATTTGAAGCATTTTGATGATGATGAATCACTACAGGTAGCCGTAAATGCGCAAATTATAAAAATTTGTTTAAGGGAAACCGGAGAATTATTTTTATGAAGACTTTGAAAAATGAATCTGTAGATCTAAGAAGTGTATTCATGTTCAAGATTATATTGAAAAATAAAATTATGAGATGAATATCGATGCCTTTCAATTTTTTAAGCTCGCGAATGGGATATCGCGAACTTAAAAAATTGTCCTTAAGCAAATCAACCTTCGCATACCATGTTCAAACAAAAAATCTCTTAAATTTGTTCAGCAGTATAGATCGACTTATCTACAATCCGTACCTAAAAAACAAAACATCCCCAAAACCGTAAAGTATCTGAGAACAATGACCTGCGAATTTTAAACCGAAAGGAAGCTACCGCAAGAAGGCGTTCGCGTATTGGTATAAAATAACATAATATGTGAGTGTAAGGTAATATGTTTATTGAGGCAATAGTCTTAATACAAGTCCATTTTTGTATGTAAAAACTATTACTTGGTGTCCTTTGATAGATGTAATTTCAATTGGGAAGTAAAAAAAAAAAAAACAGTCTGGATTATGGCCATCTACCTGAAACCTGGCTAACAGTCAAGTACCTATACCGGGTGGATTCTTACCTTGATTAATAGAAAATCTAGTAAAATTCTTTATTTGTAGAAAGAAATTCAAGAAAGACAAACCGCTTTCTTACTATTTCAATCTTCGATGGTCAGTTGGGGTCACTTTTTGACATCGACGATGTTTGGCTTCAATAGTTTTCATAAAAGCACTTCGATTGATTTGTTAATAATTATTTAATATTTATTTAAAAACGATAAAAAAATATTTGTTAAACTTGGCGTTTCGTGTATCAATTAATTGTGGTTTTCAAATAACGATATAATTATTGAGAATGACAAGCGTGGAAATAAATCAATGTACCAACATAAGTATAAAAAGGGAAATCTCCTATTGAGGAGATATGAAAATCGGGTTTTTGTACTCTTTGAACTATCGAAATCGTTGGGGTCAGTAAGTGATCCTACCTGGCCTTGGCCTTCCTTGTATCAAATTTTACCAGAGCATCGAAAGGTTAAATTGAACTTAGAAGTCATTTTTGAAATTGTATCTACAAAAAAAATCTGTACGACACGTTTATGTATCACTATTCTGTAGGTTAGAACGAAAATTCGTCCACCCGTTTAAACCGCAGTTCGAGGTACAGACAGACAGATAACATTGCGAGATCCATTTTTTCTCTATTAAAATCTAAAAATCGAAAATGTTCACGAAAACAATACCAGAAATCAATGAGTAAAGAGATATCAAACTTTCGTCCCACTTTCCCCCAACAACCATTAGTTTACATTGTTGTTTTGTAATTCAATTTGTTTGGCTGTGAATACGTTTGAGTAAAGAAACAACACTTTACACATGACTGACCCTTCCGCCAAAAATATCCCCCCACTTCTACGTGGTGAAACAAGTAATTCTAGGGCTGTGTTCAACAAATGAATCCGTTCAGTTTAATTTTTAATACTGGAATGAAATACTGGAAAACAATGATAAATGAGAAAAAAGTAATAATTAGATTTAAGATTACTATGAATTACTGTATATTCAAATGGCAATTGACAATTAATTGCTGGTGTGGTTTGGAAATTCAACCCAATAAATCGTGGTAATATGTATATCAAAGATTCAATTGGCCAACAATTTGTGTCTATGTGAAAAAACGTGATCAATACATTTGAAAAAAGGAGTTGTAGGTTCGAGTCCAATCTAGAGACAGTAATTGTAATATTTTATAATTATCATCTCACCAAAAACATTACTTTAAAAACGAGCCAAGTTTTTTACTACAAACAAAACTGTAATAATTCACCCACGAAAAGGAGTGAGATTTAAGTGTGCCAAGTTCAACTTGTTCCAATGCGTTCCCAAATAAAATTTGTTACAAAAGTGCTCTAAGGTGTTTCGTGTAAATAGAGTGGTAGTGCACAAGTTGCTGGATAATTCGGCAGTGCACCTTGATAATGATAAGTACCTAATAAATAAAGTAAGTAAGATAAGAACAAGCGATAGAACATTTCAGATAAATTGCTGGGTTTCTATATTGCTCAGTTTTTGAAACGTCTTTTTGTAGCTCCATTTGTATCTCAGGTTGCAAAAAACCTTGGCAAATACTGCATTTGTTTCGCTATATTAATGACTCAGACACAATTTTGAAATATTCTTTTAAGGCATCCAACGATAGCTATCTACTCAGTAGATATATCCGCGATTTTCAATACATTTTATCGGAAAACTGTTGTTAAACAGCAGAAAGTGGGCGTGGCTCCCACAATTCTGATAGGCCATTCACAATAAGACTGGAAAAAAGTGGCACGTATGATCATATTTGCATGCGCCCCCCTCCGTTTATTCTCACATGATTCGCTCGAGGACCACTGAAAAGTGCGGATAAGATGTGGTGGCGGGTTTTCTCAAATATTTAATGGCCGCCTAACTTAAGAATGTATGAACAGATCGTAAATTATGACGTGATAGTTGCCCCATCTGAAAATTATCTGAATGGTTTGAAGTGAGGGTAAAATATGATGATTTGTAAAAATTTTAGAACTCAAAAACTTTCTCAATTTAAAGATTAATAAACGAATTTTGATGAAATTTGAGACATGAGTCAAACCAAATATGTTGATATGTATATTTGCCTCATCAAAATCGGATAAAGCAGGGGCAAGATATGGTGAGGTGATTTTTAATGCTACGGCTGTCAACTTTTATGAAAAACGGCTTGTGCTTGATTGCCTTTTATGTTATTCGCATAACTTTTTCACAACTCTCCTAACTTTTCCCTTTAATACTTTCAAAGATAGAATTTTGTTCAAAAAACTTAATTTTTACATTTTTCACTTATTCGAGTACTCATCACTTTTTTTTTTTTTTTTTTATAATCTGCGCGCGCCAAAGGGTATATGAATACCCTTAAACTGTTTCAGGGCACGGGCGTCAGGGAAAAGGGGGAAGAGGAGCCTATGCACGTTGGCTTTGAATGTTTGAAGGTCGTAGTGATGGGGAAATACAGAGCCTGGTAGATTATTCCACATTTGTGTCGTTCGGCTTATAAATGAATCCCTATATTTGACAGTACGACCGAAGTTTGGCTTTAGGGTAAACTGATGTGCATTCGAAGTATTACGCGTATTGCGGGTGAAATTTTGAAGGGGAGGAATGCAACTGGCTATTTTGCTGGAGCATTTTTTATGAAAATAACGATAAAACAGGGAGAGACAGGAGACATTTCTCCGATGTTCTAGTGAATGAATAGAATTCACAATGTCTCTATCGCCTATAAGTTTTAACGCGCGATTCTGTACCCTATCAAGAATGTGCAAAACGGTCTTGGGTGCACCAGACCAGATATGGGCGTTATATTCCAGCTTAGGGCGGATGAATGCCTTATAAATTGAGGCCAGATCAGACGGGGTAAAATATTTCTTGCACCGTTTAAGGAATCCTAGACATTTTGCAGCATTTTTGGCGACCTCGAATATGTGATCATTCCATCGAAGATGGTTATTAATACACATACCGAGAATGGCAAGTCTTTCGGTTTCAATGATGCAAGTACCATCCATGGATAATGGTTGAGGGTTTTGGTTTCGCTTGAGAGACAGAAGACAGCATTGTGTTTTGGAAGCATTAAATTCCACTCTGTTGGTTGAACCCCATTGAATTATGCTGTCCAGGTCGGAATTTAATGTATTTAACGTACGCTGCCGTTCCCCTTCTACGGCCGAAGAGCAAGGACGTGAGTTAGGGAACGAATATGAAAAACTGAGGGTACTGTCATCAGCGAAGGAATGGATTGGATTTGAAGTTGCAGACAAGAGATCATTCATAAAAATAAGAAAGAGAGTCGTAGAGAAAACAGAGCCTTGGGGAACATCAGCATTTATTTGGTGAATTGCAGACTTGAAGCCGTCCAAAACAACTTGTACTGAACGCTCCGAAAGGTAATTTCTAATCCATTGAAGAAGAGGCTCATCGACGCCATATGCACGCATTTTCCACAAAAGAGCCCGATGCCAAACTCTGTCAAATGCCTTTGAAATATCAAGCGCAACCATTTTGGTTTCGCCGAAGTGATGGAGAGATTGGTTCCACTTCTCGGTGAGATATGCCATCAAATCACCACTGGACCTGTTGCTACGAAAACCCTACTGCCGGTCATTAAGGAGTGAATCGAGATATTTCATTAGCTGACAGCGTTTCCAAGACCTTGGAAAGAACAGACGTAAGTGGTCGGTAATTGAACAGGAAGGAAGATTCGCATTTTTTAGGGATGGGCTGGACAAATGCCGTTTTCCATCTACTTGGAAAGAGCCCTGAATAGTAGGATAGAGAGAAAATCTTACGCAGAGGTTTTACTAGCGTGGAAGAACACCTCTTTTTTTTTTTTTATAATTTGCACGTGTGAAAGGGGTTATGACTACCCTTATACTAATTTTAGGACACGGGCGTTTTTGTGGAAAAGGGGAAGAGACAGAGACAAAGACAGATTGATGTAGTTGGTTTGAAACTCAGCTGGTATTAAGTTTCAGTGAACTCCAAGGGTGGCTGTCCAGATAACTGGGGAGCTTGTTTGTTTTTTGCTTTTGTCGTTGCTCATGATTCACAGTATTTTTTTTCGTCCTCCTGATGTCATCATCACGATCAAGTTGCATTTTAGTCATATGACCGCCCTACTGCCAGTGTTATGCCTTCGCATAAGCTTTCGCAAGTGATCGACTTTTTTATTTATTTCATGCGAAATAAACCGAACCGTGAACATGTAGCGTAACAAGCGATGATGTTACCACTACACCACGGCCACCCTCACCTCTTCAAAACTATGGGGGGTATACCATCTGGACCAGCGGATTTGTGTATGTTAAGACGTTTGAGTACTCCTGCAACTGTACGAGTGCGAAAGTAGACTTGTCCCATGGAAAATTTGACGTTCTCAAATACAGGCGGAGACGAAGCATTATCTGGCAGCGTGGAGTTTGCTACAAAGTGAGCAGCAAGCAGATTGTATTGATTGGAATGTCATTGTAAATGAGCGTAAGGATGGCAGACGAGGCAGAATTTTTAATATTTTTGACGAATGACCAACAATTTTCACAATCTTTGGGACATTGTAGGATTTTGGGCCTCAATTTTTGGTCATGAAAGAATTTTATACGTCGAATTTTGGCATTGCAGTCTTTTCCCGGTTTTCCTCAGATTTGTTGGCTTTATAAGACCGAAAACTTGTATCTTTCAACCTGATAGCCTCTTTGCAGCTCTGTTCAAACCACGAGTTTGCCTTAGATTTAATGCTCTTTATCTGTAAGGAATAAAGTAATTCATACCTAAGAAGATAGTATCAGTGATCATGTCAGCTACGCCATCCAGGTCGCTATCGAGGAAGCATAGCGACCAGTTAAAACTCCTAAAGTAAATTAAGGCCGCCCCCGTTGGCTTGCTCGTATTGCCATATTTTTCTTAAACTGTGTGGTCGGAATATGATAATTTAACTGATATCATATTATGATCAGACCGACCTAGAGGCGCTAAAACATCAATGGTGTATTTATCAGGGTACGAAGTAAGAAACAAGTCCAAAGTGTTGGCGGAATTACTTTCAATGTCCGGTATACGTGTAGGCTCATTCACAAGCTGAGTCAAATTGCTTATCTCAGCAAAAAGTTCAACATACCTTTTTTCGGGTGTTGTCTGGCCAGAATGTTGAAGCCAATCCGAATTGTGTATATTGAAATCGCCCGCAATGACGATTTCAGTATGAGGGTACAAGGAGACAATTCGAGTGATGGAATCGGACAGCGCATCAAACTCGTCAAAAGTTGAGTTGCTGTTCGCACTAGGGCTTCTGTAAATAAAGCAGTAGTGAATTATTTGTTTTACGAACGGTGAATTTTAGCCATTTGAAATTAAATTCCGGGTTGGAACAGTGGCTATACTGTGGTGGAACTTGGTAAGCAATATCACTACGGACGCTAATGGCGAGCCCACGGTGGGGAAAGAATAATGACACTAAGTTATATCCAGGCAGTTTCAAATCGGAAGATTCTTCAACTACCTGTGTTTCGCTTAGTGCCAAAACAGCTGGTTTATGGGAATGGGTGTGGGCGTACACATCGAAGAAATTCATTCGAAGCCCACGAATGTTGGTTAAATCAACCCTAAATTCCCTTTGGCTTTCATTGAATAAAATGGGGTTGATTTTGTTTTTTTTTCTTGGGTGTATTATGTCCCTAAATGCCCAAAAAAATAGTATAAGTATTGTATTTATTTAATTTTGGTTTACTAGGTGCTATTTTTTTTTGCAAATTTTGCACAAGTTCTTCCGGTTCTGAAATTAAAAGCCTATGACCTACTGATGATCAGACAGACAGACGTTAGTGTTTCATTTTATACCATTCTGTACAGAACACTAATATAGTAAGAACGACAAGAAAAAGGACTGCCTTCAAAATTTTGAGCAATATTGGTATTACTATAATAGAGGATCTCGAAATCTCAAAATCTCTTTGCACTGCCCGGTTGTTGTACGTACGCACGACTGCAGCCTTAACGGCTTGATGGATTTACTTGAATATCTGGGGTTTGTGGAATCACAATTCTAGGCGAAATCAGAATTATTATTCTAACCCTAAAAATTATGGGTAATTTACAAATGACTGATTTTGAAAAAAAATCGTTTTTTTCGAAATTTCGATTTTTTTAATATTTGAGTTGGGATGGATATGTGTTACTAAATGGCGTACCTAGTTTTTGGGAAAAATGGGTATAACTGTACCTCACTTATTTTCGTATTTTTGAAAATTGGTAATTTCTGGGATATAACTTTAACGATTTTGTTAAAATTTTATATCCAGCAATATTTGACATATTTAATGACGTGATACAGCGAGTTTTGAAAAATTTTTATTTTTCAGAATGTCTTCGAATCGATACCGGGGGGAAGACGTGGTAAAGGAAGACCTCAACTTAGGTGACACACATGTGGAAAGGGTCCTCAATCAACTTCGTGTGTAAAACGGCTAAACAAGATCGAGCTGGCTGGAAAACGTTGCTGAATGAGGATGGGTGTACTAGTTGAGTAAAAGTGCTAATCTCTTTGGTTACATCCACATAGTATGTGTTAGAGCTTAATGCTTTAGCCTATTCTGTCACCCGTATAAATAATTTAAAAAAAGAAGGACGGTACTTGAATCTATGCCACTCATCCTATTGAAGAAATTAAATAATTTGCTTCGTAATTTCAGATTTATTCTTAAGTTACATTTAATTTTTTTCACTTTAAATCTGAGTTCAGTTAAGACAAAAATCCCTTTAACAACTTGAAATCAGAACAGTAGACACCACTTTAAAATCAATTAAGAGCCGAAACATCACAAGATGCAATTTACATTCAAAATGTCAACGCTGCACTGCGCTTCAACTCACAGCACAAAAAAAAGTCCTCGCTACGAATTCATTTTCTTTAAAACTTGTCACTCCATCTTTCGCGCTCTCGTTTTACTGCTTGAATAACTATGTAAACTCAATCTTAAAATCTCAAGTACATACTTTGGTGACTGCCAAAGAAGAGGAGAAATTAAAAAAAAATAAAAATCTCAGTGCTCGAGCACTTCAATTTATCCATTAATAACTGTGACAAAGTATTATTTCTCCTTTATGCGATGTGAAATCCTTTCAATTACACTGCTAATAAGCACTAAGTAAACTCCTTAAAGAGTGAGTATACACCCTTCTTTTCCATCACGTCCCACATTCAGTTTTTCTCCAGGAAACCTCTTATAATGCAATTTCTCTCTGTCTACTCGTCTTTTAAGCATGCGGTCATCCTTGTAAATCTCTGGATTCTTTCAAGGAATAAGCGAGTGAAAAATAGTACGCTAACCATATTGTAGCCGTTGTATTTTAGAATGCATCTCCTTTCAATATTCTCCATCGTGGATATTTCTTTGAAACGAAATTACAACTCGTCCTAAACACAACCACTTATGCAGCGTTAGGACTACTAAGCAGCAATTAAATTGCTTCAAGCTCCTTCGCACTTACTCGGCATCCTTTCGTTGAGTTTGTGGAATTATTTTCCAGCTTAAGGTCCTATGGAGAAATTCTAGGAGCCATAATACCGAAAGACAGTTCAGGAAAAGATGAAAAGCAAAATACAATTTAATTTCATTGCGCCAATTCAATTGGAGTGAAATGTGCTAAAAAGCCGTGAAGCTGCTGCTGCACTCCCTTGCGGATGCGGATGCAAAAATCCTTTCTCTCAGCAAAATTGCTTTACCAGAGTGTGTGTTGTGTGTTAGCGCGCATAGCGGCAGGCAGAGTCCTTTTTTTGTGTTGCCACCGAAAATTCAGTGGAATGAGATTTATTCGACTTTTAAGTATTCCCTTTGCAGGGGACGACAACGAGTGTTTGCATGCTCAATTGTATGCGCGCTGTTCCTCGTGTCTTGTGCTCCCCTAATGGTCCGCACTGTTAAAGTAGTCCTTTTGAACAAATTGCATTTGATGGTGCTGATAGTGTGGTGGTTGCTGGATGGGTCTATAGTTACATAAGCTTCCTGGGAGTCTTTAAACATGAACACAGTATTGAGGGCAAAAATGGGGATCATATTTATCCCCAATATAGGCCCTTGGATCAATAGGAAGCATGGAAAGCTGAACTTTTATCTGACGCAAATGCTTACTGGTAATGGATGTTTCAAAACCTACCTCCATAGATTTGAACACGAAGACAACCCATATTGCCCAACGTGCACGGAAGCAGTCGAGGATGCAGAACACATCATGTTCAACTGTGCACGATATCACGAAGAACGTAACTTGCTGGCGAACTGAGACTGCGTGTTGGCTTAACACCAGAGAATACCACCAAACAGATGACGAGCACGCAACGAGCTTGGGAAGCAGTAAGCGAAACTGTCGCTACCATCACGAAAGAACAACGAAGACAGGAACGACAGCGAAACGTCGCGCAGACAGCTGGCAACACGAATGAGCCCAGTATGTAAGGCTGAAGCCCCCTTCACGATGAAATGCTTGATGGCTATGCCGCGAGCATCAGGGTAGGAGGGGAGGTGGGTTTAGTGGGTGAAAACCCACCACGGGCTCAGTTTTGTTTTTAAATGAACAATTTTATAACCGAAATTTTATAATCGAAAATCATTATTGTCTCGGCTTTGGGTGAATATTGTGCATCGAGTTGAAGAGGGATTCTAACACCTTACTGAAGTATTGGATAAAACTCCACGATCGGTAGCTACAACTTCGTGGTAGTCAAGGATTAAGGGCAGTGCAAGAACTTCTCAAATTGATTTTCTCACCGTCCATTGCTTACTCCATTACTATCTCTAAAGCTAAGTACGACTTCTTCAGTCTCGAAAATCATGAAACTGCCGGACATATGCTGTAGGGGTTTGCACCTCCGCACACATTTATAAGTTTGATCCTTAGATTCCTTCGTAATAAGGTTTAAAGATGTTACACACAAGATCGTTTAAGTTGCAGTGTTGTATGGTTGCCACGAACTGAATAGGGTGCAAGTAACATCAAACTGCTGAAGAAGATGGTTAGATCATTTAGTACCGATGAATAACGAACACTAAGACTGATGATTGATACCCACCATAAAACGGAGCATGTGCTCTGAGAACGTATTCACTATAAAGTCGAGAAGGTGTTCAACAAATAAGCAGATGCTTAATTTTCGTATGAATATGTAAATTTGTATGTACATCGAATATGCACCACCCACTATTGGTTATCTCAGCAAGTGCTTATAAATATGCCAATGGTATGTGTACCATTGTCTAAATCATCTTCCAATTCACTTTTTCTAGTTATTCACTTCTTGTATGACTTCTGTTGAGGTGTGACAATGTCCTTGAATGGAGTTGGCACATAACCTGAGTCTCTAAGTAAAACTGCGTTAGCTCTATTCCGATGTATGACTTTGAAAATTTCCGAATTTGTCCATATACGTGAGTTGTGCATAGTATCCGGCCAAGACGTGTCAACACTTGTGAATTCCTCGCATCCAACTTGAACGTTAATCCTGTGGAACCCATGAAGAGTAGGCTTTATGATAGGCATGTATATTCAATCAATAGCAACTATTTAGGAAGAAAAGTCAGACATTTCCTTCCTCTCACTCCGCCGCTCATCAATGGATGAGGGAAATCTAATCCAGATAAGTATCTGATCTTTGTATTATACTATAGCTGCTTTTTTGTATTTTAGACATACCTGAAGATACTGTTGACTTGTAAACTCTAATCCTCCAACCCCATACCACTTTGAAAAACTGGATCCGCAATATCTGAGATAAAGACTAAGGAGTACCAAAATTGAAGGAAATCTGTCTTAGGCAGTATTTTCATCGACACTGAACGAATTTTCGGTTACACATCTTGTTAACGCACAAACTGGTCTCTGGACAACCTACCTCATAGAGTGAGTTACAAGTGGTACTTATTCCTAAACCAGTTACGTTCGCAGAGATCTCAGCTACTTAAAGAATAAGATTATTCGTATTCTGACTTTAAAATCGATGAAAAGTTGGTGAGAGATTTGGATTTCCTGGGTTTTTTCAAACATCTGTTGCAGTGTGAACATATCTATGGTGGACTTTCCTAGCCCAAAACCACACTGATACCAACCAATCTGATTGTTGATGAAAGGTTTAAACTGCTTACATAATATGGCAGGTAGGATTTTATACTCAATGTTGAGGAAACTAATTCGATGTAGTTGTCATAGTTCAGAGGGTCTCCTTTCTTAAGGATCGGGCGAACAATTCTGAGGTTCCGTTTGTCGGGAATACTTTCATTAGACCATATCTGAGTTTTATGGATGCTCCGTATCAAATCATCCCTAGCTGCTTTAAATAGCTTGGTAGTTAGACCGCCGGCTCCAGCAGCCTTGATGGGTTTATGCTTACACGTTGCTATCTTCACTTCAACGCCCGGAGTGAATGGAGCATTCTGACTGACTGCGAAGTTTCAGTCGCCACCGCCGTTTAACAGTTTGCAGAAGTGATCTTTCCAAATTCTCAGCACCGACTGTGACTACTACTAAATTTCCCTTTTCATCGTTACAGGCTTACGTTTTGAACATCATTTCTGTTTTACACATCTCCATTGATGTTCTTCTTTCTTGGAAACTGATATTCTACCCTTCAAGTTTGCTTGGAGATTTCCTCCGCTCCTATCGTCAGCCTACGCAGCGTCGCTTTACAAGCCCTTTGTCTTGCTGCGTGTGCTTGGCAAGATTTCTCATCTGCTTGAGTTTCAGGGACATTCTATTGGCGAAGACTCTGCGGTTGTGGCCGTTGGATTGTTCAATTTTCTCAGAGTACTTCTTCTGCACAATTAGGAACATGAAAATGTTTTCTTGTCTTGAAATTCTCTATAAAATAGAAGTTTTTTTTTTTTGTAATGTGAACCCCCCAGACGATATCGAATTAGCCGACACTAAACAATAAACTCATTACATTCGTCTCTAAATAATAATGCCCATTTCCACCCAATCGATTGAGAATCTATCACTATACCCTATCCTATAGGGTATATTAATTTGTACATCCTACCTCATAAGGTATATTAAATTTGACTCATAGCGTGTAATATAGAGATATAATAACCATGGACCCCCAAAAGTTATGTCGATCTAGTCATGTTTGTCTGTCAATCTGTCTCTGCCTGTATGTCGTCAAGTTTTGGGCCTTAATTCAAAGCAGTATAAGTGAACAATCTTTTGGAATCCGCCCACTTTTAAAGAAATGTCGCTTTTTTCAATATTTTTACTAAAAACTGAAGAATATTTACTTAACAAAATTTATAGATGTTTCCAATCTGAACAATTCGTTCATATATTGTATATGACCACGCCCGCCTTTTGGGGGCGTTTTCTTCATAAATTCGGATTTTGCTTTCTCAAAGCAAAATTAATATTTCACAGAATCCATGGTCTTCGGTTAAAAATGGCGACAGCTACCTCCACTTTGTTCTAAGCAAAAGTCTTAGTAACAAAATATCTGGTAAAATCTGTTAAAAACCGCTAGAATAGTCTTTGATTAGAAAGCTGTCATTGCATTTGAATTAAAAAGTTTACAACGCCATGTCAACTTCATTAGGGATGGGTTGGAGATGAGGGATAGGGATCTGTACGATCACTCAAATCAGTTTCGGGTAATACTAAAAGCTGTATTTCACACTAGGTATCTCTAATAAGAGAACAATTTATGATTACGTTTTATTGTTAACAACATTTCTGTACTGTACTCACATCACTTTATCACAAGACAAAATAAAATTAAAGCCTTGATTAGGTTGTATTAGCTTAAAAATGTTTAAAAAAGTGACTTTCACTTTTTCACTATGTGTACACTATAAGGGCCGGTCTTAATTACACTACAAGGTTGGCCGCCGCCATATAAGGTTCAGATATTGTCTCCCCCACTAAACCTATCGAATCTAGTGTACGAGTATGATATTGAAAGTAAAGTGTATATTGTTGAGTTGCGGATAGGGTGCTAAATATCATACAATGGACCGCCAGGATGACCCCCTATCAAATGAACACGTAGATACATAATCAGAAAATAAAAATGACTTTTCTATGACTGTAGTTTTTCTTTCCACACATTCTGTACCTAAAACATGCAACTATCTCTTGGTTTTTTTTTAAATTTTTCTGAATCTTTTCATGTATTCGACAAAATTCCGGATGAAATCATTGCATCCTTTGGACCGTACATACGACTTGTATCCTTGTTTTCACTTTATTTTTTTCTCACTACTTATGTGTGAGTAATTCAAAAGGGGGACAACGTGTTTAAATGCTGCCACTAGGGCAAACGAATTCCGGTGCGATTTCACCGTTCTACATCTCGTGGGTTAAATATGTACTCGACGGAGGCTCTAGGTTAATAGTATGTATCAACACTAAGGGAATGTGAACTTATATTATGTTCTACATGAAAAAATGAGAATGAAAGAAGTGTAAAAGGAAATTCAATGATGCAGTTCTCCAGAGGAAACGCAACTATTCATATGGAAATAAGTGAATTTGTTTTCATGCTCCGGCACACGCATACACACACACGGTAGGATGTTGGTTAGAAAAAACTGCATATTGTCACGATATAATAAATTATCCAACATAAAAGCGAATACATATTTTGTTTCAAAGAAACCCGTCGGTAGGTGATGTAGGGTTGCAGTGGAAGTACCTATGTATGTACTTCTTCCGCTCGGCTTTATATTAGATTTTGAAGAACTTTTTTTTTGTTGTATCTCCTCAAACGATAGATGTCGAATCGATATATTTTCAATGAGGTTTCATGTGATCCTTAAAATTGGCAGTTAGTACTATACGAATGACAGCTATAGCAAGAAATCGCTTTGATGATTCAAAGAATGAAGAGATTGCTTGCAAAAACAAATATATATTTCGGTGCAATACTTTTTCAAAGTGACATGGAGGAGAAGTAGATATTTTGCAATGAGGTGTAGTCGTTAGGGGTAGTATATGTGCGTATGTGATTCAGCTTAAATGATATATGTATGTATGCATATGACACTCCGTGCATCATTGACGGAAGGAAACAATGGAATTCGTTGGACTATGACATCTTACCTTAAACACCTAGACTACGCTGACGATGTTTGTCTACTTTCACATCGGATAATGGGCCTTCATCTAATGGCCCATAATCTAGAATCTGAGGCAAACTAAGTGGGGCTAAAAAAACACGGCCAAAACAAAAGCCCTCAGCACTTCCAACACTAACGCTCAACTTAACATTGCCGGATAGGAAGTCGAAAAAGTTGACAACTTTCTATATTTAGGAAGTGTGGTCTCAGCTAACCGCGGTGGCACCCAACTAGACGTATGCAGTAGAATCGGTAAGGCTAAAGCTGCGTGTGCTATCCACAATCTGGAAAATTAATGTTATCAGCTTAAGAACCAAGCTGCGACTGTTCCGCTCTAACGTAGAACTGGTACTGCTGTATGGGTGCAGTACCTGGAAGGTGGACACCACTAACACACGCAGGCTGCAAGTCTTCGTAAATAAATGTTTAAAAATCATTTTGAGGATTTTTTGGCCGAACCGGATCTCCAACGAACAGCTTTATATGAGAACGGGCCAAGAACACCATTGCGAAATAAGCCATGCAGTGGAATCCGCCAACCCAAGCAGGCAGAATAGCGGGTCGCCCTAGGCAAACATGGCGCAGAACAGTTGAAGAGGAATCGAGCTCTCTAGGAATGAGTTGGAGGCAAACGCTGGCATGGTTGACGCCCTATGCCCCCCGAGGGGTTAAAGGACTTAAGTAAGTAATGACACGTAGTACCCGTAGTATACGTATATGGTCCAATGCAAGGGTATGACAACTCCGAAAAGAAATCCGTAAACGCTTGCCAGCATTTGTAGTGAAGATGTAGGACTTCACTGTTCGTCAAAAGAAATGCCAATAACATTTACAAGAGGCGCCAGGTGCTCTACAAGGGAGTGACAAATGCTCTGGGCGCCTCGCAGTGTCTAGTGTGAGTGTATTTTTCCAAGCATATTTAATGTTGCATAAGTACAGCTTCTGTTTGTTTGATTAGCGTACTAATCATTAGAAGGTCAAACATTCTTGCCGCCATCAAAATTTGGTCTCTATTTATGCATTACTCGTAGGGGCAGAGTTTTGAGTAGAGCTCTAATGTACTTAAGTAATTACGAACTTGAGTTACTTTTCAAGTAAAAGTTCTAAGTACTGGTGCTGATATTTGAAAAATAGGCAAGTACGAGTTAATTATAAACAAGTGGGGACAAGTATCACGACCACTTACTTAAGTGTTTTCTTTAAGTACCAGTTATACTTTAAGAATTTTTAGGTACATATATTTCAAGTACTTTTCAAGTGCTTTCAAGTATTTTGAAGAATTTTGTTTATTAATGTTAATTGCTAAATGTATCATACATATTTTTGAAAGTAATAATTTGTTTTTAATTTTTTTTTTATTTGTAAACCCTGAAAATGCTTCTTCCCTCCGATTCATCCATTAGTACTGAGAACACCGGTGAGCTGAATCTCGTATTAGAAATGCTCACAAGGGCCTTCAATAACGCAATGTCGGTAGCTTGCCCTTTAAGTAGACCATGCGGTAGGAAAAAACCTCCATGGTGGATTACTAATCTTAGCACTCTCAGAAAAAATTGCAGTCAATTGTTCAACATAGGTAGCCAAAATCTCCAAAGATATTTTTGACTTGGATTCCTACAGAAAGTTTTTCGAGTTCTATAAAAAGTCAATGAGGGAAGAACAGCGATTAACCTAGAAACTCTTCTGTGGTAACATAGAGGAATTTTCAGAGGCTTCTATACTGGGTAAAATCCTCTCCAAAAATCCTTCGATACCCAGCTACATTCTGAAATCAGACGGCCATTGAATCACCTCTAGCAAGGAGACTATTGACCTTCTTCTGGGCACCCACTTCCCTGGTAGCTCCGCTGTGGCAACACGTAGTATTTAGAATACTGCAATAAGTAGTAACTCCTTTAATATGGTATCCACTGAAAAGCTCCTTTGGGTCATCGTAGTTTTAAACCATTCAAGTCGCCAGGACATAATACCCGCTGAGATGCAGCAATCCGTAGATATGGTTCTATCTTGGCTTTAAATTATCATTAAATCTTGTCCATATTCCCAAACTATGGACCGAATTTTGGACAATATCTGAAAAATGCAAAGATTTTGAAAAAAAGAAGATTATATTTTGACCTAACAATCTAATCTTAAGTGTAAATAATATGCTGCTTTGTAATGCAGCATTTTATAAATAAATAAAAGAAAAATAATTTTGAGAATATAAAAAAACACTGGATTCATTTATATGGAATTTATTTGAAAGAGCTCTAAATGTATACAATCAAACGAACCCAGACGCTTTATTCTCCTTGAGTGCCATGACGGTACACCGCATTCACATAACAGCTATCAAAACAATCGTGATGTAATAATGCAGCCAAGATATAGATCTTCTTACTATCACTTAATTAGATTTGACTACAGTTTACGGTTTATACTTACATGAGTCAGATTACATGAGTCACATTTGATCGTAATGTTTAGTCAGCCTTAAAAATCATTCTTCCCTCATTGACATTACACAACCACACTATTTCCTAGCTACCAATCTGCTCAAGCCATAAGCTCCTATAAAACTTTCATTTAAAAGATATTCTCAATCCGGTCACGTCTATCGGTTAATTACAAAGTTTACCCTTCTACTTAACTGCTCAATAAACTATCGAGCGTGTGTTTGCTCTGGGTTACATGGAAATTCATGTTCCCAATATGATTTGCATCTTTCCTGATATTAATTACTTAAGTCCTTTGCCTCATAAGTTTACTCATCAAATTTATGTGATTATCAACAACCTCCACCCATACACCCAAAACAAATATGCAAAAGCTGAACAAAAAAAAAAGAAGGAGAAGAAGAAGAAAAAAAAAAATTTTTGCAAAGGAACAAACAAAGCTGTATCCTTGCCCATGGCATGTAGATGGCGTGAATTAATTCGCCCATCGTTATAATTGAGTGCAGTTCTTAATTTTGTAATATCACCAATTAGACCCTTCTCCCCACAAAAAAGGGTCAATTTTTTGATTAAAATTCTTGATTTCTTGTCCACAAAGAAAAAAAGAAGCAGAAAACAAAACAACGTCAGAAGGTTTAATCGAAATTGGCCAAATCCACTTTTCATCTTTTCGTAAAATCAACTCGCCACACCCACATACCGCCCCAACAAAAAAAAAAAAAAGGACAAATATAAACTCTACTCCCTGGGATTACTTAGGGCCAACACGTCTGGATTTTGTGATTTTGGGATAATTACTTCATCAAATTAGCATTACATCCCTTCGTCGTCGTCGTCGTCGTCGCCGTCGGTCAGGCTCAATTTTCACCCACCCCCTTCAAACCACACACCGGTTCACTTTCAATTTTCTTGAAGTAGATTCGAGCGAACAGATAGAAAGGTTCCCGACTTTAAGAAACATAAAATCATGTGGTCATAAATACACAAAAAGGACTGCGTTTCGTAACCGGATTAGATGGCCTTTCTTGCGGTGAGATGGAAACGGTCACTAGGATGGGATTTAATCAAAGGCCATTGAAAGAGGATTCTAAAGATTTTAACTCCAACCATATCCTTGCTGCGTAGGATCGAGGATATCAGCACGAAAGATGATAAACTTTCAAATTAAATAATAAAATAAGAAATATGAAAACTTATCACTCCGTCCAACGATACAGGACATAGAAAAACTGGATTTTCGCCAAGGTTGTTTGGCATCGCTGAATTAGACTTGTTGGGTTAGGATGATGAGAAGTTTTTTTTTTTTCTAATTATATCACGGATTCAACAACAAACAAAATTACGCCATATACATATTAATAAACATTGAGACTTCGGACTAGTTGCACATAATGGTTGACATTAGGTATTATTTAAAAAAAAAAAATATAAAAAAGTTACAGTTCTTCTGGAGCGAATAGTATGATATTCCATGAAAAAGTAGAGGTTGCGTTGTGAAATTGTTGATGAAATACAATGATATCTTCTACTAAAAGGCTATTTCCTCGAATGGTTTAACATAAGGGAGCAAAACACGTTGGCAATGAGCAAAATCTTCATTTAATTTACTGAATTTTGAAATACAAATTATTTGAGTCAAGAAATTAATTTTTATTGATTTTCAAATAATGGATTTTATACATTTTTTTTATTAACAAAAAATGTATTTTAACACTTTTTTTTGAAAAGTAAATTTCCAAATCTTGAAGAACTCTGACCCGAATTTCGGTTAGAAGCCCTATATTGGTCCTTTTCGGTGGCTTTTTCTTGTTTTTCCCCGTACAGTTTTTGAACTTTTTAACTCACTCTTTTGAATGATTTTTTCCGTAAAATTCTTCAGGATTACAAATATAAACTTTTTTTAAATCCGAACACAGGGACGTGTTCTTGTTGCTTTTAGTATTACGTAAGAATGGTGCAAACGGAAAATTCAACACGGTGTCGGTCACACGCTTGAGCTTTTAGAGTGCTGAAATTTTGCACAGAATAATATGCAGTGGTGAAAAAATATATAAGAACAAAAATTGTAAAAAAAAAATGTTTGTGAAGTGGCTTTTAGGGGCATATTATACCCCAATAAAAACAAATATTTTCACACCCACCATGAACTTACAAGGAGATTTTTTTTGGATAAAGTTTCTTAAACGAACAAACTCAAGAACAAGGGCTTTGACAATATCGCCCCTCTCTAATTTGGAGCATGTAAATTGATGAGGAGGTGGGATTAAAATACAACAAATCCTCTGGCAGAAACAGTTCTTGAAAAATATTGGAATACGTGGGGTGAAAGTCACCTCAGCATATCTTAGCTTGGCTTAAATTGAAATATAAACAATTTTTTGACGAATAGCATATGTGGAGCAAGTACGTGTGACCCAGTCGTGCCTTTTATTTCAATATGTTTACTAGAAATTGAAAAAGCCGGTTAAACAAAATATTTAGACGCTAATATTTTGTACAATTCGTCCATATATTGTATAGCACCACGCCCACCTTTTGGTGTGTTTTCTTCAAAAAGTGGGTTTTGCTTTTCTGAAGCTCTTACGCTAACGGATAAATCTCGTTTTGAAAATCTGATCAGAATACGTGGAATTTGTTTATAAATAGTGATTACAACAATTCTTCCGATAAAATAACTTAAAATCGATGAAATATCCTCCGACAAGCAAGATATTTGTATTTGAAAGAAGAGAAACACAATACTATGTCTAAGAACTTTATTAAGGATGGGTTAGGACATGAGGGATAGCGTATCACATGATCCGTTTCGTAACTTTTCTGTATGTTTTTAACTACTTTATTTACTTCAGATGGCGCTACAGTCTAGGGTGGTTCTGGATTCCAAACTACAATTTCGGTCCGCTTCCACCTTTGCACTCCAAGTTAGTTGTGGTCTCTTTGTACTTGTGTGCGCTAACTTAGATTAGGTTTTTTTTCTACCGCGTCGGCTCTCTGGGATGGATTCGAAGACTTTCTGGGCCGCAACACTGATGTCCATTCGCTCTAAAGCCATTTTAGGCTATAGATTCGAACCCTTTCATCTAAAGGTAGATGTGGCTGCACAACCGGTATACATAGTTCTTCTCCATACCCCGTCAATAAAACGGAAACCAAAAATCACTTGAAAATTTTTTTATTTCAAGACAACCAAGGGTGTTTTCATCTGCCTCTAATAATGTTCTTGCTTCTGAGCTATATGAACAGTATTGGGATGATGATGGTCTTAAAAAAAATCACCGTAGTTGTCCGTGAGAGGGCGTTCCTATTCAATAGATTTCTTAGCCCCAAGAGAACAGCGAAGACTAAGAAGATAAAGTTCTTTTGAATTTTGTACAATTCTTTCAAGTACTCGTATGATGTTAAGAAGCTCGAATGACAGCATCGCCCTGTCGTAACCCGTTCCTTCAGTGCACGAAGAGGTTGTGTGTATCGATTTGGAGCTTTTGGGATTTTCCAATATCTGCCGCAGTGTGAATATCTGATCTATGATGGGCTTTCATATGCATAGTTCTGTAATTGTTGCAGTTCATAGGCCAACTTTCTGGAGGATAGATAAACAATGCTGAGGCATTTGTCGGGTATGCTCTCATCCAACCAAATCTTATAGATTAGTTGGTGCATGCTCCGTACCAAATCATTCCCGCTACTTTCGATAGCTCAGTAGTTAGAGCGTCGGCTATTTTTAAGTCACTTTGGACGGGCAGAAAGAATTGTTGATCGTCATCGTTCGGGTTAAGTGAAGCATTCTCCAGACAGCGAATCGTCACCGCCATTTAACAATCTGCAAAATTGATTTTATCAAATTCTAACCACTGACCGTGATTTTTCTTCTAGATTTCCTTCTCCATCCCTATAGGCTTCTGTTTGGGCTTTGTAGCCTTGGAATGCTTTTTTTAACTTCTGGTAAAACATTCAAACAACATTACTGCTATAACACCTCTCCAATGACTAGGTCGCGCGCTTCTCATGGTCTTTCTTCTTTTTCTTAGAAGATAGTGTTCCCTTCTCTTTTGCTTGCGAAGTTTAGGGATACACGATCGGTAAAATCTCTGGGAGTACAACAAATTTGCTCACACTACTGGAGCTTTGGTGTTATTGTGTTTGGAAAAGGGTTGTGACCTAAGTTAGTGTTGCCCGCTCAGAAGATGCGTACATCCAGAATACCGCAAGGCCCCTTATGAATATTAAGGTGCGGGAATCATATGCTAGCTACAGTCATGTGTCTCAAAGTCGATTAGCCTGAGTCCTTTCCAGTCATGTGCAGGCTGTATTTTTTGAAAGTGTTTAAAAAACGATGTCCTCCTTTTTAATTTTTAAAATCAACACGCACCAATTGGACGTCATATCGTGGACATTGGTAATAAGTCCTTTGAGGAGCACAGGAAAAAATCTTTGGTTACCTTATGCTCTGTGATAGCGTAAGCACATATTAGGCTGCTGGTAAATTTGCCTTAATGGAGATTTTCATCAGACGTTCGCACATGCCTCAAATCCGAATACAAATAAACGCTGCTTCTGTTGCCTTTAGAAACTACAGGTCCATTCCACCTCACTTTATTAGTGGCGGTGATGTCTGCTATACTGCAGTCTAGGGCCTCCGCTGTTCGGTTACATGTGGCCTGTTAAGGATCTGAATAGTTGAAGTGCAGACAGGAAGATCGTTGTCCTTATTTCGTTTGTGTGGTTCGTCAATAGCAAAATCGTTCTTGTTCGAAGTTATTTCGTAACATGGCATTTTTTATGTGGTCGGGCGACGCACAACTCACAACCCGTAGGCTGTTTTTACCACGGAATTGTAATTTGGGGTGTTAATAAAAAATGGACTTTACTTCCTTTACTTTAGACAAAGAGATATATGTAAATGTAGAATAAAAGAACACGCACCGATCTCAACGTTATAAACTTCTTTATTCGAATGTGTTAAAACCCCTGGGTTAAGGGATACTTCGATGCCAGTAACTCACTTCGGGGATGCTAGTGTTTCCGCTGGTCCATTAAAGGTTGAACATCCGGCACCATTTATTTTTCAAAACCCTGACTCAGTCTTGTAAATCCTTATAGACCTGAGCTCCGAATGTGTCTAAGTAGCCCATAATTGTTATTCGCCTCTGAATTAATGGTTTGTGTTCATGGTACTGATATGCATGGGCTGGTGTTAGTACTTGCAATGGATGTAACGGATTTTATTACTTAAAGTTGTTCGCAATGCATATTGCAATATGAAGTTCTGATTAACCCTTCTGATACTGTAGATCACAAAATTCACAAACAGTTACCATGTAAATGACCAAGTGATAAAGCCCTTAAGCGGATACACAAACCATCTAACTTTTCAGAGTAAAATTAATGTCCTGACAAATCTTCTCTACTAGAGGAGGACGATGAAAAAGGAATCAGCCACATACACCATAAGAGCAGCTGCTCTACCCATCTGGATTAGGTACTTATCCCTTTAATTAGCCATCCAGTTGAAGTTTTGTACTGTGTCGTCTCTATGGTAACCACCAGCTAAATCCCTGTCATTCGTTCACTCTTCTCTTCCGTTTTATCCTCTTTGATAAGCAGATTGCAAAGCTGTAAAATGTTAATCTCTCCTTCTGCAACAAAACATCACACTCGCTCTCACATACATCCCACCTAGTGTCATGTACATATCAACACTGGTACAACGAAACTACTTCCGTTTGCCTTCCCCGGAATAGCTATTCTTTGTCAAAGCATTTAATGTTCATTGCTTTTGTGTTTGTGTCGCGTACTTAAGGATTTGCATGCATAAACTATTTCATGGGGAATCATTGTCGAGAGCTTTTGTATTTGGTGGAAGCGATATTGACCCAGACCAGCAAAACAAAAACCTCTCTTCAAGGATAAACTGAAAGCAGGTCACAAATGAATAAATAAATTGCGGATTGTTTCCATTAAGGGGACCGGAAACACTAGACAGATACTCGTAGATAGATGTGGTGACAAGGTCGATGGATAAATTTACACCAAGAGTGAGATATCACAAAGAGCAAAATCCCATTCTACCACAAAGGGACCACAGGCAGAGAGAGCGGGGAGGAGAGCTCACTCAAGTGAATTACATTTTAAGTTCGTTGATTTGCATGAGGAAGTTCTTGTAAAACGGAACACGGTGTGCTCACAATTTTAAGGATCTGAAGGCTTTGAAACTTCCCTAATTAATTGTAAATTTCCTTCCTCACACTGTGGAGAACTTTCAGACTTGACATCGCTCCATTACACAAGGAAGGAGAGTTGCACGCTTACATGGTAACGGACCACCAAAAACGCTACAGAAAAGTGTTACAGGCTACGAAATGCATAAAATGCTTAATTTACATACACTAAGCATGTGGATATGCTACACAAGACACACAAGTACAAACGGAAAACTTATGCCATCGCTAGGCCCACTTCACAGCGACCTACATACGAGTACCTTCTGTACAATAAAAGAAGCACTCCAGCTGGAAAAGCCAAAACTTTGTCCTTTTGCACGTGAGATATTTTGCGGTTCGCTGGGCGGTGCTATTCTTCGCTTTTCGTCGAGGCTTGCTAACTTTGTAGGGTTAACCACCAGCTGACTTAACGGCGAGGAATAATTTTCTTTGAAAAGTTTTCCATTTTCGATTTGCCGTCAATTTAGCGCGCAGTTGGGGTTAGTTAGGCACAACCACTTTAGTCAGGCACCTGTCAGTTGGGTAAGTCCTCGAGAATTTATTGTTTATTTATTCAATTGCTAATAAAAGAGAAATTTGAAATTTATCGATAGATTACACATACGGGCTCAGGCTAATGGGTAAGTTGCGGGAACATGACGGAAGCCATAGAAGGATGTCCCTGACCTGGAATGTAAATATCTACTGCTCGTCGTATGATGGGATTCGATCGTAAAACTATGCGGGAGGAGAGTCGTAAAAGTGCGGTTCCGCTTCGGAGGACACGATTTTTATTCGATTTTAGGAATGTGAGGAAACCGTAAATGGGAAATGAAATTGATTTCGATATAAAAATGTTAAGTTTGCGTTATAGGGCGGTTTTTTTTTATGAGACAACGAATCGAGTCACTAAAAATTTTCCAGTGATAAAGAAGAATTCAGTCTTGTAGATGATAGGGTTTTAAATTGGGTCTTTACTCTATGAGCAAGTACACATATGACATATGCAATGCCATCGATGAGTTTTCAGAAGTTTTTCTTTTTTTAATTTAGAAAGTTTTATGCCGGTTTTGTTTCATATGTCCAGTCTAATTTGCTCAAATTTCGGTCAATCTAGACATTTTTAACTTACAAAATGGGTTCTTTTGGAAAGTCGGCGCCTTTGCTCAGTGATTAAACGCATGATTACTGAGCAAGAGATTTAAGGTTCGAGTCTCAGAAAATGCCTGACAAACATCCATTAGTAAAATTGTTATAAATGGTTTCTCTCATCGAAAAAAAATTATCACTTGAAAACGGCATAAAACTGTAGGTCTCTATTACTCGTGTGTTGCACATCACGAATGGTTTCGAGAAGCTAGGCCAGAAGTACTTTAAGCCAGTCAATGACGCTGCTGGTGCGTCAAACGTAAGGTATTCCTTTGTCGCTCAGCTCCGCAGTCACAGCTTGGTCAGCACAGATGCCGCAGTTGGAACGTATGCGGTTTAGTCGTACCCATAAATTTCGAGGCAAGTTGAATCCAGCGTGAAGCGTTTTGGGATTTTCGATGTGAATCAAGTCAGTTGTATGACAATCCGGTCATTGAGATAGAAGTGCGCTATTCACACTGAATTCAGTTGAAACTGGATATAGATATAGATATATTTATTTTCTTTTTATCACCCTATGGTGACCAGAAAAGAACAATAAGAAAAGAAATTTAAATAAAACAACAACGGTATAAGATATCAAATTGACAGTGGCTTTAGTTTGAAGCTACATTTCATTGTGTATGGAATAGCACATAATTTAAATGGCAGTGCTTCAAGCGGTCGGTCCAATTTTTGATGACTCAGTCCAATACTCATATGTGAGGCGTTATTCCGGCAATGGCGTCTCGAATGTTGTCCTTGAGCTCGTCCAAAGTGGTTGGCTTGAATTAGCAATAGAGAAAATAATCGAGAGGTATCAAGTCGCATGATCGCGGCTGCCAATTGATGAACGCTCGCCGTGAGACGACCCAATCGTTAAATTTCTCCTTCACCACTTCGAGCGTTGCGTCGCTTGTATGGTATGTAGCTTGTTGGAATCACAGCAAGAATATATCGATGTTGTCGAGCTTTGGCTACAGAAAGTGGCTCTAACCGAGGACCATTGACGATAACGGTGTCTCCTTCCTCATTTCGTAAGAAATAAGGTCCGATGATGCCTTCGTGCCATAAACCGCACCAAGCAGTCAATCTTTGTGGATCCATTAATGCTTGGTCGAGCACTTGTGAATTGTGGTCACTCAAATAACGGCAATTTTGCTTGTTGACATAGCTGAGCCAAAAATGGGCCTCGTCCGAGAAGATGATTTTTTGGCCAAAATCCGGATCTCCGGCCAACATTTCCAGTGCCCAATTAGCGAACTCACGGCGCTATATATGGTCGTCTGGCTTCAATTCTTGCGTCAGCGCAATCTTGAACGGATGCAGGCCTAAATTCAACAGCAAAAAAAGCCTGATTGACTCTCTGGCGATGCCCAATTCAACTGATCGGCGCCGAATCGACATTTCTGGGTCTTCTTCTATACTGGCCGCTACGGTGGCTATGTTTTCTTCACTTCGCTCCTATCTCTGTCTGGTTGGTGGCTTAACGTCCAAAATAGTGTACTCGCGCTCAAACTTTCCCACGGTGCGACTAATTGCCTGCGCACTGAAGCAATGATGACGACCGACCTCACGACGAAATTCACGTTGGTAAATTTCGATAATATTTTTTGAATAATTTCCACACGTTCGGGAAGTATCAAACGATGCATGATGAAATGGCTTACTGAATATTTTGATAGCTGGATGTCATTGGTAACTTTGAAAGCTGCTGAAACAAAACAAATGGAAAAACTATCATTGCTATCTGGTCACCCTTTTGTTAAACATTTACATTAATTTTTGTTTACTCGTATGTTGATTTAGCACAGCTTGCACAGAGATATGATTATTGATACCTTATTACTGAAAGATACAATTGATTTTTAAATGCTTTTTGTATCAACAAGTATGTTGGAAGGAAAAACTATAGAAAAATCTCCATATAACAGTTGAAAGTAATGCCTTCTAGATTTGAGTTCCGTAGCCCGACATAGGGTGAGGATGTCATTATGTACTGGCACTATGGGGTTATTAGAGCGGCAAATCTTTGGTGGTGCTACATATATGGCCTTCCACTGAAAGCCAATGAGTTGGTGTGGGTTTTAGAGTTTCGGTTATAAGACCAGATTATGGATGAATATAGTTCAACAGTGTACTAACGAAGATCACTCTCAGTTTGTAGGATGGAAGTTTAGAGTTCAGAGTGTAGATGGAAGGAACAAACCTCTGACTTTGACATGTCACCACTTTTTTAAATATGTACTCAGAACTTTGAGATCAGTGTTGAAGATACTTTCGGTTGCTGCTAGATTCTGGTGTTGGGTGGCTATAGAGTAGTCATGGGCGTATGAGACATTTCTTGACACATTCGGAGATATGTTGTAAATGTAAAAATTGAAGAGGATGACTTGATTATTTATTTATTTTCAAAAAATACTTGAAAATCAGTCGCATCACTCAACATAGAGCTTGCGGCGCTTATATATAACACCACCCTCAGTAGATTAGTTTACGTGTGAGGCCCTAGTAGCTCCAGTCAAGAGTCAGGCATATTTCATAGCCATTAGGCGAAAAATAGCCAAAAGTAAAAATGACAAAATCTTTCAAGAAGAATTTTGTCTGAGAAAAGAGCAAGCCTATAATACTGAGACAGCGCGGTAAACTAATGGGTGGAGATTGGATCTTCTATTCGGTTGTAGAGAATGCTTCGCGGCTGAACTCCAAATACGAAAATAATATTAAAGCCTCGGTCTAGTTTGTATGCCTTACAGGAGAAGGAGCTGTAAGGTATATTTTCGCTCCAAATTGTACCTCAACTTCATGATCGTGTCTTGTTACTCCGGAGTTTTCGATAGGTCGTTCATTTTAAGATGTGGTACATTACTCGTGTTCTTTCTGGAAAAAGGCGATAAATCACAGGCTTGTTGTTCACGCATGGTACAGTCGCAAATATATCGGAAGACATACTATCGACCACACTTTGAAGTGATCTGTTACGAAGAAAATTGTTCATCCAACCGCAGAGCTGTTGGGTTTTTTTTTGTATAGCCAGGTGAACCTGTAACGGTGTGGCAGCGACCCGCGATGCCTGTAGTAGCAGCTCATCTGTCAAGATCCGAAATGTAATCACAATTACTTTACGCAGCCTGTAGGAGAAGTGATGTTATCTCACCGGCCGCCAAGGGGCTAGTATGTACTGGTTGGAATGACTGAAGTCAATATACTGCCGATTGCCCTTAGTCAACAAGATTTAAGAGATATCGAAGAAAAAAAAAAACACACACCGTATTTCCTAATGCAATAGATGTTAAAAATAGCATCCAATTTGGGACGATTAAACAATTCCAGCCTCGAAATTGGAAGAAATGTAAGCAAATATATGTAAGCTTGGTTCATATCTTTAAAATAAGAGACATTCGAGAACTTTCTCCCAATAAGTTTTCTTAGAAGTTTATTCCTCATATCTGTAATCGTTTTCGAGATATTGAGGTGTCCCAATTATAAAAAACTCACCATGTATACAAAAATATCAAGTTCTTTCTTTTTCTCTCTAAATTACAATTTCCAAATTACAAATGGCGTCAAAAAATGGCATATAAAAGAGAGAGAAAACTCAACTATTCTGAATTTGAAAATTTAGATTTCTTATTTGAATTCAGCGAACTAGAAAATACATGTGCATGCGGAGTAGTCGATGTAAATTTTCGCATTATTTTTTTTTTTAAATTGTTTGGGCGCCATTTTGAATCCGCCATTTTGACCTCTGAAATTCTGGATTTGGAAATTGTGATTTCAGGTTCAGACCCAGAAAACGCTGTTAATCCATTAACTTCTCTTCATTTATTTCAATAGTTAACGAACAAATTTAATTTGTTTATTCACAGTAATAAACAATTTGTTTGTTTTGTATGTATTTGATTAATTATGCATTGATGGACTTTTCCATAACTTTGGATGGATTTTATGACGGGAATCGGTTGGATGCGGTGTCGAGGAAGACGGTGGAAGTTGTGGTCCTTGATGTTGGAGATGTCGCGTAAGGAAGTAAACAGATATCCATCAAGATCGTTTCTCGATTGCCACTGGAGAGTTTGCTGAATCAAAGTTAGGCAAGTATGCTGGTCAGGTGACGAAAAATTCCAGGAAGTCCTGTGGAACAAGCTCTGTCGTTCGGGACAGAAGAAATGACAATGAGTGCCCACAAACTCAAGACATAGTATAAGTTACCGGATGAGGAGTGAATTTTTGCTGATAATCATGGTTTTATAATTAATACGCAACTTTAATGCTGATGACACCGACCCTTTAGTCAAATACGGTCGAGCTATCTATTCGCACTCGTAAAGCAACTGCCGATTGAATGCTTGAGGGTTAGTCTTTGCAATAAAGTGTTTTACTTTATTTTTTGTCCGCTCTTTTTTTCGGTTATTGCCAAAATAAAGGCCGCCATTCAGTTTCCTAATTACCTTCAAGCGAATGTTCTCTAGGTGGAAAACAGCAACGACCGCTATTGAAACGACCTCCATACTCGGAAATTCTCTCTGTAAGACGGAGAAGGGATCAAAATTTATTGACAGATTAGTTGACTCGCCCGGCTTCGTCTGAGTGCTGAGTTCAATTTTTTTAATTCATAGCTTGTACAAGTGAACATTACTCCCTGCTTCAGAATTTTACAGGAGAATATTCGCGTTTTCATAGTAAGTTCGGCCGAGAAGTGTATGTCAATCGATAGTTCTATTTGCATCAGGCTCAAGGTATACATTTCTGTAAATCATGGGGGAAGGAACTGGGGCCTTCAATCCTGTAAAAATAAAAATTTTGGCTTGGAGGTGCCACCACGTATTACATTAAAACTGTAGACCTATTGTAGGTAGATAGCAGATAAAGGATAAAAGGACTCTAGAAAATCAAAAGCATTCCTCAAGTTTGTCGTACTAGTGTTACTAGCTGATATGTGCCATTATTGTTCGTTCTGGGCCAGAAATCGCCATTCTCCTTTACATGTTGTACTTCTTAAATACCAGTATATATTACATTACAAAAAAAGACATCCACTAGTCTCTAGCAGTGGTACTGGGTGATTTGTGAAAATCCATATAACTTTGAAATTTGTAAATTCCTTATAATTGCTCAGCTTTTCGCCATACGTAAAAATTCTGGGATAAATTACCTAACAAAGTAAACCGTATAGAAATTGATTTAGCATTTCTTGAGTTATATGGTTACATCACAAAAAAACTCAACAACATATCACCTAATTTTATTTTATTATTATCACCGTCTCATATTCAACAGAAAGGAATTCCCTCATAATAAATACGTAGAAACTATACTAAAATGACACCATCTCCAAGTACCATTCTATAAATCATCACACAAGCATTTCAATAAAAATTATATTACCCCCCCTGTTTGGCAACTTTACAATCCCCCACTTCATATTCACTGTTCTGTTACGGCAGCGAAGAGTCATTGCTGCTCTACATTCACACATATGTATGTATATTATAACCGAACAAGACGAATAAGAAATTACCCATAATCCGGCTCCATTTGAAACCTTTTATGTCACCATAAAAACAAATCATTGTTCATTTCGATTCCGGGTGTAAATCTCAGTGGGCCAAAATACTGCAACATACCCGGACTACGATTCGACACACAAAAAAAACCGATTAAAAAATGTAAATTAGCCGTTCCAGTTCTATGCTCCAATAAATTTAACCAGCACACCTCCCTTCTAAAATAAGAGAAAAATGCTCCTTTTTCACATCCTTAGAAGGGCTTTTATTCGTATGTACTTTTACGACAACGACGCCGTGTATAGGGGGAAGAAAAATATTGAAAAAAAAAAAAAAACTCACCTCTTTCTGGCACTGGTTCCTTTCTCGAACTCCAGAGTGGCGCCTCGGTACTTTCCGCATAGATTTGACCAACTTCCGCTGTACAGCGTAACGTCAATTGACCATTGTGGTAATGAGAAGGCAGCAACTGTACAAGAAAGTAATAAATTAATTTATATTTCCAAGGGCCGCGCGCTTAAGGGTCTGTCGAACACTTACTTGTATTGTCAGATCCCGAGATGCCCAGTATAAGCTCTCTACTGCCTGATGTAGTATGGTATCCTCGCTACCAACCTGGAAAGTATAATTGCAATTCTTGTAATGAACATTGTTACTGTTTTTTTTTCTGAACATAAAGCGAAATTTAATGAACAAATAATTGCGATCGACATAAATGTATCTGGGGGGTTAGGTTCTGTGCAGAACAGAATTGCAACTTTCCTTTGGTATAGAAAGGCAGGACTTACTCGTAGGAGCCAAAGTGGTGATGTGGACTGAAGAAAACCCCTAAAAGCCGAAAAACTTCTCATCGTCCTTCTTTTGCAAAAAAAAAAAAAATACCTCTTAAAATATTATTTCTTTTTTTTTACCATGGATTTTCTGGAAGCTGGTGTTAACAGTACCGAATGGATCCAGGATAGGTATGTAAGAGTTATGCTCCTCCGGCATCCGGATTTTACGTGTTATGTACAGCATCCTTGTATGTGCTTGTGTGTACATCTTGGGTTGCAGTAACCTTAAACTACTCTCAGTAGTGTAGTAAACCAATAGCCAAGGAAGAGCACAGTCTGAAGGAGAAGGATGTGGAGGTGGGCGGGTTAAGAAGAAAAAACACGTACATTCGAATAGAAACAACTTATGAGCCCAGGAAGTTCATTCCGTTCGGAGTTTATAGTCTTTTGCAAATAAAAGGATAATGCGGAGGAGCTCCAATGCTCCTTTGCAGCAATACTGTGATACTATGAACTAGCACTGTTACCTTTGTGCCGCACACACTCCCTGTGCAAATAACAAACACGGTGCACGGTTGTACTTTATACACTACGAGTATGATTACAGTTTATTTTTGTTGCAATTTTGTGTACGATAAGGTGAAGCTTTGCACGCTTTGCATTAATAACAACTAAATAAAAAGTTGCGGGGATAGACAAGGATTTGCTTTCTTGGTACTGGTTCCGGTGATACTTATTGCAACATAAACTCTACACACATTTAATGAAGACTTTCTTTCTGAGTGTAATAAAAGAAGAGATTTAAGAAAATCTAAGTCGAAAAATATTTCTTTATAGAAAACTTACATAGCAGGTATGTACGTGAGACTAAACCGTGGATAACTAAGTAATACTAATGCTGACTATCTGCAGCGACAGATTCTATGCACTAGTAGGTAGGTAGGTAAAGTGGTGGTTCGGAAGAACCCAATTAGCGCTAAGTGCGCCGTTTCGATATCACGAAAACTCGTGTACCCTGTTTGTTAACGTGTGTTATTGGAGATAGAAAATGTAATTAAACCGTAGAGTTCAGAGACAGTATCAGTTCTCCAATCCGTTTAGAGGCTATCTCTCTGAAATCGTCAAAGAAGGGTTTACCTAGCGTGCGTTGTCTGGTCCTTGCTAGAGCCGGATAACTGCAAAGAAAGTGGAAAAGAGTTTCCCCCTGGTCTGTCTTTGCAGCTGCGACAGGAAGTGTTGTGAAGAATGCCAAGCTTGGCCGCGTGGTCCTCTATAGGCCAGCGGCCTGTAATAATGGCTACAATTCTGGCAATATCAGGCCTTGATCTGCCTAGTAGCTCATTTGATTTAGGTTTGTTGAAACTGGGCCAAGTCTTTCTTGCTATGGCACAACTGGTAAGGTTGTTCCACCTGAGATTGGCGAGCTGGAGGAAATGAAGGTGTAAATTGCCAACGACTCCTATCGGAATATTGGCTCTTTCCGCTAGCGAGCCGTTAAGGGCTGACCCTCGCCTGGCCAGCTTGTCTACTCGCTCATTACCCTCATAATTGCTGTGTCCTGGGACCCAAATGAGGGTAATTCCAGAATGGATACTTTGTTCGTTTATTTCAAACAGGCATTGCTCTACCAGTTTTGAGGTATATATTTAGGTTGAACGTTGGGAGATTTTTTAGAATGCGGCAGGCTTCCCGAATCGCAAGAAGCTCCGCTTGAAAGAGACTAGCAGAGTCTGGGAGACGGAAGGATTTCGATATATTCAGTTGGTCCGAGAAAATGCCTGCGTCTACTCTGCAATCCATTTTCGAACCATCCGTATATATACAGATATCAAAGTCATTGATTACCATTCAGTTCTTCCATTCTGCTCTGGTAGGGAACTTTACTGAAAAAGGTTTGCTGAAGTCGGGCGTGGGAGCCCTGTAATCGGTCGAAAATGTCACCAGTTCACTTGGTATCGTCTCCAGGACCTTACAGTGGCTATATTGCCGGATTGCACTGCATATAGCTGAAAATTTAATATGGAGTTCAAGGGCAAGGCCTCAATGCTCCTGTGATGCCTATACACGCCGATCTTTGTACTTTTTTGATTCTGTTGATGTTATATTTTTTATGTAAGGCGGGCCACCATACTATGGCGCCATAAGTAAGAATTGGACGCACAACGGCTGTGTACATCCGTAGGGTCATCTTTGGCTGGAGACCCCATTGACTGCATTATGCGTATGAAAAAATTAATGTGCAAGACATACCTATTTCCTTGCTACTACCGATTTATAGAAGCTGCTTATATTTAAACCATGTCCCCCAAACTTGGAGTCTTGTTCGGGTGGACTTTATTCCTGTCCTCCTTTGTACTAAACACCTACGAACATGTCCTTGATTTTCACATTCGAAAAACCATGGAGAGTTCTCCACTGTCGAAATCCCAACACGCCTACCTCAAAGGACGATCTACAGAGAAGCTCTGCATGAGGTGGTGCGATCGATAGAAAAAACTCTTCATTATAAAGAATACACACTTGCTACCTTCATAGACATAGAAGGAGCTTTCAACAACATTCATACCCAAGCTATTCAAGAGTCTCTCACCGAGTTAGGTGTAGAGTCTTTCCTTAGACACTGGATAATATCCATGCTTAATACTAGAATAATCAAAGCTACACTAGGTTATAGCAGTACAACTAAAGGGTCTTTCATTAAGCACTTCCTATCTTTAAATTTAAATAAAACAATGATATCATCGACATTTTTCATTCGCTTGAAAGGCCTATCGATGCTATTATGTATGGAATATAACATCGTTCAAATGTCTGCCGCGACTTCTCTGGGTGGCGCGTATCCGAAATGTCAAATTTTCAATGACTCTGGTACATAAATCAGGCTGAATTTGACCGATGGCATGGGTTATGATGGCTTTGAATCGAATCGCTCGTGCAGAATTTCCAATGTGGCGTGAGCTGTGTGGCACGTTGCGCCGTCCTGTTGAAACCACATGTCGTTAGTGTCCATATAATCCAATTCAGGCCAAAAGAAGTTGGTAATCATCCATCTATAGCGCTCGCCGTTGACGGTGATGGCCTGCCCAATGTCGTTCTCAAACAAATATGGACCGATGACGCCGCCAGCTCAAAAACCACACCAAACAGTGACTTTTTCGGGATGCATTGGACGCTCTTCGATCTCATGTGGATTGGTATCGTTCCAAATTCGTCAATTTTGTTTGTTGGCGTACCTATTCATCCAGAAATGGGCCTCATCGCTGAAGATGATTTTTCCATGAAAATTATGGTCAGTTTCAAACTGCTCCAGAGCCCATTCAGCTGTGGTCGTTTACCTTCAGCTCCTGGGTCAGTTGAATTTTGTACGGGTCACGACGCAAAATTCGCCAAGTTGTGGACTGCGGAAGGCCGAGTTCTTGTGAGCGACGCGAAATCGACTGCCTCGGATTCTAGTGCACACTCTCAAGAACAGCGGCGATGTTTTCGGCAGATCTTGCATTTCGTCGACGTACGGGTGTTGGTTGATCGTTTACTGAACCAGTGGACTCAAATTTATCCACCACACAGCGAATAGTCCTCTCGGAAGGTCGATTATGGCGACCGTAAAATGGGCGAAGGGCGCGGAACGCTGCCCGAACAGAACACCCATTTTGATAAAAAAATTTTATTATTTGCACCTGTTGTTGAACGCTATATCTGTCCATGGTGATTTGGCAAAACAGACTGAATAAATGACAGCCAATTTGACATACGTAGCTTCAACTACATATATGGCCGCTATCAACTGTCAAAGTTCGGAAGTCCCTATTGGAAGACCCTGTAATATCGTAAATAGAGGAATCCCACAAGGTGGTGTTATCTCACCCTTGCTATAGATACTGGCAATTGACAAAATCTTGGTGCGACTTGAAAGGGAGGGGGTTAAGGTGGTTGCGTACGCGGATGATTTGGTTCTTTTAGTGTCAGGAAAGTTCCTCTCCACGATAAGTCAAATCATGGAAAGTGTTCTGGATAAGGTACACTCTTGGGCTACGAGATGTGGCCTTGGAGTAAATCCAGAAAAGACCGAAATGATGCTATTCACCACAAAAACCAAGCTACATGAATTCACTCCGCCCAAGCTAAACGGTCAACCACTCTCACTAGGTTCCAGTGCAAAATACCTAGGCACGATTCTAGATCCGAAACTTAGTTGGAAACTTAACATAGAGAGTTAAGAAAGCAAGTGTAGCTTTCTATGCCTGCAGCAGAACATTCTATGCACTAATTCTAGATGGTTCTCGGAATTGACATAAACTGGGTGTATAAAGTCAGCAGGGGGACGATTTCTTAGATGAAGAGAAGGAAGACAACAAAATTGGATTGGGTAGGTATCGTCATATCTATTAATGTTTTGTAAATGGAAATATTGTAAAATACGTTTTGGAAAGTCAATTTAGTAGCAAAAATAAAAAAAAAAAAAATGGTCAAGGGCGACAGCGTTAGCATGCAGGGGGTTCCGCTAGAAAGTAGATAACTGTATTAATTCCAACCATTATTACATATGAGAAGCAGTTATGGCGCTCTGTTGGTCTTTTCAGGGTTCCGGTACTTGCAAGGAAAAAAAGGGCGAACAAATTAGGATGGGACCTTTATAGTGAGAGTCGGTGAGACGGACTGTCTGTCACAGCCTCATAATTTTTGAACCATTTGACATAAAAGTCTGAAGTAAGATTTTGGAAAAGTGGAAATTCAAAAAAGTAGTGGAGGTTTAGAGTAAAAATAAACAATTTTTTTTTACAAATATATTATAATATTTTTATTTTATTTTTTTTAAATAATTTGCACGTTTCAAAGGGGATATGATTACCCTTATACTAAGGATAAGGGTGTTTTGTGGAAAGGGGAAGAGGCAGAGAGAATTGGTGTAGTCGGTTTGAAACTCAGGTGGTATTAAGTTTCAGTGAACTCCAAGGGTGGCGTCCAGATAACTAGGGAACATTTTTGGTTGTCGTTGCTTATGATTCACAGTACTTTTTTCCATCCTCCTGATGTCATCATCACGATCAAGTTGCATTTTAGCCATATGACCAACCTACTGCCAGTGTTATGCCTTCGCAGTAGAGTTGACATAAGCTTTCGCAATTGATCGCCTTTTTTATTTATATGTGGAATAAATAGATGATTCTTGACATCAGGATTCAAACCGTGAACCTGCAGCGTGACAAGCGATGATTGGCCACCCTATATGGATATCAAATGAAAAGTAACGGTGATTTCAAAAATATACAGTTTCATTATTTTACTTCATCAAAAAGGTGCGTCCTCCAACCCCATCCCTCATATCTCTGAAACTACTGATTATTGGCTTTGAAAATACGCCACCTTTAAAAATTACTGGAAAACTACTAGATTTTAATATGTCGGTTTTCAAAAATCGTACACCAATGGAAGATAGACAAAATGGCATCTACCATCCGCCATCTTGATTTTCTCCGAACATCCGAATATTTATTCTCACTTCCAATTAAAGGACGAGTCGTTTGATATTCTTTATGGCACTACAGTTCGTTGTGGACCCTGGCGTCATCCAAATTCTGCCTCCATTTTGTTCGGTCTAAGGCGGTTGATATCCAGTTCACTATCCCTAGAACCCGAACATCCCTGGTCACGCCGTCTAGCCATCTCTTTCGGTAGCTGGCCTGAGTTCTGTGTCCTTAAGGATTTGAATTCATTAGGCGACTTGGTACCCAGTCTTCATTCATCCTTATCATCCATGTCCTACGTAGCGTGGTTATATCTTATTCTCCAGGCGCTTTGCTCAATCTGCACAGCACAATATATACATCGGAGTATATTTCGTTCGAATCGTTTAATACCCTTTTTGCAAAAACCGTTAGATGGCAGGAGGGAAAATAACTATGCATGCATAATTAAGATCATGGACTCTGTAGAATACATACAAAATTGTTTGACTTACGTAGTTGTTAAAGCAATAAAACTCGGTAAGTACTCGTACAAACAAAAATAAAAAATGAGAACGGCGTATATGGTGTGCATACTCGTAATATACATATAGTTCTTTGAAAAAAAATAATAATTTTATAAGGAAAACATATTTCATTTTCTAGCAAAAATGTTGAAAAAGGGCATCTTTTGAAAAGTGGGCGAATTTAAAAAATGTTTAAGATTACTTAGTCGGAGATTAGTGATCTAAATACACATTTTTTAGGGCTTTCAACCGTATTTTTCATAAAGCTTTATTTTTTTAAAGCTTTTCCCGAGTCCAATGTTAGATAAATACTTAACACAAGAAATTAAAAGACATGTAGTGATTGTTGCCATATGTACTGATCACAGTGTTCTCAAAATATCGCTCGATCGTTCATTCAGAAGGTTCGCGTCGAGTTGAAGGCTTCTGGCGGCGCAGTTTTGAAACGTTAAAAGCATACAACACATCCAAAAAGCAAACAAAGTCCGAAACTTATTCAACAAGTGTTCACCAGGACCCTGGAACGTTGATGAGGTCAATTACAAGGGACCTTCAAGTATCTGAGCGACTAATTCGCGGTGTGGTTCATGAAAACCTACAATATAAGTCTTATGCCACGAGAAGTTGTCAGTATATGTCGGAGGAAACGTAAAACTAGCGTGTGTTACTCAGCAATATGAAGCATCCGAAAGATCCAGGCCAACTTTGAATTTTTTCCGATGAACAAAATTTCGACCAGGACCAGAAAGTCCGTAGATGGAACGATAGATGGCTGTGTGCAAAGCTTTCAGACGTCCCTAGTTTTTCCCACAAGGTGAATGCTGCTGGATACATCGAGATATTAGAGGCAGTTGCTAAGCCCTTCAATTTGCCTTCAATTTTGAGCTAAGAATATGAAATTTGGTATACATATATGCTTTCTAGAATCCGAGTAGCAAAAGTGAAAAAAGTATGGCTTTTCTCAATATTTGTACTGGAAACTGTAATATATTGTCTAGGTAAAATTATGTAAATATAATACATTTTATCCGCACATTATACATTGTCACGCCCACATCTTGGGGGCGTTTTCTTAAAAAAAAACATATATTGCTTGTTCAAAGCTATTTACGGTGATAGTTAAGACTTATTGCGCCCGGTTTCTGATAAGAATACGTTGTAACAACAGTTTTGTGATAAAATACTCTCTGTATAGAAAGATATCATTGCATTTGTTTTACAAAATTCGCAACGTCATGCTCACTTTATTAGGCGTGAGTTAGAACATTTGAATAGAGTATCATACGATCTGGATGAACTGTAATTTTCCTTTATATGTTTTTTATATAACTTCTAAATTATTGATCCGATTTTGGTGACTTTTTTGGTGGGTAGAGGACTGCTCCATATGCTTTTAGGAAATGGCAATTAGCTGTTAGTCCCTTCCATTCGTGTGAAATAAAAAAATAACACGAACAGCAAGAGTGGTTGTGAGAAGTTAGGCCCAAACTAAGGAGCTAAATTTCTTCAAAATTTATTCTCGTGTTAAGCGTTCAATACCAATTTTTGAGATCCTAACCTATACATACATATTCTAAACCCACTCCATTCAATTTTAATAACTTTTATATGGAACAAACAAATTTCATCAAAATCCGTGCAACAGTTTTTAATTAGGCCCGCTGCGGAGGCGATGTTTAGAAGATTTTTGTATATTTTACCACCCTTCCGTCATATATCGATGATTTTCAGGTGGAACCAGTGAAAAGAATTATTAATTTTTAAGTAGATAAAAATATGTTAATGGCCTAGTTTACACTGCCGAATTTGGTCTATTTTTGGTAGGACAATAATTCAAACGACTTGGTTGAAAAACGATATTTAAGCAATATTTGACGTATCAAGTTTTGAAAAATTGTCAAAGTAAATCAATTTTAACACCATATCAAAACGACCCTATCTGGTGCAAGGCAATCTTTTTTATGTCTCTTTTGACATATTCCAGATTATTAGAATACTCAAACCACGCTTTTTTTAACAACTCTGAAACTGTTACAAGAAATGTTAAGCGTAAAAAGCTCATAAACAACATAGTCCAAGGACAACTGTCTTTTTTGTTGTCAAACGGCGGATTAAGGAGCTTAAATAAAATGTTTGTGTATGTACTGGGATTTGAATCTCGGTCAGCATGTTGAGCAGTCTAACTTACTAACCACTACAGATACTGCCGTCGTCCAAAATACTTAAATGTACGTAGAAGACAATTATTTTTCTACGTGCTTTGTATAGGGTATCTCGAAAATACGCATTTATTATTTATTTAGCGTATGAATATAATTCACAGGTTTAACATTTTAGAAAAGAAATGTTTGGTCCCTATGGCTAAAACATAGGCATTCAAGGTCACCAGAAAACTTACCCCCTGACTACGACATACATAAATATCTCTCTTATATCTGCCATTGTGGTCGCCGCAGCTCAGCAGATAATTGCGTGGGCTACTGCGCAGGAGGTTAAGGTTCGAGTCTCAAAAAAATATAAAAACACACCAACAAGTTTTTTCATGAACCCACCTCTCGCCAGCGTCTAACAAACGTCAGAGATTAAAACCTCAATTACGCCTTTCAGCACGACAGGACCTGTATGAGCTGATAGAGCGCAAATAATTATTTATATTCTAATTCTAACCATTTTGAATAAGAGAAAGCATGGATGGCCGAAGATGTGGCATGGGAAGCGTGTGGTCGAGTAAATAGAGAAGTTACTACAGAGACGAGGTCATACGGCCCGAACGGAAGTGCGCAGAAACGAACACGGAAACTTCGTAGTAGAGCCGCAGTCTTTGCTGAGGATCTGGGAAGAACATTTCTGCAGATTGTTCGGCGCTGACTACCATAGGACTGTTGGTCAGGCAGAATGATAAATTTAACTTGGACGATGACAGCCAACACTTTCGTTCTCCCGATCAATATGAGGTTAGTATGGCAATATTTAAACTCAAATCAAACAAAGCTGCTGGATCTGATAGCCCGCCGAGCTATTCAAAGCAGCGGAAGATGATTTGAGAAGAGCACCAACGTATTTTTAAAATCTGGCATCTCAGCATCTGAATCTGATGCCCGATCCGTAAACAAAGCAGCATTTCTCAACTGCACAAAACATCGCCTACAATATCTAGTCTGTTGTGCTTTCTGAACGTATAAATAACCTGACTGATCATTGAAGTTTTAGGCTACATAAGAACAAACTATACAGAGTCGTGTCTAGCTTAGGCATATTTGCCAAGCTCATTCGTCTATGTACTAGAGAAGATGATGAAGGATGATGCACGCTGCTTCGTCAAGGTTGCCGAAAACCTGTCCTAACCATCTGATGTCAGACATGGTCTAAGACAACAATGCCTTACTTATTTTAAGATAATACTGCTTATATACACCGACGGGGCGCTATCCTGCGACTTCTTCAACTTCTTAATTGAAAAGATAATACGAAACTCGAAGGCTAAAAAGGTGTGATACTAGCGCCTAAGTCGATCTATATATAAAGTCTATCAGTACACCCCACCTTATTCATCCATCTTAGAAGGATCGTACAGTTGGAAAGGCACCTCAGGTAACTTGGCGTGTGAGACTAACTGGACGCACCAAGAGAAGAACCGAACTGTCTAAAGAGGTTTGTTGGCTGAGGGCCTGACCGAACCTGGGCTGTACCACAATCCAAAGTTAGTACTTTTTAAAAATTCTTCCTGTTTACCTACATGGTTAAAATCTGTTGTATGTTTTTGGATTAGTACATCCTAGAACTCGTAATAACATGCAATAGGATAACAAATTACCTGCAAACTACCTCCAAACTTTCTTTACCAGCAAGTAGGTACCTTCCAGTTCAAAACTATCAATTCCACACTCCAACTTAAAGCGATAAACCAAAACTCTAACCTCTTAGTCGATATTTAAACCTAATCAAATTAGGTTCATTTCTTGTAGGTATGATACTTTGCCAAATTCTCTCCTGTCATCAGCACTGCACCCAATAGTTCCGGTGCAGTACATGCACACCTTCTCGTCCCCATTAAATCTGTGAAACTATGCTCCTTGGATAAACTTGGAAATTCCCGAGAATTCAAAATAAACTTTCCAGTAAAGTTTACGTGTTGTTTTTTCATGCACAAAACAAACTTTCCAAAGTATCTAGTATCCAGTTTCTGGTTTTCTGTATCCGCAACCCCAATCCAACTCTTATGTTCGGTTTGCATTGAAAGTCCTGCTTAAGGTGCATGTGCGCTCTACGGATATAAACTGCTAATGTGTAATCGCATGAACTATGATTAAATTTCCATTTGAGGAAATTGTTTTATAAAAGTTTCATCTCAAAGTTCTCCCTCGATCCGTGTTGATTCCTATCAAGAAAAAAAAAAAAAAATCCTTCGAAGTCTTCAAAGGACCAAAAACGGATGCTTGCAAGGTGAAAGGTACAAACCGTTCACAAGCAGCCAGTACTTAGTGAAAGAGTTCAAAGTATTTATTTTTGAACACTTTGCATTAACATAGAATAAAATCTTGACCTTATCGACCTAAGTCCTTTTTATAATGCCGGATCCGAAATAAATCTCCTTAATTAACTGCAAGTGGGAGAGATGGAAAGCACTTTTTGATTGCCTCATGACGACCTTAATACGGGTCAAGGATATGCGCACAAGTTACTTGACTTTGAAGCAAGAATTGTGGGTAAATAAAATAAAAAAGGCAATTTCGTATGGGTGGGCCGGGCCAAAAGAAAATTAATTCTACTTTCTTAGATAAACATGTGGAAGTGAGGTATTGAAGGACTCCAATGATGTAATATCCTCTATGGATAGGGTCTTTGTTTTCAATGTGCTGTTGTTGAGTGTTGTTCAAATAAGCATTCACACTGAATAAATATAATTTTTGATGAGATGGTGATGCCCTAAGCAGCTTACTCGAGTAATTTCGGGCTTAAGTGTTTCTGGAATCATTAAATTTTAAGAGTATTGAATTATATCGTAATTTTCAAAAGTCTAGGTATTAACATTGTAAACATTGATTGAGTAAATGGCTCTTAAGGTTTCTCTAAGAGTTTTTTTTTTTAAATTGGTTGATTGAGAACGGTCGAAGTAGGCTCTCAGTAGTTAAGAGTGAAGTCCGAAGGAACTCGTACTCGTACTCGTACATCTCTTCAGTAGGATCTTTGCTATAAGAGATGACATACTCGTAAGAAAGTTAAGTAATCACATAGTCGATTTTGTTTTCGGTAACTGCTATGTGTGCTACTTGGATGAGCTGGAAATTGAAGGAGTCGCAATAGTTTGAGTTTGCTTCTTATGAAATAAGGGTCTACGAGTATTTAAAGAGCATCTATAAAAGACTAGCAAGAGTCTGTAGTAACTACACGTGATACGTAGGTTGTTTCTGCCTACCGCGAGAGAGTGCCTAAATTACTGATATCAATGATAAAGACTTTAACAACACAGCTTTTAAATGATTAAATAGCAGAGATCATTGCTCAAAACAGCCACTGATCAACAGAAAGTGCGACAGGATAGGCCAGACTTGAAAAAAAGACGTCATCTACTACTTTGAACATACAAAAAAGAGAGTGAGCTCAGAATACTATTGACAATACCCCAAGCATGGTATTAGTGTTGCTACTGTTTCGACTTGACCATCTGCCCTGTTGAAAAAATTCGTCAAGTAGGAGTCGGGGCTTACGCAGTTAGTTTTCCGTACCCCTACTTTAAGTGTATTTTTGGGCTCCCTAGAAAACCAATAAAGACATGTTGATGAAATTTAAATGTAAAGGGTTTTCCTCTGTATTTAGTCAAAACTATGCAAAGTTTCTTGACTAATAGACGTTTTAGAGTCTACGCCAATGGCAAAGCATCGTCTCTACAGCACGTTTATGCAGGGGTGCCCCAATGCTCAGTTCTCGGTCTAGTGCTTTACAATGTTTACACCTCTGACATCCCAAGGCTCCCAGCATGTGAAACAGCTATCTACGCTGATGCAACGGGCATATTTCATCGCATGAGTTTAGTCTCAATATTGAGACTAACTTGTAAAATGTGATTAGAATATTAGTCGATTATTTTAACAAGTGGAAAATAAAGCTTAATGCCGGAAAAGTGCAATCAATCTTTTTCAGCCGAAAAAGAAAGAGTTGCTGTCTGCCGAACAATCCGCTTAACGTGTGTGGTATAAGAGTCGAGTGGAAACCTAGTGTTAAGTATCTGAGAATTCATCTAGATGAAAAACTGACCTTCAAAGAACACATTTCCAACACCATTAATAAAGTAAATATTGCTATCAAGATGCTTTATACGTTTATAAACAGGACGTCCATACTAAGCAGCTTCAACAAAATCGTAATCCACAAAGTAGTATTTCAAGCAATATAAAATAAAATGCCAAATATGGTGAAATTGTGCAACAAGTCACATAAAGAAGCTACAAGTGTCGCAAAACAAACTGCTGAAAATGATGCGTAACCTATCCAGATACCATTCTACCTCTAATCTTCATTTCCAATCGAATGTTGAACTCATCTCCGATAGAATCATTAAGTTGACAGACAATTTTGTACAAAACTGTGCTTTTTCAGATAATCCTCTTAAAAACCAATTAAATGTTTGAACATATTCTTCCTCTTGTTTCAATTCATGTATCTATTTGTTTATTTATTTATTTATCTTATCATATAATCACTTATTTATATTTATATACGTATTCATAATTCATTTATTCATGTATGTATTTGTTTATTTATTTATTTATTTATTTATATATTTATTTATTTATATATTTATTTATTATTTTATTTATTAATTTATTGATAAATTTACTTATTTATTTATTTATTTATTTATATACTTATTTATTTATTTTTTCATAAATTTATTTATTTATTTATTTATGTCTCTGTTATTTTGTGTTTTTATCTTATTATACACATATACACTTTTATTTACTATTATTTATTTGTTTAATTATTTAATTATGTACTTTTTTTTTTTTTTGTATTCTTCTTATTGAAGGTTTTTCGTAGTTTCCTTCAGAGCAAATTACTTTTTTTTTTCATTTTCCCTTTATTTTAAAGTTCTAAATATCGAATCTCTGTATGTAAATTGTGTAGCAACAACCTTAATGTAAATGTTAGTAAGAAAATAAAAGATCTATCTATCTAAATGTAAAGGATGATTTAATTGGAGGTAACAATTTAAATGTGATAGACTGCGGATATTTTTATGTCAATATAATGATGAGACATTGACATTAAACATGAAAGATGATATCAGCAAAATAGGCGCCACGGCTGGTCTCGCAGACTTTCGCTCTCTTCTATTACCTTTTGGCACCAATCCTGCGGTAGTTTAAAAATAAGTCGTCGAATCTTGTCCTCTAGTTCTGAAATCGTTTGAGGGTATTGGCATACGCCTTCTTCTTCATATAACCCAAAAAAAAAAATACAACTGCGTGAGATGACGTGACTGGGAAAATTTCTTTCTCGCGCTGTGTAACAGGTAACACCATGTTGTTGAAACTACAAGTCTTCCACATCAATATCATCCATATGATGCCAAAAATTATTTGCTATCATGTCCCGATAACGTTTACCATTGACTGTTACAGCAGCACCACGAGAATTTTCGAAGAAGTACCTATGCCCAAGTCACGCCAAAATCCGCACCAAACAGTGACTTTTTGAGAATGCATGAGTTGTTCTTGAATGGCCCGTAGATTTTCGAGACCCCAAATGCGATAATTTGTGTTTGTTGGTTTACGTATCCATTCAGGTAAAAGTGAGCCCCATCGCTGAAGATGATCAACATCAACTTGGTAGTTCTAACATCCAATCAACACCATGACGCTTGTTCGTTTCGAATGATGTCTTCGGTCCGTTCATATGAGATGCCGACGATTTCAGCTCTCCCCCTTCAATCTGTGGTTTCTCAAGATCAGATTATAATTTCTTTTTTTTTTCGATGTTTTCCTCTTTAGTTGGGGTTGATAGTCTTCCACAGCTTGGGTCGTCTTCAACGCTCTTTCGGCTACGTTTGATTTCGACTACCCACTTTTTAACTATCTTTTTTCTATGGCTAAAGCTGCCACCATATCTTCATGGACCTGCTTCGGAGTAAAATGTTGTTTAAACAGGCACTCTATAACAGTACTATGTTAGAGTTTCTCCATTTTTTAAAAATTACTTTGCCTCACTTAAGCACGTGTGTGAGCCGAACAAAATGCAACACAGCAATGACACTTCATAGAGTTACACTTAGAATATTGGGAAATAAAAAGGGGGAAGTAGCAATTCAGAGTAAAAACTATTTCTATGGTAGGCTTTCCAGTCCACCCTCGTACGTCAAGTTTCTGCTCCCTAAAAGTGGAAACTTCTCCCTGGAAGGTTGGCATTCTGCAGCCTTCAACGAACTGTCCGTGCACTTATTTGATCCTCAATTTGTGCACAGATCCTTCTTGATGACATAAAAATAAGTTGGTCAGTTGTTTTTGAGTTTTTTCGAGGCTTTTCTCGATTTTCACAGACTTTCTTAGATTTTAAAGAATTGATTACAAAATTTTCAAATTTGTAAGTTTTACTTTCTGCTCTTAGCCGTTGTACCAAATTCCTTTCTTCTAGATCACAGCTATCATATTTAATTATGTACATTCGACATACGTTTTTCAGAAAATGATTCCAATTATCGACTTGGAAAATGCACTTAGTCATAACTAGACAATATGATTTGTCAATATTTTCGCATTTAAAGGACTTTTTCAGGATACCACTATAACAGCATATTGCTCCTGAGTATGAGATATGTATATGTATAAACGAGCACAAAAAGATACATATTTCGATAGAAATTGTATTGAGATACCTTTCACTCAAGTAAAATATTATCTACTCGTACAACAACCGAAAGTGATGTTTTACCACAAGCGTTAACTATTTCAAATGGGAGATAGAGTTAAAAGAGGAGAAATATGGTTGAAACTTAAAAGCAATGTTGCATTCGAAAGCACTGAAAATAAATTTAATTGCAAGCAAACGAAATTTGTTATACAAGTTATTACTCAAATGCTATGCTCTTAATCATCTGCTACGCTCGTCAGACGAAAACTTGACGATAATTTTCCTCCGAAACGAGAACTCAATTAAATGCTTTGCTTCTAATGAGTGCAGCTCCTTTGGTTGCTTAATCACTTTTCCATTTGATGTGTTTAATTTATCTACTAAATGCATATGTCTGACAATGTGGCAGAATCTAGAACGGAAAAAGAGCGATGAATGAATGAAGTGGGATTGACAATTTTAAAACTTGACTAAACAAATGCAGATAGGAGGGATTGTGATTGTACGTCAAAAGAAAGGATGTAAATCGTTCAAATCTAAATATTGTTACGTCAATAATTACCTGTGATGGTATATTATAAAATAGTTCTACTAAGTCTTAAATACTTGCAAACTTTCTCCACAGAAGCAGGTACAACTCGCAATTCACTGATGTCTACTTTCATTTTAGTCTTATTTTCCTGTTGTCTTCTTTGCTATCCTTCCCTACGCTGCACTGCAGGAAATATTAAAATTTTATGAATGTTCCGTGCAGGCCAGAGATCAAATCATCACACACCCACTCACCAAAAAAAAAGAGAATAAAAAGAAAAAAATGCAGCCGAAATCCTTATCCTTCTCACTGCTACAACAGTTTGAAGCGTGACTCATTTTATTGGATTTTCTCCGGGACTTGGATCAACCACCATCATCATGGCAAAGCATGCACCTAGCATATCAATTAAACCGTTTTTACAGCCTGTTCCTGCATACTGTCATGTAGAGAAAATGTTAAAAAAAAAACTGTCTGATACATCGCCTCCAGGATTGGATTGAATAATCAATGTTGCCCAAAACATGTCCTACTAGTAGAAGAAAGAATTCACATATTTTTCATGTCGTCCTTGTTTTCGATGCTTCCTAAAAGAATGCTTTGTCTGATTGATACTGCCATAAAAATGCATATTTCGGAAAAAGTGGAATAAGGAAAGATTTATTCTACACATAACGACTGAACTTTATGGTTTTTGGCTGTTGGAAAAATCGTTTCTTGATTAAAAGTAATGGGTTGCAAGGGTTGCTGGATAAGTATACGTACGAGTACCTAATACATATTTTCAAACAATATCCTGCAGACCTAATCGATTCCATTACGAGCAATTCCAAATGGCAAATTACGCTATTTCTACATAGATAAAAAAAAATCTCATCTTGGCCAATCCTTCAGCAGCCTACGAAAGTGAACAGCCTAATTGGTATAATCTTGAATTTCCATGCATGAAGGCAAATATGTTTTGCACAGTACGATTTCGGTTTAAAACTTTATTTTAAACTCGAAGTGTTCGAAAGATACATATCTGGTTAAGAAAGTTCCTAACAGGGAATATTATACGACCAATAGACAAAGTAAAGGGTGTCCCAAAACTCACGCAAGATTTGAATTTTGCACCATTTGTGGGGTAAAGTGTTACAAAAAAAAAAAAAAAGACAGCATGACAGCTGACAGTTCAGAGTTATTAAAAATGGAATGCTACATGAAAGAACAACGCGATTTCATTGCTGAGCAATATTTTAAACATAATGAAGGTTTGGCAGCTACAGTTCGCAATTTTCGTGCAAAATATAGTCGGAATATTGATTTAACTTCATCAACTGAGAAGAGATTAATTCAAAAATTCATGGAGACAGGATCAATTAGTGATCTTAGACACTCTGGCCGTCTTTCAACAAGTCATTCAACACAAAACATCGAAGCAGTTCGTGAGAGTGTTGTTGAGAGTCCAGGAACATCAATTCGGCACCGTGGTCAAGAACTGGACATTTCTAGAAGCTCTCTACAGTGTATTCTCACAAAAAATTTGCATCTTCATGCATACAAAGTGCAATTGACTCAAGAACTGAAGCCTACTAACCACGCCCAGTGAAGAGAGTTCGTTGAATGGATTATGGAGTGGATGCTGATTTAATGTCGCATACAAGATCCTATCTAACGTACTGTGTGAACGTCTCAAACCATTCTGCAACCCGCTTCTGGACCGGCAGATCGACTATAGATCAAATTTTCACACTGAGGCAAATCCTGGGAAAGACCAATGAGTTTCAAGTCGAGACTCACCACCTATTCATCGACTTCAAGGCCGCATATGATAGCATTCATCGTCAGGAGCTTTATGTGGCGATGGCCGAATTCGGGATCCCGGCAAAAGTGATCCAGCTTTGTAGCGTGACGCTGGAAAACACGCGCTGCAACATGCAATTTGGAAGTAGTTCCTCCGAACTATTCCGAACATGCACCGGATTTCGGCAAGGAGACGCACTATCATGTGACTTCTTTAATCTACTGGGGTATGCAGACGATATCGACATCATCAGTCGCTCTCAGCGTGCCGTGATAGAGTCTTTTACGGCGATTGAGGAACAGGCGAAATTTATTGGCCTTGTAGTAAATGAGGATAACAACAAACAAACAAGCATCTGTCCACCACCTAGGACAGAACGTCACTATTGATAGCAACAATTTCGAGGTAGTTAAGGAGTTTATCTACCTCGGAGTAAATATGAACTCCACAAATGACATCCTAGTGGAAATCCGGTGAAGAATTACCCTAGGAAACCGCTGCTAGTTCGATTTGGCAAAACATTGGGTTCAAAACTCCTAACTCGAAGGACAAAATGTATGCTCTACAGAACCCTTATCCTGGCAGTTCTGCTTTATGGCGCCAAGTGCTGGACGATAAGCAGGAAGGGAGAGCTGATACTGGGCTCCTTCGAAAGAAAAATTCTTCGGCGGATTTTTGGTCCTGTGTGCGAGGAGGGCGAATGGAGGAGAAGATACAACCGCGAACTCTATGAGCTGTATCAAGATGTGGATCTAGTCCAAAAGGCCAAAATACGTCGACTACATTGGCTCGGCCACATCGAGCGAATGGACAATAATGCTCCAGCTAAGAGGATCTTCGAATCCCAGCCGCCAGGTTCGAGACGACAAGGAAGACCGAACCTCCGTTTCAAAGACCAAGCCATCGCGGATGCCAGAGCGCTTGGTCTGGATAACTGGAAGCAACGTGCCCGAGATCGCAGAGGATGGAAGGCTACAGTGTCTCAGGCAGAGACTCTTCACGGGTCGGGAGCCCGTTAAGTAAGTAAAGTAAGCTGATTTTTAAACAAAATCATCTTCAACGATGAGGCTCATTTTCATCTTGATGGCTCTGTTAATCGTCAAAATTGTTGAATTTAGGGTTCAGAAAATCCACGAGTGATTGTTGGGAAACAAATACATGCACAACGTGTCACTGTTTGGTACAGATTTTGGGCTGAGAGCATCATCGAACCATTTTTCTTTGAAAATGCGGCTGGTCCGGCAATAACAGTTAATGGTGCTCGCTATCGCGACATGATACTCGTAATTCAGTTTTTTGCGCCTAATTTGCAGGATATGGATGTGGACGACGTGTGGTTTCAACAAGACGGTTACTGCATGAGTCATTTCGTGGTCGTGTAATTTCCCGTTTTGGTGATCAGAATTGGACGCCCAGATCATGCGATTTAACGCCGTTGGACTTTTCTCTTTGGGGTTTGTTGAAGTCTTACGTTAAGTCTAATTTTGGGGTACCATTTACATGCTTAGATATCATGGATGGACTTGGTAAATTAGCTCCTTCTGCCCTATATGTATTATGTATCTACATACAGAGTGTATCGTAAAGGAGGCCCCCTACTTTGGGGTTCGGTAGAGCACTATATTCCGAGCAATGGATATGTTATGCTCAGGGGTCCAACTTTTGTCATTATGCCAAAAGAGACCAATATCTCCTATACCAATTATGGCAAAGGTTTTCGAAAAATTGATCCTAAAATGTCTTTGCAAAATCATGGAAGAAAGAAGTCTAATCCCGAATCATCAGGTCGGATTTATAAATAAACATTCCACGATAGACCAAGTGCATCGAATTAAGGATGTAGTGGAAAAAGCATTGAAAGGAAAAAAGGTTTTTTCGGTGCTATTTTTAGATATTGCTCAAGGTTTGGTATAAGAGCCTTGAGTTCAAACTTTATAGGGATTCAACTAGAACCGATTTCGATACGAACAAGAATTTTTTTATAATTTGTGCGCGCCAAAGGGGACATGAATACCCTTAAATTATTTCAGGGCACGGGCGTTTGTAGAAAGTGAGAGAGAGAGATTGGTATACTAGGTTTGAAACTCAGGTGGTATTAAGTTTTAGTAAACTCCAAGGGTTGCGTCCAGATAACTGGGGAGCATTTTTGGTTGTCTTGGCTTATGATTCACAGTATTTTTTCAGTTCTCCTGATGTCATCATCACGGTCAAGTTGCATTTTCAGCCATATGACCGCCCCACTGCCAGTGTTATGCCTTCGTGTTGTGAGCTTCGCAATTGATCGACATTTTTATTTATTTCATGTGAAATAAGTAGATGATTCCTGACATTAGGATTTAGACCGTGAACCTGCAGCGTGACTACCGATGATGTTACCACTACACCACGGCCACCCTCAATTTATATATATATTCGGAAGTAAATAAAATTAAAGTACGTGTTCCACAAGGAAGTGTACTAGGACCAACCTTGTATCTGTTGTATACCAGGCATATAACGGCGGATAACAATACCATGATGGAAGATAAACAGTCTTCCAATATTCAATACAGCCAAGTATCTTGGTATGACTTTGGACGCGAAGTTAAATTGGAAAGAGCACATCAAAAAGAAAAGAGAAGAACTAAACCCGAAATATAGAAAAATATACTGGTTACTGAGAAGAAACTCAGATATGTCTACCCTGAACAAAATCATGCTATATAAGCAAGTATTGAAGCCTGTTTGGATGCACGGCATCCAATTATGGGGTTGTACAAAGAAAACAAATATCAAAACTATACAGTCATTCCAATACAAAATCCTTCGTGGAATAGTAAATGAAACTTGGTATATAAGAAATAACTATTTGCATGTAACCTAAAAATAAACATTGTGATAGAAGTGGCTAGAAAACACGCTACGACACACAACAAACGACTTCAAAACCATATCAACTCCGAGATAGAAACCGTCCTAAATGTTCGAGACAATATCCGGAGATTGAGAAGAACCAAGCCTCATGAGCTAATAGTCTAAAAGCGGTGCTGTGAAATGAGGCAAATGCCAAAATTTGGCCTTATTTCGCTTTGTGAAAGTGGAATAAGACCAAATTTTAGCATTAGCGTAAAGAATTCATTTGAGAGGCCATCGCATCCACAACGGGTGACAGTTTGGTGCGCGCTGTAGACGGCCGGCGGCATGTTCGGGATGTATTTTTTTTTTAAAACGACGAAGGCGTCACTGTCACGGCGAATTCTTTGCGCTATGGCCAAATGATAACCAACTTTGAAGAAATTGTTGTGAGCGACTTGTGGTCCAACAGGACGGAGCTACGTGCTACACAACACAGGCAAATGGCCATCGAGATCGTATGATCTGACCCCCGTTGGATTTATTTTTGTGGCGCTATGCTGAAGATCATGTCTATACAGATAATCCTCAAACTTTGCAGCACTTAAAAACCAACATCCGTTAAGTTATGGCGGCAATACAACCAGAAATGTTCCGAAAAGTCATCTAAAATTCCCTCACAAGAATCGAAGTTTTTTAAAAACTCCCGTGGTGACCATTAAACCGATGTTGTATACCATACATAATGGCATAGTCCAAACTTTAAAACAGTAAACAAATTTCATTGAATTCTAAATTAAAGTCCTAAAGTACAAAATGAATAACCCTGCACAATGTTTGTAAATAAATACCTATTCCTACATTTGGTGTGCATTGGTAACAAACTCGTGCGAAAAATTACCACAGTGTATGCCCCATTTGTATTCAATTAAATTTTGTAATTGTCAAAAATGTGTCATTTGTTAGTAGGCATATACAACACACAATTTTATGACTACATCCAAAGTTTGTTTTACCACGTATTACTATGGGGCAATTCAGATTTCCCCCACAAATATAATAATTCGGTAATTCAACTGAATCGATTTACGAAAATAATTGTCCGCACTATCGGACGGACGGACGTACGTACATACGAGTATGTATGTAGAATAGTGTAAAAGTTCACAAAACATTGAACGCTCTTCTTCAAAATATTTCATCATTCCAAGTGAATTAAAATGAAAAGTGAAACTAACTACAAAATACCCCCGCATACGGCAGCACAACAGCTAACGCCATCAAATTTAGCATCTGCTGCTACTGGTAGATGCATCGTAATCGTATTTATTAGTACAAACAAAAATAATAAAAACGCCCAAAAAGGCGAAAAACTCATACCTACATATATGCGTATATACGGTATATATATGTATGTATTACATAGACTTAAAAATCACAAATAAAAATTGATATGCTAGGGACAGCACTTGTCCGGTGTTGGTAGACTATCTACCACCAGGTATGTGCTTCGGTCTCACCGAAACGTGCCTTGCATTAACGTCTCTATTTATTTTTATTTTGTAGGTACGAGTATGTCGGCAAAAAACTTTCATAAAAAGCGTTTTTTTTTTTTATTATTTATTCTGCGGCTGTCCAAATTCAGGCTCTGTTCCGACGGGTCTTCTCGTGCATACATTCTTTTTTGTGTAAAAATTCACTTCACAGATGTGCAACAATATTGAAAATACGAGTACAGCTTTTAACATTTTTATTTAATATTAAACTAGGGTGGCGAAAATTTCGAAATATTGAAATGTTGAGTATGTCATCTGGAAGAGAAATAAGAGTCGCAAAAAAACCTTTGAAAATGATGTTTAACCTATCCCGACATGCTCGTAACTCAACTGTTGACCTGGGGAAGACGACCAATGATGAGTTTTGTTAATCCACTTAGAAATAAATTATGTGATGAAATGTACTTCTTTTCTTTTAATGGCAGTATTTATTCCAATCAACATTTCCATCCACCCGACCAAAGTGAGGTGAAGATAGCAATATCTAAGTTTTAATCTAACAAGTTTGCAGGAGCCAACGGTCTAACGGCCGTGCTTTTTGGTACGGGACATACATGAACTGATCTGTAAAGAATGAAAGTATGCCCGATGAATGGAACATCTTCATTGTTTGCCCGATCCTTAAAAAGGGAGACGCTTTGAACTGCGCTATCTAACATCGCGTAAAGATCCTATCTGCCGAAATTTCTTCTATCTAGGACATTTTTTTTCGATTAACAAATTATGGTTGGTATGGGCGTAAAATAACGTGCGTCTAATCTCCATCCGTATGATTCTTTAACACCATATGGATCTGCTTTTGGTGTTTCTTTTGAAGGTCTTCCAACTGCTCTATTTTCTAGCTTTTGTTGATAGTGGCACGAAGCATTAGCAACCTGAGCACAAAATTTCAGCACCTCGGCAGTACTGGAAACAGTGTATGGAAAACATAAGCATTGATCATTGCCAAATCGAAGAAATCACCCACGCCTACCATATGATAATTGCACACTCTAAAAATCGGTGGACAATTAATATATACGTTCTGAGCTATTTTTCCAGTCTGGGATTGCGGATTCGTTGTTAGAAACGGCTTAAGGCTGAACTATAATAGTAGAATGCTTTCGTACGACCACCTCCGAAACAGAGCGAATACACATGATTTGTATTGTGCGACCATAATAGCTTTTTGCTTCGATTCGTTAAGTTTCGTTCACTTTTGCTCACTTACGAAAGAGCGAATGGATTCGCTCTTTCGAAAGTGTACGTATGAAAACTTGACAAGCGGTCCCCCATCTAAGTACTAACAGCGGGCGATGGTGCTTGATTTCGGTGATCGGACGAGAACTTTTGCTTCCGAACCCATACGCCTATTATGGGCTACTTGAGCAATTGACAGTACTGAAGGAAACTTAACGTAGAATTATGACATTAGCTTCCGATTGCTTCCGACTATTATAGTTCAGCCTTTAACCTCAATGTATGTCGACACCAGCCGAATATTTTTTTTTATCTTTCCATAGCACAATAAGCAGTGCCCTTATACTCCTCTTTGTAGTATCTTTTCTGCCATTGGCCGAAGTGCTTGTCAGGTGACAGCTTTCATTTGTTGACGCGGGTAGCACGACCTGTTCCCAACGCATAAATGTATCGTTAAGAGACCAAGGCATTTATGTAGCTTCAACAATATGGCCGCTATCAACTGTCAAAGTTCGGAAGTCCCTATTGGAAGACCCTGTATATGAGTAGCCAGTAGAATCGGGGGCTTGTTGGGCATATACTCGTATTGAGTGAAAAAACTGATAATTTTTGTAGATGATGCGGGTATTGACGATGCATTTGCTTGAGACGATGGGCCTGTTTGAGACGATACCCTCGCTTCTGAAAAAGATGCCTCTTGCTGTTGCTGTTGTACTGTGGAAGGAGAAGGCACTCTGCTGGCAAAGAAAGATTACTGAGATTCACGATCAGATTTATAGCTTTACTAAGAAAATAAGTTGAAGATGACATCATCAATTCAGCGTCGCAGAATTGTTCTTCATATTCTACCCACGTGATAATCTAGATCCTTTACACTGTTGTCATTATTGAAGTAGCCGGACATTCATTATTTTTTAGATCTGTTTTTCACTCATTTTCGACAAATTGTATATCCGCTTTCGTTAAGCTTGAGTAAGAGCCACTTTCTTTTTCTCTTTTGGTAGTTTCTCAAACATTCCCATAACCAAATATCAAAAAGATACGCACATTCTACAGATACAAGGTAAATAAAGATAACGCGACTGATGACGGTAATGAAATTCAAGTAAATACCAAGATTATTCAATGAAGAAAATGCAAAATTCATTCAAAGAACCCGGCCGCCGATGGCCGGTGGGGGTAGATTAATTTGTGGAAACACATAAACCACTTTGATTATCAGAAAACATAATCGATTTTCTATTCACTAATCATTTGTTATCATCCATAAGCAACTAGAATATAGTGCATTGATTCAGGTACTTGCACCTGTGTGTTTTTAAAATGTTTTTTTTTTTTTTTTTTTAAAAAAACTTTTTGTGCAATTTTCCAAAACTTGGTATGTCGTGTCCTTGCATATATCAAATATTGGTTAAATGTCGGTTTTCAAACAAAATCGCTTAAGTTCTATCCGATAAATAACCAATTTTCAAAAACTCGATACAAAGTAAAGTACCATTGTAAAACTTTTTATTTGTACGGGTATAACTAAAGACACATAAAAAATGCACAAAATCCGTTTTCGAGAATTTCTATTTTTCTCAAATATCGACCATTTGTACCGTTAAGTTTGCCTCGAATTGTGATCTACAGACTCTAGATTTGAAGTAAAGACAGATAGACAGAATTGAGAGAACCACTTTTTCGAGTTTCTCTATTAAGTTTGATCAAAATCTCGAGATCGAAAATGTTCAGGAAACCAATACTTGCCCTTATATGAGTAGGTGCAAACTTTTCACTTCACAGACCAATAATTTTTTCTTCACTCAAATTGAAAACTCGACTACACAAGAACAACCCTTAAAAGAGATGTAGTGATTTGCGTATTCAGCAGCGAACATATGTAAAAAGGCACTGAGCAGAAAGTTCGACTAAACATTAAAAAGAACAAAGCAATCCAATGCTAACTGTGATCTTAACTGCTCTTTTCCGTAATTGTTCACTGTGATCACTGCTTAATGAAAATCGCAGTTAATCTCATCTCTACTTGTATACACCGACGATATTGACAGAATTTGAAGAACGTAGCGTTCTGTCAGTGTTGCGTTCGTTAGTATTGAAACAGAAGCGGCGAAAATGGGTTTAGCCATTAACGAGGATAAAATAAAATGCAAAGAACACTCAACATCGGCGACTTGGACAGAATCTCACAATAGACAGCTAATTTTGAGAAGATATAAAAAAATCTTAATTCGATTGTGGTTATATCCTTTTCCTTATAACCTTTCCTAACTCCGCCACTACAAGAAAAAAAAAAAAAACAAAGTGTTTTAAACTAGTTTACATACTCGTATAGCGGAAGATCTACGAGTTCATACAAAGCGAAAAGTAAGTAATACCAGTTGTTATATTTATTATCGTTTTGGCGTTTATCGATTCAATATCTTGAAGCCAATAGTGTGAGTAAATGCAGCTGCTTACTTGTGAAATATTAAGTACCTTTTAAATGTGATTCACATCTGATTTGTACATTCGACGATTCCAGTCATTGTCAAGTTGACTTAAAACGATTTAACGTAAATAATCCGTTTGCATGACACCGCTGGGTTGACTTGTATTAAATAAAAAATTAATAAATACTGAAGTTTCCCAAACACAAGCACTTAGTCGAATTCATTCATGTGGACTGGTGGTGGGAGTATGTAAATACTTTTGGAGGAATGTAAATTGGTACCACCCCCCTGACATGTGAGTGGTCAGAAATTGTCGGCGAATAAATGGAAAAAAAAAACACCAAACTCCCTCGATGGTACTCGTACTTCATTCTAGTATCACGGTGTAAATTTACCAACAATAACACACAAGAGCTGAGGTTCCGCTTCGATCCAGTGAGTGATTAAAAAGTGGTAAACTTTACTTAACCTGACTTAAAGCATGCACCTAGGTCGAAAGGTGGATGTAGGCAGAATGGATTGCATTGAATTTCCAGAGCTGTTCAACGAATGCGAGTAAAATAATTAATATTTGCTTAATGGACGCCGAAGTTGGACTTCGTTTTGAATTTGCGTATTGTTCTCAGATTTTTATTGACGTAGATATTTCTCTCGTCTGTTTTATTTTTTTTATTTTTTGTGTGTTGGCCCTGAATAACTTTTGCATGAATGCGCCTTATACCGTGGTGATACAGCTTTTATTCCGGTAAATTTACTGTATTTGTGAGAACCTTGCTTTTTGTAATAAATATACAAGTACTCGTATATGAAATATGAGAAAATGTAATTGCATGCCAAGTGGTAAAGGGATTTTTGCAATTTAATCGAGTATGTTATGCTTCGAAATAGGTAATGCAATATTTGTGTGGTATTTATTCATTCTGACACGGTGGAAATGGTACACTACTGTAGTTGGCTTATCTGACCGCTTGTTGTCCTGGTTTTGTGGCATTTATTATTGTTCAACTTCTGGACAAAGTGGAATCTTATCGGCGCATTTTATCGGTTGTGTCATTGGCCTGAACTGAATTTGGTGTACCTATATACTCGTACCCTACTCGCGTGATTGTAGGTATTCTCCGCTTACGTAAGTGAGGCTTTGGGTATTCAACATAAAAGCATACATGCGTACGGTGGAAAGTGCCTTTCACATTTAGGATTTTTGAAATCTGTCGTCATTCTGATGATTGACTTAATGACAGTTTACATTTAGGACTATCCGGTGATGGGGAGAAGGGCAAGGGTACATGAAAGAGTTTAGGATTTGATAAAGAGAAAATGTGTCAGTTGTAGCTTCTCGTAAATATTGAGGAGGGCAATTTATGTTACATAATTGTTTTGTTAATAAATGTGGTGTAAGTAATGGTACAGAAGTGCGAAGCATCCAACATTTCTGCGGTGTTCGAGCGAAAACAGATACATATTTATAGAGTCACAGAGGTTCTTTTTAGCCTTTTAGTCCAACTGAATTGGGAAAAGATGTCTGTGACTGCATACATAGATACTAACTGCATGATTTCAACTATCGAATGATTTCGTTGATTGGAAAAAAAAATAAAAAATTCTCGGGATATTGGAACTCAAAATCAAATATCTATAACAGAATTCCAATAACTTCGGGGTAATGCGTACATATAATTTTGAAAAATGCGTAATATAATACCCTATAGTGAATTTTAAAACCTAAAATTTTGATCGTCACAGTTTTTCTCGTATGACGCCGTTTTCGAGATATTTATGCTCAAAAACCACCATTTGTTACATTTTGGAGTACTTACAATTTTCGATCTCTTTTTTTTTTTTTTTTAAATTCTCCATGGTAGAGAATTTGAAAAACTAAAATTTTTTTGTAATAGTTATTATCGTACGATGCCCCGTTTTTGAGATATTCACATTCAAAAGAGTTTCCACCATTAGCCTCGGTTTAAAGTCGCACATTTTGGGAGACTGCGTATTATAGTACTATACGTGCGAACTACTTTCGAAAACTTTAAGCAGAATTTGGTTTACTCTTATAGAACATTTTAAAACCTAAAATTTCGGTTTTTTCCGTACGACGCACCATTTTCGAGATATTTGCACTCAAACAAGATAATTACAATTAGCTTCGGAGAAAAGTTCATTCAGCGAACTATCGAATTAAATTATCTAACTAAATGAAAGAAAAATAGAGTGAGTGAGAGTAATTGGAGAAGAAATGATTTATTGGCTGTACACCCTTGCTGTCAGACCTACACACGCACTGCTGCAATTTTTTGTATGACTATGATTGCGCACCACGCCAACAACGCCCTTAATGCCATAACGTACAAATGGAAGCATGACTGAGTATTCACTGACTTTTTGATGCAGATAACATTGACCAAAAATATAAGTATGGAAGTCACTTATCACTTCTCTCTCCTCTCCAGCCAGCTCGATTTTTGCTATCTGCCTTCAGTTTCGCACAACTAGTTGGTTAAAGTCCAACTTTGCGCTTCACTTTGGATTGAATCTTTCTCTGCTGCGTTGTCCCACCGGGGTGAACTGATAGACTCTCTGAAATAGTACACTGGTTTCCATACCCTTAAAAGTATGATCCTTTCTGATGCAAGGATTAACTTAAGATGGATTCAGCCGTAAGAAATCGAATGAGGTTTGATCTGCTCTCCAGAGTTTTGGTCTATTGGAAATTTTTTAAGAAAAAAATCGAACCCTTTATTGAATCTTAACCCCATCACTGGGTCTTATCAATTTAAACAACACAGCCTTAAATGGTGAAAAGGATTTAAACAAATTAAGCAACCTGAGAGCTTTGCTCGGAATATTCAGTGCCCATTGCGTCTTGGGAAAAAAGTACTATGAATAACGTATGCAACAGACCTACTGTGCAGATTTTGCCTAAAGGAAACATCTTTCCATACCGTCACGGAATGTCCAGCAATCTTCCGCTTTAGAAAGAAAATTCTCGGAGAGAAAATCATTTCAACATAGAATCCCGATACTCTTTACGTTGAGAAGATTCTGGATTCCACTGGAGTGTAAAATTTACTCAAGTAAAAACTTAATGGCATAGCTGAGAGCTGCTAGACGTTCTTCGCCAATACAATCTAATCTAGTCAAATCTAATATGTTTACGATACCGCAGTGTTTTTGGCCTCATTTTTTGCACTCAAGGGAAATTCAGCATGTTGATTTTGCAGTCGTTTCTAGCCCATCTGTATAGGCTTCGGGCCATAATACAAAAAGCACTTCCTTCTTTCGGACGCCATTAGCGCAATTTGAATTGAAACAGAATTCCCGTTTTGGTTTAAGCCTGATTGATTTGAATGCAGGAATGCATTCTAATCAAAATAAAGTCTGTAATCATGTCAGCGGCGGCATTGATGCGCCTATCGAGGAAGCATAGAAAGTAGGTACCCGACAAAGGCCCTAACGAATGAATTAAGACCGCTCCAATCTGTATTGACAAATTGTTCTTCCATCGTACTTCTTGTTAACTGGACGCTTATGGATCTTCTTCTTCTTTTACTTACGGCGAGGTTATGATCCGGAGTAGAAGGATCCCTCCCACTTTACTGCATCCCTACTGGTCGCTGATGGATAAACGATAATTTATCTAGAATTTATCAAGGGGAGCAGAAACTGCGATAAGACATATGTCCGGAACAGAGGTGAGAAATAGGTCTAGAGTATGCTGGTGCTGATTGTCAATATCACCATGCATGTTGTAGCAGAAAAGCTGAGTAAGGTCAGACTCAGCGGAGATTTCTGTGTAATGCCCTTCAGATGATGTTGTTGGCGAAACCGACTATCAGAGACAACTTACTCTGCACTTTCTCGAGCAAACCTGTGTAGCACTGCACGATTTTTTTTTATCTAAAGCAACTTCCCTGCTTCATCTTAAAATCTTCTTCAATCTTAAACGCGATTCTTAAATTTCTCTTCAAAAGCTTCCCAACTCACAGCTTACATTATTTAAAACAAATCGCTTCGCGCACTTCGACCAAAAGCCACTTCGAATTTTAAAAAAAATAAATGTGCAACAATTTAACCTAAAAGCCACCAAAATGCCATCTAAAGTTCACACCGTAACACTCTGCTATAGTGCACCTGTATGTATGTACATATGTGCACTAATAATTTAAATTCAAAAACTGACACCATAAACAATGTTGTGCGGTGTCCCAAGAGAAAGACAGTGAAAATTGATTATTTTCCTTCCTTCGTTTTTCCTGCCATTGCTTTTGGTGTCAAAACTTCCTGCAGGATGTTCTTCGTAGCGAACATCCAATAGCACCTACATAGATTATATATCCTCTATGGCATCCATGGACACGCTCGTGGGCCCAAAACTGAAACAGAGGTGGAAAGGAGGTTTACGAAAAAAAGGGATGGGAAAACCATTCCTCCGCGTGGGAGCCAAAGCGGAAGCAGGTACTACGGCACCGATGCATTGATAACGCGCCAGCATCTTGTCTTGTAACAAGTGACACTTTTTTGCCAGGGTACAACTACTTGTGTGTATGCAGAGACTCCAACATGAACACAGCACACGGTTATATGGACCCATTTGCCGTCTCAATAAAAACGGCAAAAGCGACGAAGGATATTTAAAATTCAAATTTGCAATGCATCACATTTAAGCGTCTGCGGATCAGCCACCTACAACAGCTACAGATACGGTTACTATGCAACATCTATGGAAAGATAAACTAATAGATAGTCTTCACTGTGAGCACGGATGTAAGAGCCGGCGCTTTTGTCCTAAATATTCACGGCGCAACAAAAAAAAGGGAGCGAATCTACGTAGACGACGAAGATGCCTTGTGCATAGCGTAGCGCAAAATTATTTGCATTTTTATGTGTACTTGGAACGTTGTTAGATACTCGTACCTATGCCCGTTCTAAGTTTCCAGTTTACACCCACACACCTAGCTGATGCTGCTGGTGTTGAACATTCAAGGTGAGGTTCTGTTTTTTTTTTTTTTTTTGTGCGCTAAGCAAGTAGGTATGTGGCAAATTATATGCAGGAATAATATTGATGTATGCAAAACATGCAGCAAAGTGTGAATTGTATAATTCTGACCATGTGGACGTTAAGCTTTTTAATTTAAAAGAAAAAAATATTTAATTAAAATATCAGAGTCAGTTGAGGTAGTTTTTGTTGTGTTTACTTGCAATCTTTGGGAAGGTTATCTTCAAACTTTAAGATTGAAAATAATGTTATAAAAGGGCTGGAGGTCAGGACTAGTTGCTTGGAATAATATCGATAACAAATTACATTAAAATCGAAAAATTTTTTGTGGGCATTTTGACCGTATAACATTGAAATTTTGTAAATTCATTATAATTGGTCAGCTTTGCAGAACAAAGTGTAATGTTTAGCTATCCATAAACATTCCAAGACAAATCACCTAATCAACAAGCAAAACGGCATCGAAATCGATTCAGATGTTCTTGAGTTATACGCATACATCGCACAAATTTCAGCTACATACCATATTTTATTAGGGACTAGGGGTACCCGGTGTGCGTTGCTGTGCCTGACAAAAAGAAATACATCTTTTTTTAGTACTAAAGCAGTTGTGGGCAAACTATTGGACTGATTTTGACAGAAACACTCTCGAGCCAATACCGAAGATTGCCTGGAAATTTGAGCTCAATCGGTCAGGTGGTTTCGGAGTCCATAGCATACAAACTTAGGTAGATTGAGTTTTATATATACGAGAATAGATTAGGTGCTCATGCAAATAATTTTTTCATTCATGCCACAATTAGTTATATGATACGCAATAGGCAATAACTCCAAGTTACGAGTACTTACGAGTAGGTTGTAAGATCCCCAACGACAGTTAGATCCAATTGAGGATAATAAATCAGGTGCAGCAATTAGGCCCGGAATGAGTAGGTCTCGGTCATCTTAGTTATTAATGCTTTTATATTAATGCTTAACCTATTAGAGCGTTTTTGATCTAGCTTAGAGACTTGACACATCGCGAATAGTTGGCTTTGTTGATCGCATCCAACAAGAGTAAACGTATATAGGATTTTTCTGGCAATCTCGTCAGCGTTGCAATTTCCCGGAATGTCTCTGTGCTACTCAGCAAAGGTGAATGTTGAATTGCTCCGCCATATCTGTGAGATATGGCGGAGCATTTGAAGTAAGTAACCATAATACCAGGGACTTTAACACCGCTTGACTGTCCGTGTAAATGCTAATTTCTCGAACAGATGTTACATAACATTTTAGCCAGGACAGGGCATAATTTCTGCCTAAAATATGCTACAGTGATCTGGGAGGCGGAAGGAGATGCTCAAATTGAGCTTTTCGGAGAACCGCCATTACGGGCGGGAATTGATTTCCGGTAGCTATGACCAAATCGCAGTTTTGGTGTGGTGTAGTCTGTGTTCTCGTACGTAAAATTTTGTAGATTAAGGATCGAGGGATGGCTAGCTAGGAAGTTGGACCACATTGAGGAGCCTTTTAGATGGATGGTTGCACATGCGGCCATCTATTTGCCGAAAATGTCTAGGGAGCAACAGATGAAACATTACATCTAATCCTGCGGAGGGAGTGGTTCTTAGTCACAGTTGATGCACAGGCATGTGGTACACCCTAGCGAAGCCTCGACGTTCAGACTTGCAAGCGTTAGTAACCGCTTCTGATCTGAAGAAAAACAACCAGATCTTGATGCTCAGTGATCTTTCAATGATGTCAACTGACTTACCTTTGCAGTACGCATATTGGGATGTCAATAGCATGTTGCTGCAGCGCAAATGGATGGATATCAATAGGTTTCCCCAGAGTTTTGAGCAGAAAGTACGAAAGAAAGGTCCAAGAACCTTTAGGTTAACATACCTACTGTAAGAATGAAGGCGACTTATACCTCGGTCCACCAAATTGAGTATATGGTCAAGATTCAAATAATCCGTGATCGTACTTTTTAGCCAGGGTAAAACAATGTCTACAGATTGCTAGATTTCAGCTGATATTACACCATCAGGTCCTGGTGACATGAATATTTTGTGGATAACGCAGTTAAGAAGCCTTTGAGGATAATCGTTGCTCTTTCCTTAATGACTTTTTTATATGAATCGAGGGACATTGTAGGTATCCCAATTAACAGTCTCTTTGGAGCTTTTGGCTATGTTGCATAGTTGTCTGCACTTTTCCTGTGAGTTACAAGATTGGCGTTCCACCATGACGTTTTTAGAGTTCCTGCACTTACAAGATAACAAAAAAACACAACGAGAGTCAGCCTCACAATTTGTGAAACGTTAAGTTTAGTACGCTGTTTGAGTAAAACAAAATTTTTGCCGGTCCTCAAATCGCCTGACAAAATCAAAGCGAAATCCAGGGAAAAATAATTTCTAGAGTCTTTCGTGAAGTCTCACTGGAAAACTTTTTATTTATCAGGTATTCTCTTCCCAAATCTTTGAATTTAAATTCATTTTCTCAAAATAATTTAAAAAATCAACTTTTTTGCTTAAATTAAATTTCTCTGAGCAAAAAAATGCTCGCAAAATATTTGTGGAGACTTTAGTTGAGATACACATTTTGCTCGAACTGCGTACCGAAAAGCAACATTTCAAGCACAAATTATGTTTTGAATTTGAGTAGGAAATTTGGTTTTGTTCGAACAGCAGGCTTTGGACGTAGAAGATAACTTCAATCAAGATGAAGTCAGATCAACCGTAAATTTTCGGAAAAGTTCAAAAGCAAAAAAGTTTTGGAGGTCAAAACTAAAACAAAAGCCAACAATTTTTTTTTTCATTTTAGAAAAACTTCTGGATTTGCCCATTGGAGGAATGATCAACCTTATTCGCTGGATAGATGAAATGCTTAACAGTAAAATTATCAATTCGGTCAATGGAAGGGGTTATTTGAGAAAAATAACCACTAGAGGAACACCCCAGGGAGGAGTGCTCTCACCACTTCTCTGTCGTTAATAAAATCTTCAAAACCTTCAGAGGAAAAAGGAATAAGAATTGTACCTTTTGACTATGCGGAAGACTAAGTCATTCTGATTTCAGGCAAATTTATGACCACTATTAGCAAACTGAGCTAAGTCAGCTCTGACTAGCTATAGGAAAGGGCAAAGTAGAATGGTCTAAGAATTAACCCCTCAAAATCACAAGCTTTCCCCTAACATAGCTTGAAGGAACCATAATAAATCTCTCGACAGAGGCGTAATATCTTTGGAAGTATTTTAGACTTCAAGCTGTCTTGGAGACAAAATGTTGAAGATAAAATGAAGAAAGCTTTTACGCCTGTAAAAGAACCTTTAGAAAAAGATGGGGACTACAATCATATATCACTCATTGGATGTACACTGCAATCATCAGACTTATCATCACCTGCGAGGCCATAGTCTGGTGGATGGCTATGGAAGTAAAAAGCTACATGAAAAATCTCACCAAAGTTCAGAAGCCAGCAGCAATTGGTACCACGGGGGTTCTTCACTTTCTACCTTTGAATTTGTTTATCAAAAATTAAGAGAATCCTCTTTATGGAAGTAGACCACGCATGAACACACGGCGTTACTACGAGAAATTCAGAACATGTGAATGAAATGCAACTTTGAAGGTCTAAACACAAACTTCAGACTACATAACTACCCACTATGATTTCAACTAGAATATACAGATCCTATTTCTCAGCAGAGAAGACTGGCAATCAAACAATGAGATCAGTGACATGAGATCCCGTTATTCATGGCTTAAAAATGGATCTGGGTACTGGAGCAGGTTTCTACTCAGAAGCACTCAAAAGACGCGAAACCTTTAGAATACCGAAAGCATGCAGTGTCTTCAAGACAAAAATCCTTGCAATAGAGAAAGTGGCAACATCCATACCAGATAGCAACCTCCTTGCATCGAAAATAGCCATCTAAGTGGGCAGTCTGGCTGCTCTGAAATCTATAGGATCTAATACAATACAGTCAGGAAATGTCGCAATGCACTAAATGCAATTAGCCACCACAAATAGCAATATATGTACCTATAGAAGGTAATGAAAAAGCGGACGAACTGGCGAGACCGGGGTCGGCTATGAGCAACACTGATCCTGACACATCTATACTGTCACCGATTAAAGAATTGTAAAACACGTCATACATATCGTTCATTATGGCCGAAACTGGATATTAGTAGAACAAAAACTAAAAAGATTCTTGGACAGCACTGCAGAGCTAGAAGCACAAACTGCTTGAAATAAGATGATAAACTCACAATGGACCTTAAGGACTCCGAATGGAAATGATGCGCTGAACCAACACACCGTCCCCATCCTAACCTAAACTAAAATATTTTTAATTTATCAGGTTGGAAAGACGATCATAGAAAAATGTATCTCCTTCCATCTTCATTGATTCTTACAAAAACCCTATCATATATGACTTTGGTCCCGTAATAACTTTTCGTATATGAAAAATTATTTGCACAACAAGCTTGCACAAATCAATGGCTTCAAGGACTTGTCATTCTGTCTATATGTACAATAAGAGTTCTTTTGTTGTAATATGAGACTTTGAAGCCTTTATAGCAAAGCATGTTGTCGAATCCTACATTCGTGTGAAAAAAATAACAAATATAACGCGCACAGCACGAATGGCTGCGAAAACCTAGGTCATGTCCTGTATTAGCTGTTAGCGTCAAAATATATACATATACGTATATCTGTCACATCATCCCAAGCGAATTTTGTTGAGCTAGTTCTGCACAAAAGAAATTGCATAAAAATGCAATACACTGCGCATATCCTTGTTTAATACACAACCATCCCAAATTATTGAATCTACATCATGCAGGAAGAACATCATATCCTTATGCTACTATGTTTCCCCATTCGGAGATTTTCATTTTCTTTACAACTCTGATGCAGTTTAACCGAAAGAACGACAAAAACATCATAATCCGAAAATAGACAATCATCGTTCTAGGAGGCAGAAACTCCATGGCCAGAACAAAAGTGGCCCGGTCCTGCTATAACGACCATCTGTTGTATTGAATGTTGCGGTAGTGATGTCTAACAGATTCGTGGGGAAAATAGTCCTCTTCTCGTATACTTTGGGACTCATTTCTACTGTAAGGCAATCTAAAGGATTAGAAGAAAAGCACACATGGGTCTTTCGATAAATCTTCCTGTTCCAGCAAAAGCAGCAGCAGCAGCTCAGCCGGCATTTTCAATGGCAGAGATGGGGGAATAGCATGGGACTAAACACGATGAAAACAGCTCTAGATGGAGTTATTGGATAGAAGGACATCTCAATGTGTTTACGTATGGGTGAGGGGCAGAGGGTGTAGATTGATGAATAAATCTGCTTGTTGGCAAGTGGAATGTAGTGGGAGCAAAAAAGAAACTACAGATTCTCCAGCTACACTATACATTGTATCTTAGTATACATACTTTGAGTTTTCATTAAAGACGGTTACGTATGTAGATTTTGTGGAATCCTCTTCCGTTCTTGGACCATTTGCAGTTATTTTCGTTCGTCCATTTTCGGAATGCTATTCAATGTGCTTGATAGAGAATGGGGAGTGGAAAGTTATTGCTTTGCTATAAATCGTAGTTTGTGTTCAATTTTGGTCCTGGGCAGATGTCTGAATTGATTCATTTTTTTTTTTTTTTGGTAACCCTTTTGCATTCGCAACTTGAGATGAATCCTAGCCTTAATAATTATTGTATTCAGATGAACATTCCAGTTGGATTGGAAGGTCTTCCTTTTTTTCTTTCGGATAAAGCAACATGTGACCCAAAAACCAATATTTATGGCGGTAAATACGTACGTATCTCTTTAGTGGTGGTGTTCAAGACATTAATAGGTTGTTTGAGAAATTAATGATTTGAGGGTGAAATCGGAAACTACATATCTGGGCAAATTGTGCCTGGTGGATATAGATAGATTCGAGGATAATACGAGGGTTAATTGAGATTGGACAGATGCTTTTGAATGGAAAATCGAGGATGCTTATCAATGAAGTGATGTGAGTCATGTATTTCAGTAAAGAATGGTTTTCTCAAAAGTTATTTCAGGCGGAGGCGGGAAAACATTTATCGTTTTTAGGGCTCCGGTACATACAAGGCAAATAAAGTAAGAACAGAATCCTTATAGTAAGAGGTAGTAGTCTGCTTGTCCGGTCGTATGTTTATCCCCCCGTCTGTCGGTCACAGCCTCAATGTTTAAATTTTGAGTTGTGCTAACCCGCAGACAATTTTAAAGGAAAATTTGAAAACATTTTATAAACAAGCTTTTAAAGTAAAAAGCTATAAAAATGTATATATGGACGAACCTATGTATATACATATAAATACATAGATTTGTATATTTTTTTTAAATTTTTACTTGTACCTATAGGACAAGTAGTAGTAGTAGTAAAATGTTCTTTATTTTCCACAATATATTGCATGTACACATAAAGGTTTTGTTCAAGGTTTAACATACGACAATAACAGTAAGGTCGTCTGTCGGGTAGTTAACTAATTTAGTTTTAAACGTTATTTCAATTTAAGTTCAAATTCAATAAGTTTAAGAGAATTAAATTAAAATTAAAAATCAAAATCTGGCGTCTGAGGGGTGCTTTACTATATTGAACAAAATTAATTGTTTCGAAAACGGCTTTAAGTTGGGCTGAGCATTTATTACTAAAAGGCGTACCAAATATGACTGAAACGGATTTGTTAAAAATCAAGATCTAAGCAATATTTGACATATGCAAATGAAAATTAACGCAAGTAGGTGCAAACCAGTCGTGCACTTTCTTTCTTAAACTTTTAATTTTCTTTTTCACTTCACGCCATTTTATTTCATATTGCATGTTATTATTTAGCATCACGTAATTTTATTCAACTTCCCGTAGTAAAACAATCGTAACAGTTGTCCAAAATTATTGATATTTCCACATGAATGTCGTGAAAACGGGCATACAAAAAGGTGTTGTCCGATAATTAAAACGATTGTTGGCGTGGCTGTGGCTGTTTTTCAAAAATAAAAAGACTATTAAATCTAAGATCTAAAGAAGTTAATATGCATCAAGTTTGAATCGTCTATCTAAAAATTTAAGGCCTCGAGATCTACTACATAAGGCCGGATGGATGGATGGACATGGCGCTAACAATTTCTCTAGGGACCCTGATCATTTACATACATATACAGTGATTCCCTATAAATTGCGTCGACATGAAATGGATAACTTCTAAATCATTTACTAGAATCTCGGTACGCAACTAAGTGAGGTTCAATTATCCAAGGATTACTGTATTTATCTGTGGATAGGTTATACAAAAAATAAAAATTATTTCCCTATCCTATTATTTGTTCCGGTACAGCTTTTAAGCGATACATCTTTGCACAAATGTAAAGGGTGATTCAATTCGAGGTTACAATTTAAATCTGGCACTACTGTGATTTTGTAGAAGATAAACAGCTGAAAGTTGACATCTGTGAATACTAAACATTGACATTTGTAATTATGGAGCGGTATATGAGAAAACAAATCATTTTAATTATTAAAACCCATCTCTGAAATGGGAAAAATTTAACAACTACAATTCGCGCATTGCGAAATAATATGGACAAACATAAACATCTATTTTGTGCCGGGGTTAAGAAATTAATGGAAAAGTTGCAATAGAACGCTGAGTGACATTTGAAGCCAGTAGACCATGAGCGGCGTCGTGACTTCGTTGATTGGGTGTTATACAACCACTTAGTTGATGGCGATTTTTGGAACAAAATCACCTTCAGAGATAAGGATCACTTTCAACTGAATGGGTACGTGAACAAACAAAATTGTCGTATTTGGGGTCATGAAAATCCACGACCAAATAATGCATACACTAAAAGTCGAAGGCATTTGATTTCAACAAGATAGTGTCACATGGCACACAGCGCGAGAAACAATGCAGTTGGCACACAAAGTTTCCCGTCATCTCTCGCTTTAGCGACCAAAATTGACTACCAAGATGTGCGATATCAGATTCGAAGCATTATTTATGAACAGGATTTATGCCGAAAAGTAATGGAAAATTTCATCAAACGGGTGGAAGTCTGCAAGTCTAGCTGTGGCGTCCATTTTGCCGACATCATTTTTCATGTTTAATGTCAATGTCTTATTGCCTAACTTATGTGTTTTATTTTAAATCTAAATTCTAACCTCCAAAAATTGGGCTTCGTAATTCTATTTGTCTGTCTGTCTTTTCCTCTGGCTGCATATCTGGAGTAAAATGGACGTTTGAAAAAGACTACGTACGCAGTTTTTCGCTAAAAATCTGAATAACGGTACTTTACTTATTCGAGGATTAGCGAAAATTTGCTATCTCTCGGATATGGATAAGACAATTTCATTCAAAATTAATATCTAAATTATTTTTGACATATGTAAGGAGTAAGGAGAAGTTTTTTAGTCCGTTCTCAACGATTTTTTCTTAAATTTGAGATCCCAAAAATTCGCGAACGAACATCATATATTCTGGTGTCGTTAGTTGGAGATGCAATCGTACTTGAGGAACTTGAGCCTGCAGAGGCTGGGCCATGTGAAAGTCGGCTAGCCGAAATCGGTGTGTGTGAAACAGCTCTGAGAGGTAGTTGCTTGTCCGTCTGTCTGTCATAATTTGTTTGGGAAGTTTTGAGTTACAATTTTTTTTTCTCGGTCGATTATTCAGGACACATGGAGAGGCAGTCCATTGCTAACATACAAAATGTGATATCTCGTTATAGTTCCATGAGTATTGGACTTTATGTCTAAAAGTTGTTAAGTGTTCCATTTTATAGTACACGTCAGTATTAAACATGGTCTCTGAGTTCGATATTCTGGATAGAGACCTCGTTGTAAAATCGTTGTCCTCAAAAGATTCTTAAAAATAAATTAGGCAGACGTCTCCATATCACCTCCAGTACATGGTACATATTCTTTGCTTTTGCTCTCTGTTTTTTGCTATCAGTTGTGATAATTAAAAAAAAACAAAAATTATTACATATCATGCACAATGACTCAACTCTTACAGGACAAACTTAATAAATTAAAGTACCTACACAAATTAAGTTTCGTCCGTAATGAAGTGAGGACACTCCTCAAATGTAATTTGTCTAATGTTCCCTCCAGGACACACCGAGGAAATTAAATTAAATCCTCTCCAGTCCCCGGCGCAAAACGAAATCTTTTCAAGAATTTCACTTGACATTCCCTCACTCCGAATGAATGTATTATTCAATTTATTAAAAAAAAAAAAAAAAATGATACTTTCTTACAAATTCACAAGAGCCAGTGACAATTTAGGAGTTAACCCTTTTCATTCTTCCGACAAACTATTTTCTCCAAATAGTTTTCGGATTCATTAAAGCAGAAGAAGGTCGACCGACCAATCACCACCCACCTCCGAGCGACCGGAACAACACAACACTGACGCGAATGTCAACCCTTTGAGCCAAATCAAAATGAGTCCCTTCCAATTATGCTACAGCGTTTTCTATTTCTTCTTATTCTTCGAAAAGGCAAACAGCATACACAACATGTCTTCAAATATGTTCAACACGAGATGAGATCCCAAATAATGAAGTAGGGTGGCGGGACACGGGACCCGTTACCAGGAACACCAACAAAAATCCCATCGGACATCAGGGACACCCTTGAGTACACACAAAGTCAAATCGTCTTCATGAACAAGAAGCGGGAGGGATGAAATTTCGAAATTCCATCCCCAGTGCTCATTTTGACAAATGTCGACCAATTCATGATGACTGCCGTCTAAACACCCATAAAACCTGATATAAAATATTTATGAGGGAATACACCTTCTGGATTAGGTACTATACTACACTAAGACATGACGCGCCTTCTATCCACCACTTGAACATGTTACTCAAGCCATCAGCCAAACACCATCATCCCTTAAACATTCGCCCACAATTCACCCACTTACTGAACAATTTTCTGGTTTTGAGCATTTCACCCGGTTTCGAAATTCTCCTGTGTCTCCTTCCGTCGCGCAGCCCTTTCGCCGTGAAACTCTTTATATACTCGTATTTTGCCGTAAAATTCTTACCCCCAAAGCGGCAGCCAAGACAAGTAGAATACAACGACGACGGAACATGACAAAAAAAAAAAGAAGACATCTAGATGTGATGCGATAGAACAAAATCAGAGATAGAAGAACAACAACGAAAAAAAAGGATAAAGATCCTCTTTCAAGTTTTGGGCAAACATCAAGCGTGTGACCTTTGAGCGTAAAAAAAGAAAAACAACTTGAAACGAACATGCGGTGAACTGAGAACTGAAACTCTCTCACGTGTATCGTAAGCGTAACCTTCCCCCTGTGAAAGTCCTTTTAGCGTTTACATCAAACTAGATTGAAATCTATGTGACTGTGCTTCTTCATATAATTATAGTTTAGGATTACCCGGAGGACTTCGAGGAAAGAATATTACACGCTGCTCTTCTATAAATTTCAGCTGACAAGTACTGGTACCCATTTCATTGTGTCACATTACTGTTTTCTTTGTTATGGGAGTTATGGTCTGAATTGCTCCTTGCTGAGAAGGAAAAAGGACACTCAGTAAGACTTTTGGAATACAAATTTGTGTGAGTGGCGTAGGTGGAGGGTGAATGAAGTGGAGTGCAGACATAATCGCATCATTTTGACTGACAGGCGAGGGTAAGAATTGTCGAGGTAGATACAACCGTAAAGCGCTAACAGTTGCTGAAGAAAATATCTTCACGGGAAAAGATCCTTTGTTGGGTATAAGTACGTACGTTGGAGTCATACCCTTAAGTCCTGAATTAGCTAATTGTAGGCAAAAGCCATTAATACGTTGCAAATGACCTTCATTATGCATTCTGGCGAAAAAGGGTTCAATGCAGACAGCACCTTAACACCTAACGTGAGTCTCACAAAACAGGAGAAATCTCGAACCAATTAGATAATCGAATTTTGCTGCGGAGTGGTGTCAATTTAATTTCTTCTTATAATCTTAAAAATACAAATGTTTCCTTTAAGTATGACCTTGTTAACAAATCGTTATCCTGTCTGTGTATTTTTTTGTTAAAAAAAAGTAAATACAATAAGAAATTGTTTGCAGCTCCCTTCAGATCGATCACAGATCTCGCTCGCGGTATCACCAGTAGAATACAGAGGCTAAGGCGGACTGAAAGCGTTGTTCAAATCAACAACTTGAACACTAGAGGTCTAGACATCGCTCTTGTGTATAAACCATGAACCAGGATAAACGAACCAATTTAAGGCCAACCGACGACCAGTACTGCCACTAGCGTAGCAAAAATTGAGTTCTCGTATTTTAGGTACGTTACATACCTGCACAAAAAGTACGAAAAATGAGAATGTTTAGCATATCCTTCAGGAATTTTGAAAATATTATGTCATTTCTCCAAAAGTATAGCAAATTTGCTACGATTCTAGCCAAGTAGCAGCATTGTCGGTAGAAAAATCTTCTGCACCTTATACTGCATGTGTAGAATCTACATAATATTTAATAGCACAATTAAGAGAATTCATATTTCAGGACACCTCTTTAACTGTGGTAAGGAAAAACATCTCGAAAAAATCGTTTCGACAGTTTTTTGGGATTTATCTCGAAACCTGAACAGACAGACGAATAGTCAACTGACCCTCACTATAAACACCCCGTTTTTACTTTATGTTACATTGTAAGTACCGGAATTTTTTTGTGGTGGCCACGGTGTAGTGGGTAGTGTGTTCGCTTGTGACCCGAACTGTGCAGGTTCGAGCCCGGACGGGGAACAGCAATCACAGCCACCCGAACATATAAGAGAAACGAATAAAAATCTAAGTTTCTCCACCACTACACCAAAAAGGAGTTTCTGCCTGGTAGTACAATGGACACAGAAAATTGAGTCTGAGTGCTCCGGGATTTGGAAATTTCCTTTTATAAAAAAAAGTACCGGAACCCTGAAAATTGCCACTTTTGTCCATAGGTACAACTACCTAATGTACCTATGGATATCGATTAATGTACGAGTACAGAATAAATAGAACCATGTCAATATAGGACTTGATAGCACGAATTACATTGATATTATCAACAAAACTGAGCAATAGTCAAAGAGGCTCTCGCTGGCATCGAATCAGAAGTGTGTAAGAAGGGTCAGCGAAAAATGAAACGCATTCATGTTAAATATCTAAAGATCAAATTCTTTACCAAAATAACTGAGAGTATCATCAATGAATAATATATTTACCAATATTGGAGGAAAGTCAGAAGATGAATCTAGTACAGCGTGTTTTTTTATGTTGCAGGCCGATGTATTTGCTTTTGAGTAACTATGAAATGAATTTTGAATTCGCCGATTGTTTGGTTTATAACAATTACATATGTATGGAATATTATATCTGTCAAATGGTATGGCATCTGTGCGCTGCCTCTGGTCGCGGTTCAGATGCGTGCTCTTTCAACCATATTTTTCACAACTTGTTGGCACACCACTTTTGTATCGTATCGAGATTGTGGTTGGCTTGTTGCCGTAGGCCTTTTCCTTCAAGTGCCCCAAAGGAAAAAGTCGGGGCGGTCAAATCAGGGGATTGAGGGGGCCAATCGATATCACTTCTGTTTGACATTATGCCGCCGGGAAAAATGTCTCGCAAAATATCAATCGTATCGTTAGCTGTGTCTTATGTGGCCCGTCCTGTTGGAATCACATGTGTTGTAGGCCCAATCGATCCAATTTGGCCACCAAAAAGTTTTACTATGTGTCACGATAGCGATCACCAGTAATTGTTACAGAATGGCTTATTGCGTCTTCAAAAAAATATTTGCCTAATGACGCACCATACAGTAACTCCACGAGGGTGTAAAGGTAGTTGATGTATCAATTCAGTGGCTCAATAGCGGATATTTTTCCTATTGACAAGGTCAGATAACTCGAAATGAGCTTCTGATTTTTTAACAAAAATTAGGGTCGTTTACATGGAGCTACAAAACCTCTTAAGGTAATTTTTAATTAGTTGTTGAATCAATTGAATTTTATACATATAGAAATGTCCTGTGTGAACTTTTGATTGTTTTTGACTTTTTATTGCAATCGTTTGTACATCCATTATACATGTTTGCACAATCTTTATTTTTGATTGTACAAGTACTAGTACAGTTGTGAAAAAAGAGTAAGGTAAACACACTAGCCTACAAAGTTTCGGAATTAAAATTTGTTTATTGGAATCATTTGTACAGAACTTTACTTCTTTTTGTATCACCAGTTTCAAAACAAAGTGAAAATAAAAAGTCAATTGGGATTTTAATTTATGCACGTTTGTAAGTCTTTACTTTTGTTCGTACAGGCACCCGTTGACTTACTAGGCACTTAATTTAAACCAAAAAAAAAAATACCACCCTGTATTAAGAAAAACAAAAATTAAATTTATCACAAAATTTTCTTTTTGCGGACATTTTTTTTGACACGACCGCTTTCATGAAGTTTGACACACAATTAAGAGAATGTCTGCTAGTCAATATTATTATGCATATATCAACGATATATAATTTTATTTCTGATATCTTATGAACAAGTGTGGTGTCCGCAGGTAAAGCCGTCCACAGGTACAGCATTTGCCTCTATGTCGATAAAGATGCTATAATCGTCAGCCGCATGTTTAAAAGGTCGGTATTGGTGTATCAGAAGTGCTACAATAAGCTCTATCTGAAAGTATACCCCTCTGTGTAGTGTAGCTGTATGGGTTCTGGACCACTTTTGACGAAATTGTTACCCGCTCTCTTTAAACAACAAAATTGTTGCAAACCGAACGGTTGCAAACAGACTGGTTGCAAACCACTTTGATGACGTCAAAATAGTATAAAATGGCCAAATGGTGGTTTAGAACCCTTAAAGCTATCTTCTCTGTTGTAGAAAAGCTTAGTGTCCTTCAATAAAACAATAAAAGTACAAAACTAAACCTTCTCATTCTCCTATCTTAAATGGCGAAACAGTCAAATTTTTGCAAGAACCAAGAACTACCCTAGGAGTAATCCTGCGAGAACAAGTTGTCCTTTCGCAACATATGCAGACCCAAAATGACGTATAGCTAGGCCAAGTCTTCGCAACTTTCCATTTTCAGCAACATCGACTCTAGGTACTACGATGGCCACCTAAGCTAAATACAAACTTCGCCCTTTGGAACATGACGTTATATGGTATACAGACAATTCCAAGATGAAAGATGGATGGAAGAATATTTGTCCAAGGTACAAACTTGTACATACAGTTTTAGTGCCAAATTCTACGACGAATTGAAAAGCTTCTCATGTTACCAACTGCTTTAGAACAAAAATGGGTTAGCATAGGCACAGTAGTAGGGCTCTTTAAGAGGCCGCAGTGCCGGAACTGATAAACTGCTCTCAGTCGGCTATTTTTTTCACACTTAAAATAGTAGTGGCAACATATCCATAAATTGTGAAGGGACACGTCCTCATTTTGGGGCGTCTACTTAAAAAAACAATATTTTGCGTTTTAAAAGCTATTTACGGTGATGATTAAGTTTTACTGTGAATATTTCAACAGAATCAATGACATTTGGTTACAAATGGCGACAGCTATGCCCACTTTTTTCTAAGAAAAAATGAGCTGGTTAGAAGATGAAGGATAGGGCATCGATCTGTTCTAGATGGATTGCATTTTTCCCGTATGTTTTTTTCTTATTAATTTTTCCATGATCAATTTTGTTTTTATGTATATTTTTACTTTCATCTATAGGGCAAGTATTGATTTCGTAAAAATATTCGGCATCGAGATTTTGATCAATTTTGGTACTACTACATTGCAAAAAAAAAAAAACAACAAAAAACACATAGTGCAAGTACGTGCGACCCAGTCAAGCACTCCATTTTAATCGTGTTGGAGGTACGCACAATGAAAAGGGAGGAGAAGACTGAATCACCAACTCAACTAACAGTCCATGTATGCACATGTACGTACATAATTAAAACAAGACCATCTGACCACATTCGTTGAAATACATCAATCAAATGAATGATAAATGTTTTACCCCAGAAGATATTTATTCCGATCACAGTTGACAAGACTACAAGGTCAATTATTCGACCCGAATGCAAGACCTTCTGTGTACTACATACAAATTTGCTCTAAGGAACTTCAACTTTTTGTTGTGGATATCCCACTCTTCAAATCCAATTCAAAGTTTTAGTTGCGTTACACTTTTAATCTCTTTAATATCATGACGAGTCACGTACTCACGTCACACACAACACAGATCGACGTTAATTCCCATTCTCAACTTTAAAGGAAAAATACCATAAATAACAACAACAGCATTAACAACGACATTAACAGCAATGTCATAAAATTTCCAACCGTAGACACATGACCAGACGTGCCATCCGTAATGAAGTAACCATTCCAGCGGCATTTTGAGTTCCGTTTCCTTGGAACAGGCCGACCGCCCATGCCCGTTTGCCCGCTAGCCACCTTCGCCCAATTTCGCTCTCAAATTAATTATGACATTCGTTTGCGATTTCAAACACTGTAATATCGCATAACACAACTACGCGAAACAATTTCAATTTCAGCAGAATCGTGACGAGAATATCACTTGCCTCCCACCATTTGCACCCATACGCCACACCATCCACACACTTATCGTATCGATTACAAAATTAAATAAATTTAGTGAATTTCTCTCGAAAGAAATGTAAGTGCAATGTGCGAGTTTTTTTGTGTCATCAAAACTGCAATTTGCTATCTCGTAGTTACACAGATACTTAACACTCACAGTAGGGTGGAGTGGTGCATGATCAAAATTGGAACATTTTACAAATCAACTGATGCCATCAGCGTCATTAGCATCATCATCGTCGTACCAATTTCTATCATCAGTTGCAGGATATACCGTGGGGGTGTTCTGGTGTATGTTCGTTCGTTCGTTCGTTCATTCCATAAGCAATGCACTAAGAGGATATCACTAGAGGGAAATATATGTATAGAAAGCTCCTTTGTACAGTCACAGCACGTAGCGAATAAATTGAGAGATTCATTTTGCAATGTAATTCGTAGATCGTATATACGTTACGTTTCGTGTATATTTCGTGCACTTTATATTCATGTTACTTTGCTACCCCACTCCCCTTAAACATACACACACGCTACACTGCAAATGAGAATGGATGTCATTGCCGCTAGGCGTCTGTCTCATTGTTGTTTACCACCATTCATTCAGAAGTGGTATGGAGGTCCTCCAACTGGTGAATGGTTTCATCGCACCGCCAGCACTCTGCCGCTTCGCCAAGTGATTTAAATTCAAAACAGATCAGTTTATCATTATGGAAAAACTATTACAATAAATATGAGATACATATTATGCGAATTGGCAGAGGAAAAAAAGAAAAAAGAAAAGAAAGAACCCACAAAAAGTGTATGCCATTAAGCTAAATGCCGTAAAAGCTTTGGTCGCCACACCCGACACCCGGCCATCACCATTGCTTATTTGCTGTGGCAAATTTTTATTGCGATCCACCGCAGGATTCTCCGCACGAGCTGGAACGAAGGACACGGAAGAAAAGAAAAAAAAAAAAAAAACATCGAAAACAAACCACCAAAAGGAAAATCATAGAAAATGAAATGGATGTAACCAAAGACAATACGCTGGGCGTGGATGACAGGGGGCGCCCGGGCCGGTGGTAAGGATCTGTTTTGTGTGTTCCCACTACCCACCCGTGAGTACGAGGGATGAATGGTGAATTTTCTTCGTTTTATTGGTTGATTTTAAGATATTTTACGACTTTTATTTTGATTTCGTTCCCAATCCGCAGCACATTACGATGGTGGGATGGTATAGGATGTGGTGGTAGCAGCTCGATGCATGCTCCTGGAATAGGACGTAACGCTGATGATTTTGATTGAGTGGTATGGCTGCTGGCGGCAGCAGCATCTATTCCAAAACTGTACGTGTGTGCGGAACGAATTGGACATAAAGAGCACATTAAAATTTCGGATGTGATTATGGGGAAATGGGGGGAGGCTGTAGGCGCCCAACAGGAACCAACCACCACCACGACCGGTACCCTTAAAATGTAATCTTATTTGATGGCCGGAGAAAATTAATACCCACTTAATGTAGCCAGTTTGAACGTTTTTTTTTTTTTTTTGGTGAATGAAAGGATAAGGGTAAAGATGCCCGTTAAAACCAATGGGATATGTGAAAATGAGTTTGCTTATGCGTTCTATTATTGGAAATTACATGATGCATGAAATATAATCATTAATGATGTGATGAGAGTGTGATTATTATGAAGGAATGCAGCGGAATCGGATGGTGGTTTCGGGTTCTATTTAGAATTTTGATAGGATTTTGTTTAGCAAAACAAAAGGAAAGCGATTTGTTAAAGCAGTATGGTAGCTTAAATGAACTAGCAGGGTCTTAGATGATATGTTAGACATGTTACGCACGAGTTTATGTGTATAAACTGCCTTCGGTGAGGACTGGAATACTCACAAACCGCATTCAGCGCAAATTGATCTTGTCTGGTATACGAATGAATCCAAATTGAAGATGGAGCTGGTATATTTGGAGAACCGACTTAGGCAAATTTTTCAGCCAATCTTGAAAAAACTCGTCCATATTTCAGGCGTAGGCCATTATTTAGTATGTGGGACTTAGTCCCGCCTCCAATATTTCTCAGAAAATGAAGTGACACTTATTAAAGGACTCGGCTCAAATTTGAAAATTTCCAAGCCCGTTATGATAAGCTTTTATTATGCTTAAGAAGGATTTTGTCATTATTCGCTGTATTCCAGTCCACAGCAGATTTGTTGAGACTAAAAAAACTGACTCACTGGCAAGAATCCTGAACCCCACGGTGATTTCAGTAGAAGATTTATCCAAATCCAATGGAGCCTGATAAAATATTTTAGGCCAAGTATGCAGTTATGGGCGATTTTTTAACTGCTAGGATCCCGTTCGACCACATTTTAAAAATCGACTATTTTGAATACAGGTCGTCTGGACCGTCCACAATCGAATTTTTAAAGTTCCAAATATTGGAGAATTTTCGAACATTTTTACGCTATCACGAATATCACAAAGATTCAACTAGCAAGCTGCTTAGGGGTGGCGAGATCGATGAGATCAACACCAACGGCAGCTCTGGAAACGATGCCGAATGTTCCGCCTTTAGGCATACATTGCGAAGGTTCGGCAGCAAAAATTGCATTAAAACTCAGGGAAACCGATTTCTGGATAACGAATACCTGTGGTCACTCCTCAATTCTAACTCAATGGAATATTTCGAAATTCCAGATAGAAATGGACTACATCATCCCACTCTCAGAATGCAACCGGAGATGCTCTATCAGAATTCTTAGCAAAGAAGAATTGAATGAGGGAGTAGTTTGTACCGAAGGCGAACTGACGAGTATACCGAAGGATCCAAAATGGATGTTGGTACGGGAGCTGGTGTCTACTTTGAGCCTACTTTGAGTAACAGAGTCTATTCGACACCTACTGTGTGACTGTCCGGCACTAGCCTTTAAGAGAAGCACAGCTCTTGGCAGCAACTTCTTCTCAGGACTAGAAGACCTACGAAGTATCAAGCTTAACAAACTCTTGAGATATTCGTTTATCTGGGAAGTTTTAACTAGCGTTTGATTTTAGGTTTCCAGGGTTTTTCAACAAATTGAGTATAATGGACTATATGTAGTCTAAGTGAGCCGTTGACAATCCTGTCAAAAAGGGCTTTCCATCCATTTTGTAAAAAGTACTAAAAAAGCCAACAAATTATTTACTATTTTTAACCTTTTTTTAACCCTTAATCTGAATTAAAAAAAAAGTTTCAAAACATGGTATTTCTCATAGTATTCCTTTTTCTCACTGCCATTCTTGCTATGCGACACAGTATTGGGAGGGACCCACAGTTTTAGACCGTTTTGCGACTGAGAGAACTTCTCTTGACAATTTCATGCTTGGATATTTGTTAGACGTTCGCGAGAGATGGGACCGTGAAAAAAATGTTTGGTATTTTTCAGAACTTGAACCTTGAGTTTCTCGCTCAGTGATTGCGCACTTAACCACTGAGCCACGGTGCCCATATGTGTTTAATTTGTAAAATTAATAAAAGTCGTTGGGTAATTTTGACTAATTTATATTTGAAGGGACCTTTTCTGTGTCAGGGTAACGTTTTAAAATGCCCCAGTGGTGACCTTGTCGGTCAATGGCGTATTTCGGAATAATGTCTAGGTGGGACCTGGGATGAATATAATAATAATATAGGACTTTTATTCATATTATATTAGGAGGATTCATTTCACGTAGTAAAAGCATCGTAAATGTCGTAAGCGTCGCATTTCGTAAATGTTTATGAAGATTAGTGAATTTTTTACTTGATTTTAATTTACGAAGGTTTTACATATTTACAAAGCTCAAACTACTCGCAAAACAAATGTTTGTAAGTGCAGTCGGAGTTAATTTTTAAAATAGAATCAGAATCCTAATTGGAATCATGAGATTCACTTGCAGGACGTCGTCCATATACAAATATGTATGAGACTGAAGAAACCTTCTTCTGCATTCTAATATAATATCCTCTTTCACTTTAAAAAACAGATGATTGACGACAAAGTTAAGCAGCTGGAAAAACTTGCTGCCATCCACCCAGAGAAGATTTCTGACTTCTTGACAGCCCCTGGATTGGAGGACAGCATAAAAGGCATCGACTTTCTGTAATGGCACGACTGTATGTGACCAAATATGATGATAATTCTCTCTCAAAGCCATGAGGTTGAAACCACTCAGCTCAGCATAATATTGCTTGTTGACACTTATCTACATGTTTTCGGATTCCACAAATTATTTACCGTAAACGCATCAACGCATAAGTATACTTTTTATTGTAAATCGCAAGTTTTTCTATCCATCTATTGTTTCTTTTGAACCGCAGCAATGTCAGCCTTAGTCAGTGAGGACATTTCCCTGTTTTTAAGCATCTTCGGGATAGGTAATACCAGTCTTATTTTGCAGCAGTTCTGATGAGTCGTGTTGTCGAAGAAGGGGATCTATTATTATCTGATCATCTCTAACTATAAATTATAACCCCAACCCAGAGGGAGAGATCTTTAGCTAATATCTCTGTGATAAGACGTCTGGTAAATCGATGCTAGTGACTTTAATGCCAGGGCTGTTTTTAGTCTATTAAGGGTTCAATCTCTACTTTAAAAAAATCCGAATTAGTCTTAAAATATCTTATACAGCTGAACTTCAAATTTATCGAAGCAGCCCATGTAAGGTGTACAACGTATTTTAATCTGACTAGAACTGTAGATATCATCATTGCCCCACTTAGAGAGTTTGCTCGGCACCTTTTGGATCTAAGGAAGTGTGCCTCTTTTACATATATGTATTTGTTGCTGCCACCAATGGCCTTCTAAGTGAGTTACGAGTAGAACTGAATCAGTAAATAAATGTTAAGGGCCAAGAGTCCATATTAGGTTTAGGAGACAGCTTCTCCCAGCCATTCGTGATGTACGTGTTACATTTTTTAAGTGAATAAAAGACACCCACAGTTTTATTGCCGAATTTTGAGGGTGGCCGTGGTCTAGTGGTAACATCATCGCTTGTTACGCTACAGGTTCACGGTTCGAATCCTGATGTCAATAATCATCTATTTATTTCGCATGAAATAAATAAAAAAAAGTCGATCAATTGCGAAAGTTTATGTCAACTTTACTGCGAAGGCATAACACTGGTAGTAGGGCGGTCATATGGCTAAAATGCTACTTGATCGTGATGATGACATCAGGAGGACGGACAAAAATACTCTGAATCATGAGCAACGACAAAAGCAAAAACAAACAAGCTCCCCAGTTATCTGGACAGCCACCCTTGGAGTTCACTGAAACTTAATACCAGCTGAGTTTCAAACCAACTACACCAATCTGTCTTTCTCTCTGTCTCTTCCCCTTTCCTAAAAAAAAAACGCCTGTGTCCTAAAAATTAGTATAAGGGTATTCATAACCCCTTTCACAAGTGCAAATTATAAAAAAAAAACTCCTTACACGCTCGGAAGTTTCTCAGATATTTGGGACAGGTGGTGATGTGAAAAAACTTTGCTTACCAGCAGTCCAATTTCCATACCACTCGAGCCATATTGGCCACAAAAAGGCAGAGAAAACATGGCCAAATTTCCCTACGTCAACTTCAGTATTTTACTCTAGCCCGGAAGTGTTAAAATGTCGACAAAGAATTTTTTGTCTTTGCTGAAAAGGATAATAGGGCATCACATGATTTGTTCCAGATACGTAGAGTATATATAACTTTTATGTATGTGTTTGTGTTGAACTGAATTGTAAACAAATTTACAACTTTCCCCTGTATTTTCCACTAGCTTGCCCACTTCTAGAAATACCTGTAGTATCCCAACTATCCCGTTTTAGAGCGTTTCACCATCTTCACGTATTTATTTTACACTGGCTATAGTACTATTAATTCAGTTTGTTTCTTTTCTTGTCTGACGTGTCTTCTATTTTATAAAATTCCTAGGTCTAGTCAAATTAACTTCCTTATTTCTATTTGTCCCAGAAGCGAAATGACAAGCAACTAAGCTAACCATTTTGTCCCCTTCTGTTTAAAAGTAGTTCAGTTTCTCTTACCCTCATCATTGTAGGCGGTCACAAACAACCTAGAACCTTCTACTATATTACACCACTTGAAATCCTTAAAGGTCAATCGTGTAAAATTAAAGAGTTCCAACATTTTCGATATAGGTACATTTCAAATCAGAATTTATTTATAGCCAAACGAAAATGGAATTTTCCAAAATGTTAAGCGAGTGATTTATTAAAAAACTTTTTCGGAAATTTCAACAGTGTAAGATTTTCGAAGAAAATTGAAACATATGTGACTCTGAAAAAGCAATCTTCAGGCGTATCCGACAGTTCAAGTTCACATCCCCATAAATCAGAAAAACTTACTCTTAAGCAGAATTGAATTTGAAAATCAATAAATTATGTTTTTAGTTTGGCAACTTTAATAATCTTCCAACATCGAGGAATAATATTTTATTTTTTTCCGGTTTAGTGTTCTTATAAGACCTTTGGATGGAAGCAATGAAATTAAGAATGTTGCCTGGAATGTGCACCAGCGCTTGCATCATATTGAACATATGCGTGCTTGTTTACGAGTAAGTGACAGACGATACCTACTATGTATGTTACGGTAGCGGATATATAAAATTTCTTGAATTTATTCACTGAAAGTCCAAAATATCAGACGAAACTTGATATTTAATTTCAATTTTGTTTGACATACGTTTGAAAAATCAAGAGCATGTTGCGACCTAGGATAGGCTAGGTGTCTTCGGCGCAGGTGATCACTTCAGATGGGGTAGTTCTTGCAAACCACATCGTCATCATCATCAATTAGCCATCTGTGTGGATTGTTGAACAAATTAATCCAATTTGCTGCTATCCTACGTCTGAGCACAATATGTTATAACTGGTAACATGCATTGATCGTATACTTTCCGTTTTAAACATATAGGTAAGTCTTCTTTAAACATATCTCGCAGTTTACCGAATGCTGCCCAGCCTAGACTGTTGTCAGGTTGTTACTAGCCACCAAGTTGTTACTCCAACTCTTGCCGTGGTTTCTTTTAGTTTTTTCAACATTTGTTGAGCGTTATTATAATTATGTCGTCGGCAAAACGAAGGTATTCTTCATCTACGAGTATGTTTATACCTTTTCCTGTCCCAGTTTAATCTTTTGAGCGCATATTTCAATACAGTCGTGTAAAGTTTGGAAGATATCAAACGTTTTCTTTTTGTACTCGATCGATTTTTCTATGAGAGTCTTAATCGTTTAAAGGTAGTAATTTGTTCCGTATGCTATTCTAAAACTAGCCTGCTCTCGTACTTGATAGAAGTCAAATTTTTGTTCCAGGCATTTGGTTAGGTTTACTGGCTTATAGTTTTCCAGATTAGTTATACCGCCTTTTCTATTATTTTATTTTATTCGACTCACTTGGGATATGACTCTCTTCTAAGCATATTTTCAGAACCCAACGCCATCGTACACCAGAAAATAAGAATCATGTGCCAATATGTAAAATAATTCAAAATCCTAACGATTCTTTCAAACAAAAATCATACAAATCGTTCTATCGGTCCTTTTCAGGGTTCCGGGAATAGACAATGGAACCGTATAGCTCTCGCTAGCAAGTCCGTCTGTCACCTAAACTATAAAAGGTATATGCACGATTTCCACAGCAGCCATGCAGAAAAATAACCCAAACACAATGGCAGTACCATGTTTTAAAAAACCGTTATATCACATGTGATATATCGTTGAAAAAAGCTTTTTGAGTAGAATTCAAATTTTTAAATTCCAACTAATATTTTTAAATTTGCACCCACAGTGAAGGAATTTCTGCGAAAATGAGTGTCAGGAACCCTGTATGTGCGAATGGAGTCGTGCTTGACGAATTTTGTGTCTTTAAAAAAACAACATTGGAAATTTCCAAACCCCGGAGCATTCAGACTAGATTCACGGTCCATTGTTCTAGCAGGCAGAAACCGCTTTTTGGTATAATGGTTAGAAACTTAGATTTAGCTTGTTTCTCTTTTATTCGTGGTGGCTGTTGGATGCTTTTCGGGCTCGAACTTGCACAGCTCCGGTCACAACCAAACACATTATCCACTACACCGCGGCCACCTGTTCCGCGAATATCTCGCTAAGTGTAAATTTTACGAACAAAAAATATCAAGACTTATTGTTTAGGATGAAATTTTCTACGTAAAAGGTCTTCACCATAATTTTCGTAAATTGAATAGTTTTCGAGTAATGTGGATAGGGCATGCTTTACTCGCTTTACTCGTTACTCGCACATCTCCCTCCCCCCTTTAAAACCTATCGAAAAACAAAAAATCTTATTAAAAGTTGAATGTTTGTCTTCACATCTTTAAACACGGTTGAGTGTTTGCAAAATTGTAATGAACAGCTGTTGAGTTAGGAGTTAGCGTAGCTCAATGCTTGCATACTTAGAAATCTTGAGCATCTAAGGGTCCGTGAAATGAAGGGACATAATATGAAATTTTTATTTAAAAGTTTTGCTGAGGAACATAGACGATAAGTTTAGAATTTGTTTAAAACTTGGTACAAATAAAAAGGGCTAGAAGGCTAGAAATAAGAGTTTTTGATATTTCTGGGCTAGATTTTCCCAAAAGGGGTAAAGGTTCGAACCCTGCCCTGATGTTCACCTCGAATCTTTCCAAAATCAGCACCATTTTTAATGTCCAAATAGGTGAGTGGTCTAATTTTCATTAAATACTCTTAAAAGAAGGTACATGTACGCAATGATTGAAGTTTTTTGACCAGTGTTGTGGAGGGTATATATGGTAATTGTCTATTACTGGGGCACTGAATGTGAAAAGCAATAAGCCTTTCAATAGAGTGATGGAATGTTGTTCCACTATTAAGTTTGATGGTATTAAGTTTTGATCATCGGTGGTCCGTTTTCTGTGAAAACTGTACTGGTCAGAGAAAATACTTCGTGATTCACTTGACGGTTTATCATATCAGCGTTTCTATGATCTTGGTAAGAAGGGACTTTAGTGAATGAGTCGGTAGTTGCACGAAGAAGAATAGCCCTTTTCAGAGACAGATTGGTCAAATGCTGTTTTATATGTATCTTCTGGGCAAGAGTTTAGAAGCTATTGATAGACAAAAATGCTTATGCTGTAGTTTTCCCAGCACACTTTGTGTACGTTGGGAGCTCTAAGTACTCTTGCAAAGGTATGAGGGCGAAAGTGAATTTGTCGACACAAGGCTTAATATAGAAATCAGCAAAAGTAGTAAGCAGATTGGCTTTGTATTAATTTGTATCATTCTAAGTAAGCTTTAAGTTTAGACCTGACTCCCAATTCTTAACATATTTGACGAACAATAAAAAAATATTTTATTATTTACCATTAGGAAAAAGTTTTATTTTTTGCCTCAATTGCTGTCATTCAAACTTCATCGGCTTTTCTCAAAAGGATGCTAATTTAACTACCAGTTCTTTTGCAACTCAGGACGCATCATTCTTTGGATTGATAGGACAATCCCGCTGTAAATGAGGGTCACGCCTTCTTTTTGGGGCATTTTATAAAATGTTATTTCCGGAATTCTTATGGAAAAACTGCTCTTCACAGTAAACCTCTGAATGGATAAGCTTGTCGGTGTCGAAAATCCCCCCCCCCTTGAGACCGCTACTTTTGAGGTCTTCAAGACGACTAAACAGACGCGCGCCGTCTAAACCATCTCCTGCCGGGGAAACTTGGGAACGCAGGTGCTAGCGCGCCTGCGTACACAGAATCTTGGACTCGAGACGACTAAGTGGACTGTTCATTCACACAGGGAGAGAAAGAATCGTCAAAATAAAGATGGTTTTACTCTGGTTGTGAGTTTTCTTGGTCCAAAAAACCCCTAGTATTTAATGATATTTACTCAGATCAACCTACAACACTGCAAGGCTGCTACGCTCTTATCAGTAGCAGACTTGCACCTAGTAGAACAAAACCTCACATAATAACTATCCAGGAGCCTTGGGTGCGGAACAAGCGCATTTGTGGCCTTGGAGGTATGCGTGATATCACGGTACTTTATGATGAGCGGTCCGAAAGGCCTAGGGCTTGTCTTATTGTACCAAATTCCCTCTCAGCAACTTAGTTTGGACAGTTTTGTGGCCAGGACTTAGTCGATGCAGCTATCAGCTACAAGATGAACGGTAAATGGGAAACCTACGTCGTTGAATCTGCTTACTTTCCATATGATTCGGTACTACCCCCACCACCAAGGGCAGTGGTCGAGCTCATACAATATTGTGATACCAGAAAGATAGGTATTGTCATATGTTGCGATGCTAATGCACAAAACTTTGTTTGGGGCATCAGAAATACAATGCGGGGAGATAGTCTTCTGGACTTCATACTATCGTCTGATCTTACCATCAACAATGTTGGCCCACAACCAACATTTGTTACGGCGCAAAAATAGGAAGTGATTGACTTGACCCTGGCCAACAGGTATTTTAAGTCTATTACAAACTGGAGAGTTTCGCCAGAAATTTCCCTCTCAGACCATAGATACATCGAATTCCAAGTCGAATGCGAAGCTACACCTTCGCAGGAGAGGAGAAATCCGAGAAAAACCAACTGGATACGGTTTAAGGAAGAGTTAGGCAAATCTATCAAAGATCTACCTAAACTTAGAACGAGACAAAAGGTGGATGAAGCCGTTCAAGACCTGAATAGCACCCTTAGCAGATGAAACTAACGTGTCCGCTGACAAAAAACCCCTTTAAAAGGCCAGTTCCGTGATGGAACTCAGATCTGCAACGAATTCGTAAGGAAACCAGAAAACTTCTAATTAAGTCACTCTAGACAAATTCGGAGGTGGACTGGAATCTTTACCGATCGAAGCAAAGAGAATATAAGAGGTTAATTCGAACTTCGAAACGTACCTCGTGTAGAGATATTTGTGGCAAGATCGAAACTCTCGGTGATTTTCACTGATGGCTTGGCACTGGCATATATACCAACCCCCTGGCGAACAGTTAGAGTAGCTTTCATACCGAAAATCGGCAGAGATGACTACTCTCTCGCCAAGAGCTTCAGACCTATTAGTCTGGAATCCTTCCTGCTGAAAAGCATGTAAAGACTAGTTGAGCTACATGTGCGCAAAGTTGCTTTGAGGGTACATCCTCTGTCAGAGATGCAACATGCCTACCAACACGGAAAATCCTGCGAGACTGCACTTCAAAATCTGGTCAGCAGAATAGAATGTGCGCTTGATAGGAAAGATTACGCGATAAGCATTTTCATAGACATTGAGGGTGGCTTTGACAATGCGACTTTTGACAGCATGTATAGCTCCGCCAGAAATCACGGCGTAGAAGAATCACTAGTGTTGTGGATCAAAGCAATGATGGTGAACAGAACATTGACTGTAGATGCAGATTGTGGCCAGTGTGCTATGGGAGGTGTAAATAGGGGCGGTGTTCTATCTCCACTGCTTTAGTGCATGCTGGTTGACTCCCTGTTGTACACACTCAATAGTTCTTACGTATACGCTCAAGCATATGCAGATGATGTCGCCGTTCTGTCTATCGGATCGTGCCCAGCGACTGTTTGCTCTAAGGTGCAGATGGCCTTAGACGCAATCGACGATTGGTGCGCTAGGAATGGGCTTTCAGTTAATCCTCTTATAACCGAGGTGGTTCTCTTTACGAGAAGGAGGAAATTGACTGATCTGACTCAGCCAGTGCTAAAAGGCGTCACAAATATTTAAGAGTAATCTTAGATAGAATGCGACAAACACCACCACCATGTGTTGGAAAACACACATCTGTCTTCCAGGCAGAAATATATGCAATCCTAATGGCTGCGGACTATACTGGGAAGAACAGGTGGAAGGGGTGAAGTATCTGCGTCTGTAGTGACAGTCAGGCTACGCTTAAGGCTCAATCCTTTAACCACGTCCAAAATAGTTCGAGAATACAAAACATCCTTGAATTCGGTCGGAAGGCTGAAGTCACTGAATCGTAACTTTATCTTCATCACTGAAGCGTCTAACCGTCTTTTTGCAAAAGACGAAAAAAAAAACACGTTAAAACGGGGTTCTCTGCCTGGTTGTACAATGGACCTGTTTTTGAGTCTGAGTGCTCCAGTAGGGTGTACCCACCCCGACAAAAAAAAAACGAAATTGAATGTAGAGTGAAGTATGGAAAAAACCGTTAGAATAAGAATTTACACGGACTAAATATTTCCCGATTTTAAACGTCACACATCTTACTTGAACCATATTTGACATATGCAAGATTATGGCACAATGAAATGTTAATTTCGATTTTGTTTGTTTTTATTTTAACGGCAATATATATACATATATATAAGTATATATGTATATATATGTATATAGGTACAAGGCTTGCGAGTCAGTTGTGCAATTTTTTTTTTAAGTATTTTATACATATAATTTTAATTTGTTTGTTTTTGTGTCTAAATAAATATGTAGGTATATTTTTTTACGTCGCAAGATTTTGTTTTGACGTCATGCCATATTATTGTTACACTTCCGGAGGGGAATAGTTACGGCGACCCCGGGCTGAAGTTATAAAAAGCAAAAGCGGTCGATCGGCGCTTATTATGCCCGAGACGAGTATCCACCAGCAAAAAGGCGTCCTTCGTGCTGCATACTTCTTTTAAATAATTCTTAAATGATTTCGGTGGAGAGTTACACCACCGAAATTTCTCTTGTCGAATCTATCCATCCTCTCCTGTCATCCCGCTTGCGCCTCAAAAGATTTCAATTACCTTTCAGCTTTTAAGATTTTCCTCCTCCTTTTTGGAACATTGTCTTTCCTAATTTCCTGCTTTTCCATATTTTACTTGCTCTCGTCAGCCATTTTTCCGGACAGCTCGAAATTTATTGTCGCGGGGATCATGGAGTTACACTCGTAATGGCTCACTTCGTGCTTTGCCACTTTTCGTTGTCGTCATGCAATTACAAACGTGCTCCTGTGATTGCCCATTGTTCCTACGCCTAGGTCATCAATGTAACCCCACCCACAATCTAGCCGAATGGGAGAGCCGCATCAACATACGAGTACTGACATCTGCTGTCAAACGTCACAATTCCCTTTTTTTTTTTGTAAATTTTCTTTTTTTCCATAGCGCCGTGTATTTTTTCCTTTTCTTGCCTTTTCCGCGAGTTTTCTCAGCTCTGAAGTGGTTTTCGGTCGGATATTTTTCATATGAGCGATGTCTACCCGCACTCAAAGCTGAGGATGACTGAAGTACTACATCTTCTTGTCGGCTCTGCTTGGGTAATCCTCTGCAACAGGTGACTTTTTACGACGTTTGTTTACCTTTTTTTTTTTTGCATTGGTGCCGTTCTCTGGTGTGTTTTGCGTGGGGATATTTGGTCCCATTGTTTCGGTGAACGAGACTCTGGATGCATTGGTGGCCTATGCCACGAGGAAAGCTGACATCGTTGCTGAGAATCAAAGGATCCGTAGTCGTGCCAGCGCAGGTGCGACCGTGTACAATTACGCAAGTGCTGTTCGTTGAAATCGGGGTGGTTTTTTGTGAGGTGAGTCTTCTGGTTAGGTATATACTGCGGGCGGGTTTCTTTTCCAAGGCGAAGAGATGAGCGCGGCATAAGGCATCGAAGGTAAACCTTGGGGAGAGAACAGGTGAGTACTGCGATAAGTGCTCAGTTACTGATTTGATGAATTTCCTTTTAGATAGGGTGACAGAGCTGATGTAAATGATGGAGGCGCTGGAATTATCCTGCTGGTTCATCGCTAATGGTTGATGGTGTTGTCGGCAAGCCAAGCGAGATGACCATTAAGCGATGGTGTGCCGGAGTTGGTGGAGCCGTCGCTAAAACCATCGGAAGGTGCCTAAGGCTGGAGGTAAAAATAACACATTTTACTCCGCTGTGTACTGGGGATAGTGGTATCGTGTGTATCCAGGAAAAAGGGCGAAAAGTTAGATATATCAAGTTTTGTCTGTTCTATTATTCCGCTTACTTTACTTTCTGCAACAATTTATATAACTTTCAATAGTATTTCAAATACCTTATTACAAGTTCCTTTTGTTCCATTCACGCACATTTAATGTAACAGCGGGGGAAGTATACGTAATTTCTCAGATGATACCCATCGAATACAGTGTCACTTCTATACAATGTAATGTCATTCTCTCGAAGGTGAAAACTGCAATTTAAGAAAGTGTCTAAGTGCAACAAAATAAATAAAACATAAAATTCATTCGATTCAACAAATAGCACTCCTACTTGACAGGACAGTCACATGATTCAGCAGGTGTTATGACATCTGAATGTGGCAACATGCCAAGTTGTATTTAAACTAAAAGCAAAATGAATTGCCTCTGATTTCCCATCATTCAGAATGACATCCACTTTAAATGTAATTTTATAGGGGTGATGCAGAATGGCAAGCCAGAAAGGAGGTAGTGTGCTACTTACTTTAACTATTGTATCTCAACTACTCGTACCTATCTGCAAAGTAAAAAAACTCAATAAAACCTCTGTTCGATCTTCATTGTCTTGCTACATATGGGACTTGAGTTAAGAGAGAAGTCCATAAAATTGTCAAAGGTGTATGCACAGATATATCACATGACATATTATAGTACCTGGTGTGTCAGTATGTCATGGTAGTGTACGGTTGGATTTAGCTTTTCATCAAGGATGCTATTCATTCTCTGAAGAGGAAATTTATTGCACATGGATACTGCACCAAATTTAGTTTCTTAACCCTGTTGTCATACTTCTCCTAGGGTATAAAGTAAAAACCCTAGAATAGGGCCTCATAACTGTGCTAAACCACCCTGCAATTGTTACGATTAATTTCTCTTCAAAAATCGCGTTCTCTTCAATACCATTAGTAGGAACAAAAAAAACCTCACCAATTCAATAGCAATTTTTGATCGATGAAAGATAAACCATGCCATTTGTATTCCATTTTATTGGTGCTAATATTCACGAGGATCGATCACATTCAATGTTAGCCCAGCTTTCCACAGGACATACTCGTGCTCTACCTACTGTCCCGATGGCGGCTGTCGTTTCCCACCGGACGACTGTGCCACAAAAACCACATCAGATTGTATTTTTATGATTTTTCATTCATTTCTCCTTTGGGACAGTTGTCAAAACATTAAACACCACCATCCAGCGAAAGGTTTGTGTTTTCTTTTTGCCAACAATCGTCTCTCTGTGGCTATTGCGAATGGATGCGAAAAAAAAAATATATAAATCCAAACTGGAATGGAAAAGTTTTTCCAAAGCCCGCCTTCGTGTTTTCCGCTCCGGGGGGGCACCGCGAAAATGACAAATTCTCAAAGTTCACGGGCTGGAGTGGTTTTCGGTTTTTGCTCTTTCGGGAGGATGCTACAAAAAATATTCGCTCTGCTCACAGGAGCATCATGGCGGTGCGGTAAAATAGATTAAAACGAGAGTATAGCAGCCGTGTCGGAAAGTGGTTTGGTTATGAGTGGTGGTGGGGGTTTCCACCTCCGACTGTGCGGGGAATGTTTTAATTACCACGTCATAGAAGTTAAGAACTATTCGTTTGTTCAAAGTTATCTAAACTTTTATTACCGTTAGTAAAAAAAGAGCGCGCGCAATGTAAATAGTTCGGTTAAGTATTATAGTGGCTCTTAAATTTATTTGCGGCTTTTACTAATAGAACATAATTACGAGAAAGATATTTTGTGAACAAGAAGTTTTCTTTCTTTGCTGATGCATTAACGTCAATTGAGGGACAGTTTTTGGTGGGGATTTAAGGATTCCAGGTTTCTGCTTGGTCGGATTTGAATAATTTTTCACAAGCTTAATCCGTTGCGTTACGTACCTATTTATGTGTGTACTGTCATTCTTTGTAGGGAATTAGCCCAATCATTTTCAAACCTCGGAATGAATATGGTATGACTAAAAATGTCGAAATATGTCAAAACTAAGCGTACTAAACAATATACTAAAAGTTTAATTATTTCCCATGTACGCTTCGTAGTTAGTTCCGCGAAAATGTAATAACGCTCCGTAATGCGTGCATTGGCTTGAAAGTAGACATTTTTCGAGTAAATAATGCATTTTCAAGCCTCTAAATGAGACTAGTGAATCGAATTGAAACAAAAAAAAAAAAAAAAAGATGACACTTTGTCGGCACAATTATGTCATGATATAATCATCCACAAAACCACCACCAAAAAAAAGAAGGAAAACTGCCTCTGTCTTATACCTTTATTCCTGCATCTAAGAAATGTCACCTAGACATACTTTAGCCCAAACGACAATAAAAAAAAAATAAAAAAAAAACACGATACGATACATATTTCTTATCTTACCCCAACCAAACCTAAGTGTTACCAGTTTTGACGAAAACAGAACGAAAGTTATTGCTTGTCGATCAATTTCTTTTTTTTATTATGTCATTTATTCTAAGAATGCTAAAACATATCATTGTTATGTCAGTATACATTTGATTTTGAAATTATGTCACCACCAAAATAATTATGTCGCCAGTGCCATAAATAATGTCACACTGACGACACTACAGGCAATCCTGTTGAATTAAAAAAAGAATGATTGCCATTAAACTACGAGGAAGCGTAAAGTAGAGTCGAATTTCAGATTTCAGATCAAGTACTCGTACACTCTGCCAGACAGATCACTTATCTATGGGTTATATACAATTGTCCTATTTGAATGCTTCTTCCAATACACTCTGGAAGTACTCGGACGACTTAAAAATCTGAAATTTTGTAGACTTAGAGCACGGCTGAACATAGTGGAGTCGAGTTGGATAAAGTTCTCGCACCCCTCACCAAGTTCTTGGAGGGCTTAAAGAGTTGAAACGTAGCAAAGCTATTGAAAATTATTGCAGCTGAATAATTGCACTTCGGAATGCAAGATTTTGCACAAAAATTTTCCTAATTCGTGTAATTTTTTCCCCATTTCTGAAGGTTTTTCCGCACTCCTCCAGAAGTTCTCGGATCACATAAAAAACCGAAACTTGGCAGTCTTATAGAACGGATCACGTGGAAGACTAAAATGGTTAAGATTTTTGATTTTTAAAATATAGAGCCTTGTGCAGCATAATTTTCTTTAGATTTATATAAAATTTCAACATAAACTCCAGAAGCTCTCGCATGACGATAAAAGATCATACTACGCAGACTTATAGAAAGTACCATGCAAAATTCGAAAATAGACTCAAAATCTTGATTTTGAAAATCTAAAGTGTTACGGTAAATATTTTTCTTCTGACTTATATACAATTTTCCAGAGAGTGTATCTTCCAGCACCCCTCCAGATGCACACACTATACATACTTTCAGCTTGGTTCTGAGAAAGAACTTAACAAAGTCAAAGTTTTGGATTTCGAAATAAAACACATTTATATTTGTAGAATAGATCATAGGGTAGAATCTTAACTAGTAACGTTTCAACTCTGTCCAACTGTCTAATTTTTTTTTTCAATACTCAGAATGTTCCGAAAGCCTGGCAGAAGGATTTGAGGAGGTGAGGCAGCTCCTTGAAAGCACTAAAATAGCGATAAGCTTCGGTAGGCTAATGGAACGCAGAAGAGTACCAATGAAATAAAAGTTAGGTTTTGTATTTTGGTGAAGAACGGAGTACAAGCAACTACGATGTCGCACCTCAGTATAAACGACCTTGTGACAAAGACAATGCAGACGAAAAAAAAAAAAAAAACGTTTGAAAATGCTGGTGGAGTTTAGTTCAAAGCAAAATAAAGATATGTAAACAATTTGAATGTCAGATTAAAACCGATTCAGTTGTTTTCGAATTAACAGAGTTTATATCCACAGGCAAAATAATCCAGAAACTCGAAACTTTAATATGATTATAATATTATAATATTGTTAGTATCTAGATCCTTGAGATATGCTCGTAAATATAAATTAGGTTAGAAATAAATCGAAAAAAATTTGAATATATACGTATATAATTAAGAAATTAATTGTAAAAGAAATTTGAAGCTATTTACCATCGCATAAACGGTAAAGATGTCAATTCGTTTTCAGTTGTCATGAAAGAGTAAATAAATTCACAAGTAAATTAATGAACGAATAGATTCATGAATAAATTAATGAATGAATAAATGTATGAATAGGGGGTGCTAAGAAGATTTAGTGTAAATCTCCTAGCGTCAGCTAAATTTGTTTCCAGGTCTAAGCAACTGTTCTAATTTAGTTCCCTTCAGAAACTAAAATAACCGAAGAAAGGCAAGAGAACGTAGTAGTATTTAAGTCAGTCTCATCTAATTGGTATACCCTCAGACAAATTATTGTTATGCGAATCAGTGCCATGCAGTTTCTTAGAAAGTGGTACGGAGTCGAGTCGACGGTTGAATGATTGGCTTGGTGTGAGGTATATTTAGACCAAAATAGATCCGTAAGTGGTAAGATGTTAAGTGACCCGTGTCAGGTTTGAATGGTGCTGGGGATGATACAGCACCACTAACGGAGCCCTCCAGATACTTGATGCCCTCAGGTTGTAATGCTGCCATGCCACATTGCAGGGGGTTTTAAGCCGATAGCCCTGGTAGCTAGTGCTTAGTTTATAAGATTATTATTGTAATTTATTTACGTAATAGTAAAGAAAATAAATAAATAAATACAGGGGGCTATGATTTGGTGAGCTTTCTTTTTGTCCATACTAGTGGGATAAAAATATTTAATATGAAATTTTTAAAAGATCCTGAAAAAATATAATAAAAAGAATTCTCAAGGAGAAGCGCAGCCTACAATCTTAGTAGACCCATTCAGAAGAAGTTGGTTGCCATATCTCCGGAAAAGACAACACTAGCGGAAAAGCACAAGAGCGTCGATCCCCTGTAATCCAGCACCTGCAAAAGCATGGATAACTGCGTCGAAGTAGACAATGAAAACACCATAAGTCTCAGCTTGACCAAGAAAAAGCGTGATAGTCATGCGATGAAAATCATCGTCAGTAGGATCAACAATCTAATGAATTTTATCCAAGGAAAAAAACAACGTGCATCACGCGGCTGGTAAGCTAAATCCGAAATTGTTACAAGACAGTGGAAGAATGCGAATCAGCAAGAATGACATTGGGGAGCAGGAAACGTACAACTTAAAGTACCCAGAAGGAGCCACAAGGAAATGGTGCTATGCAGAATCATGAAAGAGAAGCGACAGCTGCGAATAAAAGGAGGAGACGATCCGAACCCCAGCGTGGATAGCAACAGGGAAATAGAAAAGGAAGAAAAGGTAGCCAACCCGATCTGACACAATTGTGATGTATGCTGAGAAAGGTGAAAGCAGACCCACTCTTAAGCAGCTAGGAAAAAACGTCAACTACATCAGGAAAACGACCTGTGAAGATGCTACCGATACCTCGGGCATAGTCACTTTGCAAAGGACTGCGAGAGCGAGGACCGGTCAGAGCACTGCTTCGGATGCGGTAAAAAACGACATATGGCTAAGAATTGCTCCTCAGAGTCAAAATGCATGTTTTGTAAAAGGAGCGGTCGCAGCTCCAAACACAGCAAAGAAAGCATAAAATGTCCTGCTTTCCAACTCGTACTGGAAGATTGCCAGCAACGAATATGCGAGGTAGGTCAGGACCTACTTACCCAAAGTCTATTAACAACTGGGCGAGGACGTGTGGATTGCGGACAGCACAGACAAAACAGTGATGTGGGTATGCGGTCAATGACCATTTGAGGAGAAAATAACGATGTGACAAGCTGGCTTTATATGGGCCAAAATAAATGTATTGTTTTGTATTGCTGTCTCAATACTGTGCTCAGTCACCAGTGCAGTAGATCTAATTTCCTTAAAGTATGTGTCAAAGTACTCTTTACTCTAATTCATGCCCAGCACCTTACACATCACAGTTGAGTTGAGTTGACACATTATTTTGTCGCAAATCTCTAGATCCCCGTTTCATTGTCCTTTTTTGTTGGCATCTTTCAAATCCTTTTATGTGTGTCAAATAAAAATTCCTCTTTCTTTAACTTGCTATAGAAAATGCTCAGACTGTCGTTATTTACATGGTTTTCCTCAAATACTGAATAAAATCCCCCAACAAGTCATCTAATATTCAAAATCTCAAAATACCGACCCATAAATTCGCTAAACACTTTAAACGGAAGGAAACCAGCAAAAGGCTCAACCTGTCCCCATTTACAGTCTAACCACAATGTAACCAATATTCCATTCTCCCCCATCCATCCATTCAACAACATGTTCATCGAAAGTACTCTCTGTCACTGAATGAATTTAAAAGTGAATACAAAAGAAATTCCCCGACACAGACAACTTTTCTGCCCTGAACTCATATTCTTATCTTCAAAAGGAGCACAAACGAAAAGAAAAAATTTACCCCCCTGTCAGCTTATCTAACAAAGAAAAATGAAAACGAAACATCACCATCTTTCACCGCAGCACTCGAGCATTCAAAATCATTTCAAAATCAAATTATGTCACTCGCATGATTCATGTCTCAAGGCGCGTCTCGTACAATAAGAATAAATTCATGTCTTTCGAGAGGGTAAGACATGAGTTAAAAAAAGGAGAGAAAAGCCCAACAACACCCCTCAACTTGCAATTCAACTGCCAAACTGGCAACAATAATATTTTTCATGTTTCTCGTATACGAAATGAAAGTGCTCTCCTTGAAAATATTTTGAATGTCATCTCCCATCGTTTCCATCACCAGTATCTTCGTTCAATTATCAATTTCCGCTAGTAGTAGGTACTGTCAAACACAAGTGTGCATGACTTCAAACGTATCCTAGACGTCATTGCGGTAGATCTTTGCCTTCATCTTCTACTTTTTTTCTTGTTCATATATCATGTCAAAGAATTTCCATCTTTACATACTCGTAACAGGCACACTCTAGGCGTGTTTTCTCCCTTGGATACGAAGAAAAACTGGTAGAACATACTAGAATTTTTTGAAGGTAGAAGGAAGTATACCCTATTTTTTTTTGGCGGACTTCTTTGGTATTTCAGTAAGGCTTGTTATGGTGACCTAAACGTTGCAGGTTCGAGAGCTAGCGTGGGACAGCAAACAATAGACATTTGAGCAGAAAAGAGGTTCTCTAAACACCACATCACTTTGGCATTTGGGGATTTGATTTCCCTTTTGTACTCGTATAGAAAACATACAAAAAAGTTACAATCATAGTCTAACCCATCCTTAATAAAGTAGGTGTGATTTTGTCAAATTATTGATTGAAGTGTAATATCTTGCAACTCGAAAATCATTTCATCGATTTTTAAGAGATTTTATTAGTAAAAATACTTTTTTAGGACTTTTTTCTTAGTATAAGCGCACTCAACATTTGTAATCAAAATTCTGATGCAATACGTAAGTCATACGATAAGACTTATATAGGTACATCATCGTTAATAGCTTTAAGTAAGCAAAATAGTGTTTTTTTCTTTTTAAAGAAAACGCCCGCTAACGAGTGGGCGTGGTCCTACATAATATACAGACAAATTCTTAAGGATATCAACGTCTCCCCAGCTTAAAATTTAAAGCCCAAAAACTGGTAATTTATAGACGATCGGTCAGACGGACGGACATGGCTAATCGACATAACTTTCGGTTCTGATTATATGTATATACGAGGTATATTTTTTTATTTACTGTGTCATCTACTACGGTAACGTGCTTGGCGATTTTAACACAAAAATTGGAAAGGAGGGCATCTTTTGAAACACAGCTTGCAAGACAACACTTCCAGCTGATCAACTTTTCGGTGGCGTGAAATATTACTGTAGCTAGCACATGATTTCTGCATCTCAATATTGTTGATGCAAGACAGTCCTCCAGTATTTTGGATGTTCGCAGCTTCCGAACAGCCAATATTGATCGGACCGAGAACATGAGAAGTGCGCGATCGAGTCAATAGAGATGTTTTATAGAAGGAATGATATAAAAAAAAATGCTACTGCCACGCAGAATATTCCATTCTACCCGGATGGTGACGAACAAACCAAAGTGGTGTGAAGATAGCAATATCTAAGCCTGCATCAAACAGGGTTTTTGGAGCTGAACATCTAAGTGCCGAGCTATATAAATAGCTGGTAAAGATCTGTAAGATAAGGTCGGATGAAATTATACCCGACAAGTGAAATCTCAGTATCGTTTACTCGATACTTAAAAAAGGACATACTGAACTATTAGTGCCATATTGTGTGAACACTGCGACAGATCTTGGAAAAAAACAAATCCAAATCGATAGTTATCTCCTCGATTTTAAAGTTGCCTATGATAGCGTTTATAGAGAGATATACAGAGGTATGTCAAGTTTTAGCAATTCTGTCAAACTCGTCCGTCTGTGCAGGATGACGTTGGAGAACGCACGCTGCTCCACCAAGGTCGGTAACAGAATCACCGATGCCTTTGATGTCAGAAAATGACAACAATAATAATACAATAATAATAGACATGATAACATTACCATAATTATAAGAAAGCGTATAACACAGTAAAACAGAATCGACGAAAATGAGTTTAGCGGTTAACGAGGGCAAAATAAAATGTATGCTGTCACAAAAAAGGCGACTTGGACATAACATCCCAATAGACAGCTACAATATTGAGATATTCAGGACTTTGTGTACTCAGGCTCTGCTTTAAATTCAAACAATGACACCAGCGCAGAAATCAAGCGAAGAATTAATCTTTCCAAGCGCTGTTTCTTTGGGCTAAGAAGGCAGTTGAGTAGTTAAGTTCAATCGCGTACAACTAAGGTGACTTTATATAAGATCCTCGGGTTGGGGTCAAAATCCCGAAAACTGAAATCCCGAAAAACCAAAATCCTGAAAATACAAAATCCTGAAAGGCCAAAATCCGGAATAAAAAATCCCGAAAAATTATATAAAATTAAAAATTTGTCAAATGTTCAAATATATATATATTATATCCACAATGCATAAACAGTAGAATATGTATGGAGGGCATACTGCCTGCACTGAGTGGGTGCGAGGTGTTCACTTTCATTTTCGGGAATTTGGCCTTTCGGGATTGTGGGTTTTCGGGATTGTTGATTTTCGGAATTTTGGGTTTTCAGGACTTTGGGTTTTCGGGATTTTGGGTTTTCGGGATTATGTTTTTCGGGATTCTGTCCGACTCCCAAGATCCTCATCTTTCCAGTCCTGCTATACGTCGCGGTGTGGCAGCATGGACGTTATCGAAGGCGGATGAAAACACTATTGGTTGTTTTGAAAAACGAAATTCTTCGAGAGATTTTTGGTCCCGTTTGTATCGACGAGGAGTTTGTATGGACAACAACGAACAATACCAGTTGTTCAGCGATATCGACCTAGTCAGGAGCGTTCGAGATCATTACCTAAAATTGCTGGGACATGCACTCTTCCGCCCGGAAAGTTTTCGAATCCATTCAAGGGGGAAGACGCGGTATAGGAAGACCTCATCTAAGGTGGCGTCCGTAAGTGGAAATGGACCTAAACTAAATTCATGTGCAAAACAGGAGGCAACTTGCACAAGATTGAGCTTGCAGGAGATGCTACCTAGAGACGCTCCGGACTATGGCGCCATCTAGAGAAAACCTTGACTGAACTTAGTTGCACACCTAATATAATTTTCCTATGCGTGCGTGTTTTCCCGCAGCACTTACGAAGTTCTGGGATGACTGGAAAAACTGAAACTTAGTACACTTATGGATCATCCATGGATCACGCTGAAGAACATAACGTTCAATTGTAATTTGCGCGCGGCAAAAGGGATATGAATACCCTAATACTATTTCAGGACACGGGCGTTTTTAGGAAAGGGGGAAGAGAAAGATAGATTGGTGTAATGGTTTGAAACTCTAGTGTTATGAAGTTTCAGTAAACTCCAAGGGTGGCGTCCAGATAACTGAGGAGCATTTTTTGTTTTTGCTGTTATTGTCGTTGCTTCACTGTATTTGCTTCCATCCTCCTGATGTCATCATCGCGAAGAATCCGCATTTTCAGCCATATAGCCACCCTATTGCCAGTGCTATGCCTCTGCAGTATAGTTAACGTAAGCTTTAATTTAATTAATTTAATGCAAAATAAATAGATGATTCTTAACATCAGGATTTGAACCGTGAACCTGCAGCGTGACAAGCGATAATGTTACCACTACACCATAGCCACCATCTTTCCGCACCCCTCCAGGGAATCCTAGTCAAAGAAACTGAAATTTGCCAGAGTTAGAAGGCAAATCACGTGAAAGAATGTATTCTAGTCTAGAAGCTCCCGCATGACGTTAAAGCATACTTACAGCAAGTACCATACATAATTAGAATTTCCTACATAACATATGCAGTTTCTGAGCCATTGTATCATTTTTCAGGCCAAAGTCACGGCTGTTAGTCAACTCATTGTCAGGTTGGTGGTTAATACTGTATTGCAGACTGATATCGTCATTTATAACGACAGCCAGGCAGCCATCAAATCCCTACCACCTAGCACTATAAGATCTTGGGCAGTGAAAGACTGCCGCGTATTTCTCAACGAGATAGGGGGGCAGTTCAATCTCACCCTTTCTTGAGCACCAGGTCACTGTGACTGATAAGGTTCTTTCGGTACGAACAGCATATGCATAACCGACATGGAGTCAAAAACTGATGGTGTTGCCATCATTTTTGTCTTCTTCGAACTTTTTAACAAGGTGAGTCCTATATGCCGCAAGAATCCCCCGGGATATCGAGGAAACTGAAACTTTATACATTTGTAGAATAGATCATAGGTCAGAATCTTGTATAGCCAGATTTTCGATTTTATTTGTTTCCAAGGACGTTAGTTCAGTCTGGATTAACGAAATTAGATTTTTGAATTACGAAGTACAAGGTGTTGTCATATTTTCATTTTTTTCTTTTTTCTTGGAACTTATATAGCCCAAGGTGAGTCCTAACTAAAACTTTGCACATTTGTCGGCAGAATCTTGCGTAGCCAAATTTTCGATTTTCATTGTTTCTTAGGTTTGAGAATGTTGCAAAAGTTATTGTTTTTCTCATTTAAATATGTGTAACATGTTCGCTGGATAATATACAAAATTGCTTACAAATCCAGTGATAATTAAGCCATTTCGTAAACATTCGGTCCATAATTATGTAAACTTTTGAAGGGGAATATTAGTTTCATGCTTAACACTTACCCAAGTCTATTTTAAAATTTTTAGCAACACCTGAAAACTTAAAATTTGTTGTGCTGTAAAAAGTCTGAAGTCACAGAGTGGTATGACTACATCAACTATCGCATTGAGAAGATTCACCCTATTGAGGTAGTGCCTACACAAAAATAAGTCCAGTTACTAGTGCGCCCTCTTCGGATTCCTTCCACACCCTAGCAGGGAACTAACACTACACACTCAGGCCCATAAATCATTGTGTTTTATTTGATATGACACCTCAATTGCAAGAAGAGGCCATTCAAACGTCAGCTGAATGGCGGTGGTGTGTGCGAACACCACATACCGTCAGAGTATAGCGCACTAAACTCCACATTGTCGTCATCATCTTCATCGTACGTACACCATCCATTCATCCACGTATCTGCCGGTCATGCAGGGCTGCGGCGTATGTGGAATATCTGAGTAAATACATCCACAAGAGCAGCAACGAGACTGACACAATGCGAAATGAGCTAGCTTACTTAAGGCTGGTCACGTTCCAAACAAAGCGTACGCTCATTTTACGAATTTCATTTCGATGAAAGTGAATATTGACTTAATTATTGCGTATACGTGTGTGTCCGCTTATGTGTGTGTGTTGGTAGCAATCTCTGGCGGCGCTCGAAATGAATCTCATATTGAATGTATGCCTGCCTTGAAACCGGAAGCAATTGCAAAATACTAATTAGGCGAACGGAATAACTTTGTCGTGTGTACACACACGGAGCTGGGGTCATGGTGGGGTCATGGAGATGATGGCAGTCAAATGCGTAGAAAAGATAAGATTTTTTTTTTTTCGTTTTTAATAATTCTTCTTCTCTGTAAACGACTTAAGGATACATTATTTATCCTTTTGATGAAGGCGGAGAATAAAAAAAAAATCTTATTTAACTTTTTAATGTGATTCGTGTTTTGTACGTGTGCGTATACTGTGGGCGATTGTGAGTTATTTTGGACTGAAATCAATGACAAAAGGATGAAAATAGCCATAGTCAAGGAAAGGACCAAATGTATTGGAAAGTTATGTCGGTCAAATTCACTCATACTTTTGTGTTTTGTTTTAAGTCGATGTCTGCTGGTTACACAGTCAAAAGATATACACTTCAAACTTCCAAACGGAAGATAGACACCACGCATAACCCAATCAACCAAGCGATGTACCGGCGGCAATGAAAAAGAGGGCAAGCAGTTCCTAAAAAGAGACACCACAAGAAAATTAAAAACCACACCCTGATGCACTCATCACCAAAGCTGCGAAAGTTCAATGGTGACTTTGAACGAAAGGAGTTGGACCAAAACATATTAGAAAGATGGACAAAGGAGACTTGCTCTTAAAATATTTAACACCTCGATGGTAAAGACTCTGTGGGTGCAACAGAAGTGTCCATTGAAGTAAAGGACTTGCATGGAGCCACAACAAAGAAAGAGATTTGCCCAGCACTAGCTGAACAGTTTAAATAACTACAAAACTTGCGCACCGTGAGTTCATTGCAGACATCATACTTCGGAATACAAGCAGATACAATTAGGCCGCAAGCAGAAATAGCTGAGAAACTAATTTTGTGGGTAAACATTTTATAAGGCAACTCAGTACCTATGTGTGTTAGGTGATTTTAATTTTTCTGAAGTGAAATGGTCTTGGTCTGAAGATTGATTCAGATTATGAACATACTTTTATTTATTTTTTATATTCTTTAAACCTTTCACAAGTCGATACGATGTATAATTCATTAAACAGATTATTAGATCTTGTTTTCGTTTGTATAAAAGAACTTAAAGTAAATGCATCGTATGCTTCTTATGAACTACTTAATAATTCGTTCCATCACAAGCAAACTGAACTTGAATTTGAATTTTACAATATTTTAAAGTCAGTTGATAACTTTCAATTTCGTTAAAGCAAATTTTGTGGGTTTAAATAGTTGGATCAATTCATTTGATTGGACTAATGAATTTCTTTGTCTAAATCTAAATAAAATGTATGCTCGTCAAACTAAAACTATCATTGATGCAGGGTTTGAAATGTATGTGCCGATAACACACTCTCAAAGCCCCCTTGGTATAACCGATGGTTAATGAATTTGAAAAACTTGAAGAATAAGGCTAACGGTATAAGAACTTGCTAACCTTGGTAGATTATGCTACTTTGTGTACCTTTAGAAAAGAGTTTAGCGTGCTGAGTAGGTTTCTTCATAAAAAATACATAAGCTAGTAACAGATAGTAAACGTTTTTGAAATTTCATCAAACAAAAACGTAACACGTATGGTATTCCGGAAGTAATGAAATACGAAAACATGGAACCGAACAATGTTGGATCTTCCTTTGAATTGTTTGCTCAATTTTTCGAATCTGTTTATGTGAAAAGTGCCCATGTCCAGTTCACACCAATAACCAATATCGATCCTAAAGTGGATATTGAAAGCATTAATTTGGACCTGCAAGACGTCACTCTGGCTCTTGGCAGTCTAAAACCATCAACTAATGCAGGAGTGGATGGAATTCCTGCACTTGTATTAAGAAGATGTAAGGATAGCATTTGTTACCCACTGCTGCAAATTTTCAACACGTCGCTCAAGCATGTAATTTTTTTAGATGAATGGAAGGTATCGTTTTTAGTTCCAATTTTTAAAGCTGGCTCTAAAAGTGATGTTAAGAACTATAGGGGAATCTGTAAATAATCAGCCATTCCTAAACTTTTTGAAAGTATTGTCAAAAGCAAACTGGAATTTTTCGTCAAAGAGCATATTTCAGTATCTCAGCATGGATTTGTTCCAGGGAGATCTACTGCCCCCAATCTCTTAGATTTTACATCATCTGTACTAAATTCGTTCGAAAGAGATTGTCAGGTGGGCACGGTCTATACTGACTTTAGTAAGGCATTTGATTCTGTGACTCACAATGTCTTAATATATAAGTTGAAGTGCTTTGGTTTCCATTCATCCATATTGTGGTGGATCTCTTCTTTTTTAATGAATAGAGTGCAGTCAGTTAAGCTCGATTCTGTTCATATAAACCAGTTTCACTGTTGCTCAGGCGTACCTCAAGGCAGTCACCTCGGGCCTTTACTTTTCATCATATTTATCAATGATGTAACATCTGTTCTTAGCTACTGCCAAAGCCTTCTGTATGCAGACGATTTAAAATTGTTCTTAAGTATTTCAAGCATAAAGATTGAAGCTTTATGCAAACCTGATATTGATGCGCTTTCAAATTGGTGTAAAGTTAATTGTCTCCATCTTAACATAGCGAAATGCAACGTAACAACATTCAGTAGATCCTTCAACCCAATTATTCACCGATACTCAATCGATTCTATAGATCTCACTCGATTAAATAAGGTTAAAGATCTTGGTGTTGTTTTTGATCAGGCATTGACGTTTTGCGATCACGTACATAACAACTAAAACGAATTCCATGGTCGGCTTCATCAAAAGAAATGCAGTTGAATTCTCTAATCCCCACTCCCTAATACTGCGACATCGTGTGGTGTCCTTTTTATCAGGTGCATATTGATAAGGTGGAACGAGTTCAGAGAAGATTTTCTAAATTTGTTTTCTTCAAAATGCGCTGGAATTTTTCGCCAGAATATAAAACTAGATGCCAACTACATGATTTAGCTAAGCTTACGACTAGGAGAAAGATCCATGATGTAATGTTTGTGAGAGACGTCCTCTGTTATCATGTAAAAAGCCCATGCTTGTTGGCTTTAATTCCAATATATGCACCCGAGAGACCTATACGGCAAAGAGAGTTTCTTTTTCGTACTTTACATAGAACTAACTATGGATTGAACGAGCCTATGTCTCGCGCTATTCAAACTTCAACTCAGTTTGATCTGTAGTAGTCTTAATTTTATCTAGATCTATTTTTAAAAGCGCATTATTTAATTTTTACTGTTTAATTGAGTAGGTTAGGTTAGGTTAGGTTTGATGGGTTGACGTAGAGTGTGAAACAAACTACGCCACACTTAGATCAGTATAAATCCATTGTGATGCCCAAGGAGTGAAGCTTCCCCACTCGGGAACTCTATGTGTTCTTAAACCAACCCGATGCATTTATAAATTTGGTAATCTTATTTACCGATACATTTGATAGTTCTTCTAAGTTTTGGAAGAAATATTTCCCTAGTATTCTGAATCTATAGTGGTAGAGTCCTGGACAATGGTACAGGAAGTGAGGTATATCTTCGTGTACGTCCTCATTGCCACAGCCTCTGCATATATGTATCTTCTTCTAACTTCTAGGTTTAGGTTGCAGGGTGGTATCTTAATTGATGGGTCAGCTCGTTCAGGATTTAGAGCTGAACCCTCCCTTGCCAGCTCGTCAGCTTTCTCATTTCCTGAAACGCCATTATGTCCGGGTACCTAGCAGAGCTTTACATTGTGTTGCGTACCAGAACCCGCAGCACTTCGCGACAGCAGCGCACAAGCTTCGATTTAATTGAGTAAATTCTTGTAAATATTTTCATTTTATTCCTTCATCATTGTAAGTTAATACATACTCGTACTGTGTAGCGAGAAGAAGACCATGAACATAACAGGAAGCTGCAAATGTCCTTCATTTTAAAAAGCCCGAATAGAGCTGAAAGATAATAGATTTAGAACTTAATCCCAATCACTGTGACGCAGCACAAGACCTCTTAATAAAAACTGCGCATGAATAAAAGGCTGATGTCGCTATCCTTACAAAAATATGATTGGAAACATATAACCGCGAGCTCTGCACATAAAGCTGCAATGTAGACTTTTTCCACCACCAATATTATCCTATTGGAGCCAAAAATAATTTGTTATCACCAGGAGTCACCGACGAAGAGTTTCCAATCAAAGTCGGTGTACACCAGGGAAGCGTCCTCAGTAATTTGCTATTTATTGCAATCCTTGATTACTTGCTTGAAGGAAAAATGACGGACTCCAAAGTGCATCAGTTATTCTTTGCTGACGATGGAGCTATCATAAGTGAAGATCAAACGTCCCTGCAACGAGCACTTGATGTATGGGTAGATGTTTTGGAAAGAAATGGGTACCGTATTAGTTAAAAAAAAGACAGAGTATCTGTGTTGCCCGTTCTCTGATCCACACCGGCCTATTCCAGACATTTACTTGAATAGAAAAGTGCTTCCCAAGTGCGAAAAGTTCAAATATCTGGGATCTATGATCAATAGCGAAGGAACTTGTGATGATGACATCAATCATCGCGTAAGCGTATGGTAGATGAAGTGGCGGAAAAACTCCGCTATCTCCTGTGGTCGAAAAATGACCCCTAAGCTGAAAGGAATGCTCTACACCGCAGTTGTACGTCCGGTGCTCACATACGGTTCACAATGCTGGACAATGTACAAAAAGTATGAGGACAAATTAACGGCAGCTGAGATGAAGATGCTTCGCATGGCAGCAGGAGTAACAACGCTTAATAGAATAAAAAGTTCAAATATTCGAGGAAGCCTTCAAGTAAAAGAACCCACCACAAGCAAGATAGAGCACGACCGGCTCAGTTGGTATTGTCATGTTCAAAGGAGAGATCCTTCGAACCCCGTCAAAAATGCAATAGCAATCAACGTTCCTACACAATTACGCAAAAAAGGCAGACCGAAAAATAATTGGATCACACAAATCGAAAACACAAATGCGAAAACACCAGCATTTGATTAGACTCAGTGACGGAATGATCCGAAACCGGGAAGTCTGCCGGTACTTCCTGAGGTCAAAGTTTCAATTGCTCGAAAGATGGCGAATGAATTTTGATAGATTGTCACGAACACTGTCACTGACTGTGGCTATATTTTCGCGTGACCGGCCACTACTAGGAACCCTGACCCAGTTCGATCGAATCTGTACATTAATTTCTTAACCGCGGCACGAGATGGACGGTTATGCTTACCGACATTATTTCGCAATGCGCGTATCGTATTGGTTAAATTTTCCCCATATCTGAGATGGATTTAACAGCTGAAATGCTTTATCTGCTCCACAAGTACAAATGTCAGTGCTTCGTTTTCACAGATGTCAAATATCAGATGTTTGTCTTTGACAGAACCACAGTAGTGGCAGATTTAAGTTATAACCTCCAGTTGAATCACCCGTTACATAAGTGCAAGTACGTGCGACTCAGTAGTGCACTTATATTTTATATTTTATTTTCTTTCCCCATTTTCTAGCTTTGGTTTTATGATGTAAAATCTATCGCAGTCTATACGGAATAAAAAAAATAAAAAAAATCCATAGACGACATGAAATGATCCCTACAGCAAGGTATGAAAGAGTATTGTGAGACAGGGATTATCTAAGGGATACCAACTTTAATACAAACGCCTTAACCGATTTTACGAGTATACAGAAAAGTGAGAAGTCCCTAACAGATGATTAGGCGATTCTGTTTATAGGCAGGATTGCTATGTGTCGGATTACTCTCAAAAAAACGAAAGTGATTTACTTTAACCTCTTCTCACTTCATTTACCGTGGATGAAGCTTCACAAAAGAACTCTCCACATGCTGCTTCAAGTACATATTCCAAAAAAGTTGTTAATATTTTGGGGGTCATTCGTAAGGACAGCCATACCACCACCCACAGCACTCCTTCCGCTCTAAAGAACTCGCGTGCCTTCAAATGGTTAACAGCTAATTATTTCCGAATTTTCGTTGGCATCCAGCTTCAATACCCATCCCAGCCCAATGCCCTAAACTTCTCGACACGTGTTAATACACTTCACAATATCTCATCACACAGTCCGTTGGATATTTTTATTTTTTTTTTCTTTATCCATTGTTATTCTTCCGCTTTTTCGTCTTCTGTATTAATTTTTAGCATTTTGATCAAATTTGCTACATCATGCATCATCAGGAGATGACGCGGATCATTGCTTGCGGGTTTGGATGGAGGAGACGCTCGGTTGGCTCCGTCAATGCGGGAGCCCATCAGACCCATCAGACCATAAATGGCAGTGATGCTGATAGCGGTGGTGGTGGTGTCGAGAATGGTACTGCTGGATGGAGAAGAGCACGCACATTATATCCCTCCTCTGTAAGCTTCAGTAATTTGTAATTATTTGCAGACAATCGAATTGTTTCGTTATTTTATCGGAGGAACAGCAAGTGAAATAAGCTTCGCTGCTTTCGTTTCTTTCTTCCACCCTGCGTCGCCTTCCGTCAAAGTCGGATCCCTTAATTCCTTTAATCAATCAATTAGTTATCCCGAGGTGATGTTCCTCAAAAGCTCTTAAGCTGCCTGGGAGTTTTTACTCTAATGATTCTCCCCTCCTCGTCCTTCCGATATCTTTTTCGCTTTTCCTTTGTTTTTAGTGTATGTGTGCAAGTATGTGTGTTTTGGCTTGAATTGTTTGAATAATAGAACAAAAGACAAAGACAACCAAGGCAATTGCCAATAAAATCAATGATCAGCTGAAGCTGACGGCGCTGACTTCGATTGCCAGCCAAGAGGAGGTAGGTACACAGAATGGAATTAAATTTGCAGTAGCAGCATCAGCAGTAACTGAAAGAAGAAACCGTCAATTTGGGTGGCGCGGAAGAGAGTAGTTTCTGGGTGGTTCTGGCTTAACGTTTGATAGGTGGATGGCTTAGGTCGATTTTTTCTCTATTTTTACGATTTCAACCAGCAATCCGACGACCTCTACACTTTTCTAATTGATTTTCGTTGCATTTCTTTTCGCTTGGATTGGTAAATTCTTTTAGCCATTCGACTAATTGATTCTTTCGGATGAAAGCGAACAGTAACACGGAGAGAGAAAGAGAAGTATTTATTGCGGAATTGAGCTGAAAAATTGGAAATTGCGATTAACATACATGTGTAACCGATGATAGGTTCAGTGAGAGTCCTAAACAATTTGTTTTATTAATTGATAACTTCACTCAGCACTATTAGCGTCCCTACAGAAGCAATACATTGTACTTATTCTGATATTCGACTTTTTACCCTCTCTGAAATAATTAAGTAAACTGAATCTTTGTTTACACACTTACGTAGGTCTACAAATCTGATTAAATCTGTAGCTTGGTAGTTTTTTAGGAAATCGATTTAATAACTAATGCTGGTGATTCTTAAGGCTCAGTACTCTCTCCGAACACTTTTCCGTTTATATATTACAATGGGAGATACTTCGAAAATCACGATTTTTACCTGACCTCCCTCGGAAGATACTCATTTTCTCGAAAACTATTTATCGCAGGACATATCTAAATACAGTTCTGAACTCGCAAAACAAACACGAATTCAGCGAGATACTAATTATTACAATCGGAGATACTTCGAAAATCCCGATTTTTACCTGACCTCCCTCGGAAGATACTCATTTTCTCGAAAACTATTTATCGCAGGACATATCTAAATACAGTTCTGAACTCGCAAAACAAACACGAATTCAGCGAGATACTAATTATTACAATCGGAGATACTTCGAAAATCCCGATTTTTACCTGACCTCCCTCGGAAGATACTCATTTTCTCGAAAACTACTTATCGCACGACATATCTAAATACAGTTCTGAACTCGCAAAACAAACACGAATTCAGCGAGATACTAATTATTACAATCGGAAATACTTCGAAAATCAGCGAGATATTAATTTTTACAATCGGAAATACTTCGAAAATCCCGATTTTTACCTGACCTCCCTCGGAAGGTACTCATTTTCGCGAAAACTATTTATCGCAGGACATATCTAAATACAGTTCTGAACTCCCAAAACAAACACGAATACAGCGAGATATTAATTATTACAATCGGAGGTACTTCGAAAATCCCGGTTTTTACCTGACCTCCCTCAGATGATACTCATTTTCTCGAAAACTACTTATCGCAATACAAATCTAAATACAGTTCTGAACTCGCAAAACAAACACGAATTCAGCTAGATACAAATTATTACAATGGGAGATACTTCGAAAACCACGATTTTTACCTGACCTCCCTCGGAAGATACTCATTTTCTCAAATTTCTGGGCTCAAGCCCAGCACTTTAAGATGCCGGGCAAAAGTGAAATGTCCCTTAAGAATGCCCGTAAGAGTGACGCGGATTTCTTATAGACATTCGGGAGCATTTGATTAGTCTGTCTACATCCCGGAGAGTGCCACCCACGATTAATGAAATGTTCATAGCAAACCTTATCGTCAATGGAAGCCTTGACCGAAGATGCAGGATGACCCAACTCAGGTTCAGAATCTGAGAAGTCCTCCTCCGTACCGTGGCTAGCAAGTTCATCGAAGATCTCATTTATAGTAATCCCATGGTGATCTGAGACCCTCAGAGAGTCCTTCCATTCTCGAACTATTTTGGAAGTGATTAAAGGGCCGAGTAAAGACTTATACTCTGTCTCCTCCACCTATTCCTTTAAATATAGTTCAGAGCCATTAGGATTGCGCAAGTTTAAATTTACGAAGAAATTGGAGTTCTAGTGTCATTCCGTCAGACGGCTACGCATTTAAGACGAAAGATAGCTTTTACTGTGCTGTGATATAAATATCAAGGAAGGGAGGTTCAACAATACATCTAAAGCAAAGCCCCCGTATAGCCTAGACAAACTGTTATTCAGAATTTAGTGGGCGAAACAGTGACATATTTTCGCGAAAGCTTTTTCCACCAAAAAACCTACGCATATGCTAAGAAAGGTCTTATCATTGCCATGTAGATGTAGAGTGTACTTCCTTGTGATATGCCCATTCTTAGTGGTCCATTCAACGAGTACGTCTAGGGCCATCTGCGCCTTGCTGCAGACAGTAAAGAGAAAAAGGAAGAACAAAAGATCGAATGGACTAAGCTTCAGACCAATTTTGACCAGGTTGTGTTCTCTACGGGAAGTTTGACAAAAGGACAAAAAAGACGCAATTCATAAGACAAATTCAATTCGTTAATTCCAAGTAATAAAACTGTTGCTTTAGGTTAAGTCAGGTTTTCGATGTCCTTTTTGGCTAAAATTAAATCTATGTAAAACTGTTGTGATTTCTATTACAAGCGCTTCTAAAATTGTGTAGTCTGACTTTAGCACATAAGTCTTCTTATTTAGGGTCACTTCTGGCCTGCTATTGCGCTTGTAAATTTACAAATATTTAACAACGAACTATCAGATAATCCCTTTAATGGCTTAGAAATATTATTTTCCTAAGTCCTGTGCCTTAAGTGCCAGAGGCTTGAGCAATGACGCAGAAAATGTATTATGTCCGTATGAACACTTCACCTTCGATACAATTAGTTTCACACTGATAAGCCCTAGCAGTGATGTACATATGTACATATGTTGATTTGATGTCTTTTGTGAGAGTTTGCTGGTTCTGGCTCTTTCATGCTTTTGCCAAAGCATTCTTCATGCTTTGCGATTTCCACATTAAGTACTTATGTTATGATTAGACTGGAGAATTAATTTAATGGTCTGTTTATTCTCTGTCTTAGGCATACGAGTACTTTTTCTTTGCCAATAAATTAACCGCTTCATTACCCACCATGCCTTTTAAGATTAAGATAAAGCTTAAGAACGTTCAATTACATCAAATTAGTAACATTATCCAAGGTATTATCACATTGCTTAGGTTAGTGGATAACTTTTAGTACTGCTAGAGCCTCTGGTTGGAAAGCGCTACTGTGGCCAGGGAGCCTGTTTTAGCTTTGTATTGATAACCTGTGCCAATATGCCATGTCCATTTAGATCTATGCCTAGGTATGAGCGTAGCTGGATTTCTCATAGTTTTCAATACAGAGCTGCAGATAAGGTACTCGGAAGATTGCACCTAAAAAGTTATTCGTCATCCGAGCGTGGCCTAATAAACTCTTTCCCGCCATTTCGACTGACTTATCCTTAGAGAACTCTAGGCTGCAGGCACCTGCATACAATTAGTGTTATTCTCATCCTATTGGTGTTTCAATCTATGCTAGCTTTTGTACATTTGTCATGGCCTCAAAGTTGATGATTGATGTTATTACAGACTAGACCAAGCCTCCATATGTAAGTATTGGTAGAACGATCGCTATAGTTTTGAGGCATTTAATTATTTTCTAAGTTTCTTAAAACAGTTCCGATTGGAAACGGACCAATTTCCTCAGAGAATTCTGTAAGCACTGTAATCTCACAACAAAAACTAATTAAAGGTAAAAAAAAACTCGTAACAGATGATTTTGAGCAACCAAAAACCTTACTCTTTGCCTCAAAATGATACTGAAAAATAATAAATTGTACTATTCTTGGAAATTACAAAACGACAGCATTGGTTTTTAGCTACGACCTATTAAGTTTATATTTCTCCGAAACTTGAATACAGCGTGGATGTTTTTTTTGATTAGGCTTTCCCTAATCAATCTTGTAGTTCACTCTTCAAAATAGTCCTTCACTAAGTTTTACACACTTTAGGAACGCAGTTCTAATTGGGGGAGAAACATTTATTTTATTTCTTTCATTTGGACGCAGAGGGTGGCCGTGGAGTAGTGGTAACATCATCGCTTGTTACGCTGTTGATTCACGGTTCGAATCCTGATGTCAAGAATCATCTATTTATTTCGCATGAAAGAAATAAAAAAGTCGATCACTTGCGAAAGCTAAGTCAACTCTACTGTGAAGGCATGACGCTGGCAGTAGGGTGGTCATATGGCTAAAATGCAACTTGATCGTGATGATGACATCAGGTGGACGGAAAAAAATACCGTGAATCATAAGCAACGACAATAATAGCGAAAACAATCAAAATACTCCCCAGTTATCTGGACAGCCACCCTTGGAGTTTACTGAAACTTAATACCACCTGAGTTTCAAACTACACCACTTTGTCTTTCTCTCTGTCTCTTCCCCTTTCCAAAAAACGCACGTGTTCTAAAAATTAGTATAAGGGTATTCATATTCCCTTTAACACGTGCAAATTATAAAAAAAAAAAAAAAGTATACGAGTACCTTTAAATTGAGTTGAAACTCAGTTGCGGCGCAGTAAATTTAGCCTAAATTGTTTCGTGCGAAAGGTGGTAAATATTAAGATGTTGTTGTGTAATAAATAATTTCTATGCTAATTCTAATCAATTATTAACAAAATGGTATTTTTAAGACCTTAAACGGATAAAATCTTGCTGCCGCATTTTTACCTTCATTGCCCCCTTTTTTACGGTGTTGTATAGATAATTTCCTCCTCTCATATACGTAATACAATGCAACACCTTTTATTTAAAAAATCAAAAATTCGGCTGCTTTGGAACTTTCCCAGTGGTTTCCAATAAGGACATAAATGTGCAAAATTTTGCTTTATACATATTAAAACAATTTCTTAGGAAATTGTATACGTAAATTATACTAACAGATTGAATGTTAACTGAACACGCTAGCAGCCTAATTATATCTTGCTTCGTTTGCCTTAACACCCTCTTTAATTGGTGTGTACATAAAGTTCCTATCATTTTGTGTTAATATTGAATGAGGCAACAACTATAATACTTTGTTAGTTAATTCACACATCATTGATCAATTTTCTAAGAAATTATCATTGCGGAGTCAATTTGGGAACAAATATGAAAAAAAAAAACAGAATGATCATAACTTATGCAAAAAATCGTTTATTAGAGTACAATTTGCCACATAAATACATATGTATATACATACACTGCAGGCCAATTGCAGTTTGAGGCCATCCTCAGTTCTCGAAGGAAAAACAAAATCTAACATCGAAAAAACTGTTTAGTAGAATAATAATCAAGTAAAATGAACGGGGAGCATATATGGAACCAAAATAAGAAGAAAAATATTTTCATTTTGTTATTAACATAAAGGAATTTATTAAAAAGAAGAAAAATTACAAACCGATTATTCGTCGAAAAAGACACATTTACATTCGATTACATTATTTACAATTGTTGGCATTCTAGCTATCAGTTTTTGAATTGTTGCCTGTGGTATATTGTTGCTCTAGCAATCCAATAGTATATTTCACAACGCAGATCCTGATTATGGGCATTGATCGTGAACCCTTCTATCCAGTTCCTCCCACAACAGCTCTATAGTGTTTAAATCTGGTGACATGATTTGTAAGATTTCTTCATCTTTCCTTTGTTTCAGGTAGTCTTGACCTTTGACTTGACGTATGTGTAGGGTCGTTGTCCTGTTGAAATACGAATCCTTCGCCAATTAATCTTAATCCAGAGGTCACAACGCTTTCTTCCAATATTATTTCGTATGCCTCCTTATTCATATTTCCAATCAGTCGAACCAGGGGTCGAATTACGACATCAGTTAATGAGTGAATGAAATCCATACGCTATCGAGTGATCGAGTAACTAAATACATTGGGATGATCACATAAGAATGGTCGAGTGCACTTTGAAGATTGTACTAGTACAATTCTACTACATTGAACTGAGATGGCTGACAAATGTCAAAACTATTTATTTTTGTGTGAGGAAAAGTTTTGTATTTATCGTCTTCAATTAAAAATTTAATATTTACTTTATTTTTCATCTTCTGATTCAGAGGATGATCGCTATGAGTGTATTGAACGAGGACGTTTAAGAGATAAAAGCAATCCCTTTCCTTTACAAGACTCTACTTACGTATACAAAACTATAATTTTCTGAAAATATCTTTCACAACATACACTTTTGATTGCAGTTCTATCAAAACAGTCAGGGCAAATAAGAGTGCATTTTTATTTATACTGGAGAAGATCAATTTTTTATTTTCTCCCAAATGCACCTCAGCTCGTCAGCAGAAACCATATCGAATAAATAAATACGCGATTACTGATGAGAGAATGCCAAATTTCGATACTCGATACTCGATCTCTTAAGCGGTCATGTCAAATCAACATTTATCAGTCACGTGTTGCTCGATAACTGATGCGGTAATTCGACCCCAGATCTCCGTTTGACCGTTGTTAAGGACAGCAGTTTATTCTTTGTTTCATTTATTTCGGCGTGTATTTCGGGTAATGTTTTTCTTCTACTTCGTTTGCTTGTTGTGACTATTAGCCGATCCTCGTAGGCTATCCTGACCGTGGTTTATCCTGAAGACTTTCGATTTGAGCGTGCCGTTCAATGGTACGTTAAACGCAGCACTTTGATACCTTCAACTGATCAAAAATTTCCCGTTGCGACTTGCCTTCTTTAAGATGATGACCCTTGCAATCCAGGTCGACAAATTTTAGGATTTGAGAACCATTTTGATGTAAGGAGTCATAAACAAGTGCTGAATCAACAACCAAAAGTTATAAAATTTAATAATCATGAAAAACCTAAACACGCGGTTTTTCCCACATTTGTACACAAAACGCCCACTGTTCAAAAACGTGGGTGTAAAATCCGACTTTTATTATCTGTATGTGTTGTGTATATACAGGTAGAAAATTTAGGTAAAAAAACCCAATGTAATTCATAAAATGCAATCTCCATGCATGAATGAAGTCAGTTGTCTAAATAGGCCTCAAACTTTTGGCCTGCAGTGTACATCCGTAGCCCATATTTATTCAATAAAGGCACCTTCAGTACCGATAACAGCCTCAATTGGCCGGAAAAGGAAGCATGCCGAAATTAAATGGTGCTTGTTGATATTGGGTAGAGCTTGAGTGGTATTATGGGGATGTTTGTTGGTTTAATTTTCAGCTACACCTTATAGAAAGTAATCGAAAGGATTAAGGTCTGGTGGTCATAAGTTTGGTGTCATGTGATCATGTAAATTGATCGCCATCCATTCCTGAGTCGTCGCGGTTTTGTGCGGTGGCACAGAATCCTACTGAAGCACGTATGGTCTGCATCTCGACGTATCCGGCAGCATTCATTCGAAGACCTTGTAGGAAAAAGTAGGGATGCATAACATGACTGTTTACTACTCCAAGGACCATCACACTGAGACTTGGTGTGCATCACACGGGGGATATCTTCTAGTTCTTGTCGAAATTTTGTCCGTTTCCTTCAACATAACCACACCGCGATATATATATTTCGAAATCAATGTAGTCTGCATATTAGGTAACAATCACGGCGTGTCTTTTCCTTTCTTGTTTTAGGTATTTATCTGACAATGCACCCGCACCATGTATGTACTTAAGGATGATCTAGAAAAATTAGATTTCTCACATTTATGGCAGTCAGATTTTTGATTTGTCGAATACACGATGTTACAAAGTATTTCATATGTTTGGGCATTAAGATGGTTTCTGCTTGTTTTCATCCTGTATCTAAAAAAAGTTTAAAAAGTTTAAGGTTCGCATTGCATCTGTCTATCTGTCAGTATGCCACATGCTTCCAACTTTCGAACCATTAGAGCTAGATGGCTGATATTTTGCACATAATTAGTATGTAACCGAAAATAAAGAAATAGTAAACAAAATTTTGTCCACCTCAATATAAAAGGAATTCGAAAATGTTCAAAATTATTTACTAAAAAAACCAAGGCTATGTCCTCTTCGTCCCCGCACTCCCTACCCCCTCTATCGTCAAAATCATGAATGCGAAAAATCTGAACAAAACATTGAGGATTCGCAGTCATTAGAAGACTACGTGACAAATATAAAAGGTCTCCTGGCACAACATGTTTTTGAAAAAAAGTAGAATGACGTGGGGTTAAAATTCAGCCCACTATATCTTACTCTAGCTATATTTTGATGATTTTCAGGAGAAGACCCAAATTTCATCAGAATCCGTTAAGTGGTTCATAAGTTGGATATGCGAAAAGAATGATTCGAAGTTTTAAAAACTCCACATATCTTAGCCCCACTTTATCCGATTTAGATTACATTCAGACAACTATCGTGTCAATATTAGCTTACGAGACGAATTTCTTCAAAATCTATTCAGAAATTATTGTTAGGGGGCCCCGCATCTTACCCGCATTCCATCTGATTTGGACATTTTTTTAAGGAAGCTACGATACTGCCTACAAGACAAACACACACATCAAATTTAATTTCATTTGGAAATGACCCTAATAAATACGACTGTATATTCAAATTGTCTTTTTTATTAGTAGTAACGTAGAAGCTAAACTATGTAGGATACAGGTAAAAAACTGTACGGAGCTCTAATAGCGCGAGACCCGACATATATAATATAAATATAAATTGATACATGAAGGCTTACATTCAATTCAATTTCAGGAAATAAACCTGACACCAAGTGGATTTTTGTACAACACACCTTGAAATAACCCGAATTGCCTAACAATGAGAAATTTCGTTAAAATATTTCCAACCCTTTCCACCAAACCAGGAATGTAATCAAAGTACCACTAGTACAGTTACCCACTACGTGCGACATGTTTTGGTTAAAATCTGATAAACTTGCATTCATTCGGTTTTGTTGGTCATCCTTCGCATAGTCCTTTTTATGGAACTACGAGCACACATACCCGAACACAAAAGACAGCAACAATATGTACATGATTCTACATCAACACTGTATTTTGGACTTTAAAGCCTGGCGGCAATTTAAGGACTGTAACTTCTGACCACCACCCTACTCCCATCCAAATGTGTTCCATTAGCCTTTTATGATAATGATCCTGCACTGTGTTTGTATCAAATAGATAGACATCGTTCAACACTTTTGCACTGAACCATGTCGCCAAACAATGTTCCATCGTTTGTTCGGGTGGTTAGGAAGTATTCGCACGGATACATGATGGGAATATTGTGCCCGCTGCAATACAAGATAAATATCTAAAAGTACTACATACATAGATACATTCAGGATTGGCAATGATTTGTTCAAAAGTTTTGTTTACTAGGCGGACAAGGCGGAATTCGATTTGTTTGCGAATGCATCGACATTCAGCGGAACACAAGGTTGTCTGGTCGTTGTAAACAGAAAATCTACCGGGCTTGACGAAACACAACCTGACATGGATGCAATTCAAAGTGAAGTTATAGTTAACAATTGTTGTGGATATAGTGGGTATTTTATGTTTGCAGAGGTTTTTGTAAACAATTTTCATGCAATATCGTAATTAAAATCGTAAAAAGTCTGGAAATCAGAATTATCAAAGGTCTTTGATAAAAAATTTGATAGTACATACATACATATGTCATATCCCACTATTATTATACTTACAAACGTACTTACATGCATAGGAATTAAAGCGATATAGTCCACAAAAACACTCACCTGAAAATTGGAAAACAAAATCAATTAGCTATATTAAAAGGAAGTGTTTTTTTTTTAATGATGAAGATAAAATTACATGGTGCTATTAATGTATATTTTTTGAAGAAATAATTTCAATTTTTACTTCCAAGGAAATGGAAGTACGATAGTATATCAAAAAGTAACCGGACAAAGTTGTAAATAAAAAGTCTTCACGATCCTTTGTAACGATTATGGAATACTGGTTCTTGATGGCAGATCAATAGATGATTGAATCTGTCAACGATATTTGAGCAGTATCAGAGGATTTACACAAATTTGTGGTTAGTAATAATATCTGGTCCGATCATATGCCGATTATGCTTGATTAGAAACTTGAACAAAACGATGAAAAAATTAATCTACTTCTAAAACTTATATGGAGAAAATGTATATGTCCAGATACAGGTGCGATGAAAAATGGATGAAAACAAAAGAAGTAACAGTTTGAGAATCAAATCGTTTGACTTTGCATGCTACCAAGCAAGGAAGAAATTCGCAGACAATTTTTCTGAAGAAGCCACGAAAATAATTCACAAATGCACAAACCTTATTTACTCATGTAAATAAGAATGTATCGAACACAATATTTATCGAACCATTCAGCGTAATGGGGATTAAACATACGAGTATTAAACTAGCTGCTTATTAGCAAGGTGCTTGTTACTGATGGGTTGCGGGCGCAAAATTGCAAAGCACACCCAGGAAGTATTTGCACCAGAAGTATTTGCGCTAATAAATCAAAAATAAATAATAAACCAAAAAATATTGAAGACAGCACTAGTCCGACAGATTTATATGTCTGAAAAAGAAAATAATGGCGAAAACTAATTTCTATTCTTCGCACAGTAGAAAAATGCGTGGAGCAAAGTGTCGATTACTCTGTAATCGAAGCAAACCAATATGGCTTTCAGAAAAATAAAAGTGAAACAAGCTTTTGGGAGAATTTTCAAGCAAACATTTTCTCAAAAATTTGTTTATTAAAATATACACAAATGAACTGCTACTTGTATCTACTAAAAGAACTCATTTCGACTATCACGACGACACAGCGATTGCTGTAAGACTCTGGCTACTTTAGATGGAACGAACATATAAATAACATTCGTCGACAGCTGAGAAGCTCCATGTTTGCAATGGTATATCTACGCGCTGGCAGAATCAAAGCTTTGGTGTGGAATCCTGGCATGGGGGGGGCACCCCACTCACAGCACCCCCTGAAATGGCTAGAGGGGCGGTGCAAAAACACACATCGAAGCACTGGAGAAACTGTAGAACAGATTGGTGAAAGTATGCCCGACGAATCGAATCTCAGCACCGTTTGCCTGATCTTCATGAAAGGAGACCCTCTGAACTGCGCCAACTACAGAGTTATTAGTCTCCTCGACATCGCGAATAAGATTCTATGTGCCATATTGGGTGAACGCCTTAAACCTTTTCTCAAAACAATCTAATTGGTCCGTCTCAGTGTGGGTTTAGGCTAAGAAAATCCACCATAGATTAGATTTGTTTTTTTTAGTCTGCGGTGGATCTAGGAAAAAATACCGGAATTCCAAATTGATACTCACTACATTTCCATCGATTTTAAAGTCGCCTATGATAGCCATGTATTCAAGCGTCCCTCTCAAACTCGTCCGTCTATGCACGCTTCTCTACCAAGGTCTGTAACAACATTATCGATGCTTTTGATGTCAGTAAAGGACTACGATAAGGTGACGCGCTGTCATGTGATTTCTTTAATATCATGCTTGATAGGATTGTATAAAATTCTGAAGCTAACATCAGGGGTATTATGATCAAAAAAGGACAAAAGGCGACTTGGATATAACGTCACAATAGATAACTACAATTTTGAGGTACATAGTTAAGGATTTTGCCTTCATAGACTCAGCTGTAAACTCAAACACTGACAACAGCGCAGAGATCAAGTGGAGAATCACTCTTGTCAACCACTGTTTCTTTGGACTAAGAAGGCAATTGAAGTAAGACCCTCAACAGTCATGTTGGATGAAAACACCATTGGTTGTTTTGAAAGACAAAATTATTCGAGTGATTTTTGGTCCCATTTGTATCGACGCAAAATGGAGGAGAAGATGCAACAATGAACTATACTATACAGCGACATCGTACTAGTCACATGGGTTCGAATCCATCGCCTGCGATGGCTTGGCATGTAAAGAGAATAAACATCAACGCTCCGTCCCGGAAAGTGTTCGAATCTATCTTGGAGGGACGACACGGTGAAGGAAGACCACACCTAAGGTGGCGTACACAAGTAGAATGGGACCTCAACCAACTTCGTGTACAAAACTGGAGGCAGCTAGCAAAAGATCGAGCTGGATGGAGATGCCATTTAAAGTAAAGTAAAAAGTAATTTGATAACAAAATGTACATAAAATTAAACCTTAACCCACACAATATATGTAGGTACCTCTCGAGAAATAAAAATTAATCACTTAACGGAAAATTTGAGTGTCGAAATGGCTTCCAAATTCAATTTACAATCATAACTAGTTTCTTTTCTAATTTCGAATACCAATTAGATACTATGAATAAAAGGACAATGAAATTATTCATTTAAGATACTCAACCTTCCGCGATGACCTATAACTTCAATACCCCATTGAAACTGAATGTCTTCCATTTCAAAATACATGCGAAAGAACATTTCTTCATTATTCATTTCTGAAGTATTTCTTCCACTCACTCCAATCGGCGTTAATTTCCAAATTATGTTTACCACACAATTGACAATGTCATCGTTTCTGAACGGGAAACTAGTAGGTAGACAGGATCCCCGCCATTTGCATTTAAATAAAAAGTACATTAAGTTCGCACCGGAACCAGAAAAAACATTTGTTCAACCTTCGCCTGCCTAGTCGTCGTATCGTTCTTCAGCTTCGACCAAAAGTTTTAATTAAATTTCCCATTTTACCCAACCCAATTGCCTATCTTCTTAAATTAAATGGCACAACATTTAACTAATAGTTCGACCCACTTATGTGATGACAACTTTGGTCCTCATCATCATCGTCGTTTTCATGAGGTAATTAATTTCCATAATAAATAAAATCCAAAAAGGACAAAAGAATGGCAAGCGAGACCACCGCGCGAGCAAAACTTCAACTGTCAGCAGAAATAAAATGAAAAAAAAATATACCGGCTGCCCTGCGGCAAAAATCGAGTAGAAAATCGAGAAAACTTCTCCGGGGACGGTTTACCACACACTGTGGCAGCGGCTCCAGGGAGGACATTATTGCAAGCGTAAATAATGTCCTTGTTTAAGCATTATGACAACGCGAGAGTCTGCAGATAATAAACTTCTCTCGTACGACGCGCTTCGTGTAATAAATTAATTATTGAACATTTTTTAATGACGAACTTTTCGTCTGCTCTTCCCCCACCCCTATTGCATTGCATCTCGTTGCAGTTGGATCGTGATTTTTTTTTACCAGACATTTGGCTGGATGAGCCAGCACTTCCCGAATTCGCGAACCTAGCGAAAGTATCTGTATAACCACTGACCACACATCGAATGGCCATTGTTTTTCATGACCCACCTGTGCTGCGGGGTGGGTAATCAAAAACCCATCAAAACAATTGTAATTTGCTACGCGACATCTCGCCACTGTGCCTTCATCGAACGTCGTCGCATCGTCATTCGGACGTGCGTCGTGTGCCCCATACATATGGGGCTCTTTTCGGGCCAACAATTATGCCATTTCTGTGTGTGTCATGGATAGCCCGTTGGCGGCAGATACGTGCCTTAGTTTTAGTGTTATGCAAAAACGAAAAGTCAAAGGGAAATGTCTGGGCGTCGAATTGGTGGAATTGATATAAAAGTGATATGCAATCGATGGAGCGGTATCAATCGTAGTTTCGCATTTAATCCGAGTTTAACTTTATTTTATCACGTTCGCGTTATTTTAAGAAAAAGTTTCGTGTACCTATCACAATGAAAGTAATTTTGGTAAGTTTTCGATTGTGTGAGTTCTGAAAGTGAAAGTGAAGGGATTTTTGAAAATCCTGGTGGATTTCTAGTGCCATAAAGGATTAAACGGATTCAAAAGTGAAATTTTGTGACTGGGTGGGAGTAAATTGGATACAAAATTCCTTCATTTATGCGAAGAAATTGTGTCAAGAATTAACCAAGAGTGCATGGATATTTAATAGTCTCAAAGGCTTTATAGCATTGTGAAGTGACGTGGAATATTGTACCTAGTATTTGAGCAATAAAGTTCAAGCAGAAAATACTCAATTTAACTTATAAGTTTCTGTGAGTCAGATGAATCTACATTGGAGCGCAAATTTAATTACCATTTGTATTGCCAAAAATGTTATACTCGTAAAACCTAGACAGAAAGGGCCCAGCTATAAATTATGTGGTGAATGTCTTTCTAAGATATATTCAGACAGGTCCTGGAACTCTGTTTTATATAATGATGTACCTAAAGATGTAAATTGGAGCGATGACTTGGAAATAAGAGCTCCAAAAAGCGGAATATTTTTCAACAAAGGATTGTGATTTTCATATCATCAAGCATCGTTACTTTCAGTGACTAGTGATCTGTCGTTCCGTTTTATTAAATAAATTCACTAGGTACACCGGGCTCAAAATTAGTGAATTTCAGTATCTAACAGACAAAGGAAATATATTAATAATACCAAAATTGACATGGTGAACTCATAGGTTAGTGCTCATCAAGTGTACAGTTTCAGGTTCACAATGAGGAGATTACCAATAGAGCACGCTTCAAGATATAGACCTCACAGAAAGAAACTAAGAAAGGCTTGAGAGTGAAAGTGGATAAGGAGCTCCGTGTTTGTTTCACAATGTTGTATTTATAACGACAACAATTTAAATAATTAAACTATTTCCTGAAAACCAAAAAACTAGAAAACATTTGTGAATCTCGGGACTTTACGTGAAAATGTGTAGATTGGATGCAAGAAACATATGCTAAAAGTTCTCACTCATGCGACCATGGCTTAAGTCCACACCCCTGTTTGGGAGTTTCCAAATACACAAGCCAAAACAAAACCTTTTCCGGGATAAGGCTAGCATTTTGAAGGATTGCGTACATACAATTTTTAAGAATTCGGCATCCATCCTGTAGAAAGTTTCAAAGTCTTAAATTTTGGTCATAATAAGTTTTTTCGTACGACGCACAGTTTTCGAGATACACGCACTCAAATACGATTTCCCCCATTAACTTCGCAGTTAAGTAGGATATTTTGGAGATGTCGTACCTACAATTTTTTAAAATTTAAGAAAATTCATCATCTACCCTATTGAGAATTTCAAAAGCTAAAATGTCAGTCGTAGTAATTTTTTTGCACGATGCACAGTTTTCGACATGTACGCCCGTAAAAACGATTTCCACGATAGCGTCAGAGTCAGACATTTCGGAGGATTGGATATTATTTTCGAAAAATTATGAAAATTCTGCTTGTATCTCTTAGAGATAGATATTCGCACTCAAAAATAGTTCCACCATTAACTTCTTGTAAATTCGGATATTTTGAAAGATTGCGTAGCTACAACTTTTTTCAAAAATGCAATATCTATCTTATTCGAAATCAAAAACGATTTCCACAATTTACTTCGTATTTATATACCTACTCAGCTCAGTTATTATTTGTTTTTTTTTTTTTAATTTCTTCGTCCCTCGTTTTCAGTTCTTTCGCTATTTAAGTGTAATTATTGCATTATGTCAACTTCTTTAGCGCTCTTGCTCTGCTTTTTCTTTTAACATTTTATTTTTTGCTTTTATTTCTTCCTTGCTTTGATAAACCTCTATTAGTGGCAGTATCTTTTAGTAAGCACAATTCTAAGGCCTAGAACAACGATTTGAAGCCGACGACGGCTTTATTTAGCTAATATCATCTCAAGCTTTTTCTTCTTTTTTCTTGTCTCTTTTATTGTTGCTATTCTTATTCGGCTTTTCTTTTTAATAACCTTCTTCTTTAAAGTTAGGGATATCTCGTACTTATTATTCTCATAACAATTTTTGGATTTTTCTGTACTCTCTACTTTTCATTGATGCCTCTTTTCTTTCATATTTATTTTCTTCCTTCATCGATGTATCTAGTATGGACTGTTACACACATTTATTGCTATAAAACAATTTAATAAAACTTTCAGGATTTATTCAGATATGTATTCTGAATATAAAAATTGAAACTTTATTTAAAATGACTTCTCTTGGCCCTAGTGCAAGTCTTTAGTCGTTTTGGCCACTCATCAATCACAATATGCACCTCATTAATGGTCACAGCTTCGGCCAGAGCTCGCTTTAAGAGTTCCATGTTAGGGTATCTTATGTGGCACATAATGTTCTTTAAGACAGTCCACAATTTTTGATCAAGTGGATTAAGGTATAGGGTGGTTGAACGCTAGTCTTTGTACCAATAAAACGGGGTACATTTCTCCTCTATTTTTTGAGAAAAAAAGTATCGAAACATAGGCCAAAGTGTACCAGCAAACCATTTAAGGACCTTTTGTGAAGCCTCAAAACCATACTCTATTCCAAAAGGAAGGAATATTCCAGCAAGATCGTGCGCCAACTAATAAGGCGAAGCCAGATATGGCTCTGGCCAGATATGTGTAGTTTTCGCCTTATTAGTTGGCGCACGATCCTTAAATGGTTTGCTGGTACACTTTAGCCTATGTTTCGATACTTTTTTTTTCGCAAAAATGCAGGTTAGTGACCCCGTCATAAGGGATTAACCCAGCACACCATGGCTAACTTTTAGGACCGTTGAGACCAGTTGGAACTTTTTCCAAGATGACCGTGCATATATGTACCCTATCACGTTATTTGTATAATTTCTTTTGCATCGTGAAGATTTTCTCATCGGTAAACAAATTTTTCTGTACAGAATGGCGTATTCAACCAAGAGACGATTTGATTTTTGGATCCAATTTTTGTAAAAGCCAGAGCGAGCATTTTTCCAGTATGGCATTTGAAGGCTTCCAGCCTCAATCCTATCTTGATATGTGAATCTTTGACTTTTGTGTTACATTCAATTCACCTACTAGTGTTTTCTGCTTTTAGGGACTTTTTTGTGCCTTAAAGGTTTTGATGACTTGTGGCGTTCTTACTGTGCGAGAAGGACAAGATCGCAGGTGGCCTTTAATGTCACTCATATACCCGAAGAATTTTATACACCAATAAGCCAACATAAGACTAATAGCTTGCTGCTGCAGGGTGTACAAAATCTGACTTTTGTTCACACCGTACTTATAAAGCGCTACGACAGAGATACGAATCACTTTCTCAATTCATTCCAGAGCGAAAGTGTAAGCATATTAGAAATATTTTTATAAAGAAACAATTGTGACGTCAACTGCTACACATATTATGTCAATCTTTGGGTACGCCTAACTCTTAGCCCCACAATGGGTGCAACAAATGTAATAACAGCATTTTTGTCCTTACTAGATAGTTATGTACTTCTTCTTGCGCAACTTTCTGAATATATCCGTATATGAGTATACTACGTACAATACATTAGGTTCCTTAGTTACCAATTGCCGAAAATTAAGGTCGGAATTTTCCTGTCATACAAGCACGTAAATGCATCAAAATAATACTTGTTTTTTTAAATCTGCACAAATTTGCACATATTTCTCAAAAAATTTAAAATAATTTTTTTCGCAAGAGATGATAACATCTGATTCCCGCTCACTTTAGATGGCGCTATACTCCAAGGTTAAAATGGACATCTCTCTAGCCTAGCGTGCTCAGTTGGTAGCGTTTCCACTTAGAGTAGGTTTGGTAAAAATGATTCAACATGCTGCCCTGGTATTACTGACAAATTCAACAGCGGAAGTAGAGTATTACAATTTGTTTACTATTCCCAAATAATATCTGTCCATTGTAACGTTTTGACTAAGATGTTTTGGATCCGTTTTTAATGACAGCATCGACATATGTCGCATTCTAATGCGGTTTCACAGATGTCGAAGTAATCATTTGCAACCGTAACGAAACAGAGACAATTCTCTAACGTCAGCGTACACACGCGGACAAATTTGACTACCAAAACTGAGTTCGTCTCTCTCGACGCTATACTAGGTAATCTTAAATTGTTGAACAAACTTGTGATATACCCTAATAATAATTTTAATACATGGTAACAGAGAAATAATAACGATAGATTCCCAAAAGTCTACTTATTTGTGGTCAACATCTAAAGTTATTTCGATCTAGCCATATCCGTTCATCCGTCTGTCTATATGTCACCAGAGTTTTAAATTTTGAGCTAAAAATATAAAATCTGGTATATGTATAAGCTTTTAGGATCCAAGTACAAGTGTAAACAATTTTAAAATCCGTGAACAAACACGTCCACCGTTCATACCATGTATAGGCACATGCCAACATTTTAAGGGACGATATTACAAAAAACCGTATTATGTTTCCTAATTTTCTATCTACAGTTTTATTGTGAATATTTCACCAGAAAATGTCATTGTATTTGAATCAAAAAGTTCACAATGGCATGTCCATTTTATTATGAATCCATTCCAGATGGATTTTCAAATTCAGCGTACTTGTAATGCGAATATTTGGTCAATAGTCTATTTCAATGGTCCTAGGCCACTGTTAAGGAAGTATTCTGTCATGCGCCGCTTTATATGTATACGCTCGCACAGATATAACGCTTATTTTGTTGCGTGCGACTGCTGGTACAGTACATCAAACAAGGAATTTTGTTGTCAAATTACTATTAAATTAATATTAATTTTTATTTTTTTATTTTTGAAAAACCTCTTGTAGGCCTAAGTGCTCCTCATTCTTACTTAAAATGCATTTTTTTATACAAATTTAATATATAGAATATGGGTTCAAGAAAATTCTGTTTCATTGTTGATAAAAGAAATCAAACATTACAATTAAGGTCTAGCTAGCTGAGGTTAATAAGTGGAATTTGAGCCTATTATAGACATCTTTCTCTAAAGTAATGACCGCATTTAAAAAGAAATTTCCTAAGAAACCCTTCGTCACTTGTCAATTTATCGATCTCGACCCTGAATAATTTGAATTGAATATTTTATTGAGTTCTTGAATTTTAAAATATTCCCAAATTTTTCTGTTTAAATGTAAATTTTTAACCTGATATTAAAAATATAGTATAATGCCCAGAAATGGTCTTCCGAAAAAGTAAGCTGCTATAAAAATCATTTAATGATTCTGACAAATGAATAACGAACTTGCCAGTATACCTGGAACCCTTTAAATGATTCTCTGGACATTCAGATAGACTAATTGGTTTACAGTGGCACACTAGTTTTAGTATTGAAATTTTAATTCATTAGAAGAACATAAACTTGGGTACTAAATATGAGTTTTCATTTTAATTTTCTGAAACATTAAAAATTTCATTGAATAAGTAGAAGATGGACTGCAATTTGGAAGTAGGTAGTACCCGAGTATAAAGGGTGTGGAGGTTACAATTTAAATTTGAAATTAACTGATGATTTTTTTATGTCAATACAATGTTGAGGCATTGACATTAAACATGAAAAATGATATCGGTCAAATGCGCGCCGCTCGGCTGGCTTTGCAGACTTCCGCCCTTTTGATTAAATTTTCCATTAGCCTGCGATAGTTCATAAATAACGCGTCGAATTTACGTCCTTTAGCTCTGGAATGGTTTGGGGGTCATTGACATATATACACCTTCTGCTTCACATAACTCGAAAGAAAAAAATCTGTTATTATATCCTGATAACGTTCACCATTAACTGTTACAGCAGCACCACGAGAATTTTCGAAGAAGTACGGTCCAATCACGCCACCGACCAAACAGTGACTTTTTGTGGATACATTGCTTGTTCGTGAATGGACAGTGGATTTTCATTACCCAAAATGCAACAAATTTGTTTGTTTATGCAGCCATTCAGTTGAAAGTGAGCCTTATCGCTGAAGATTGATTTTAGTCGGAAAATCGCCATCAACTTGGTGGTTCTCTAACACCCAATCTATGAAGTCACTGCACTGTTCATGGTCTGATGGCTTCAATTGGATCTTATTGGATCTTATAGGGTTGCGGATGCAGATCTTTTGTTCAAATGCACTGCGTATAGGAAATGTTCAATTGTTAGGAACGATGGCGAATGGATTTTAACGGATTGTCACGAACACTGTCACTCACTGCAGCGATATTTTCGCGTGACCGGACACCACGCACTTGTGTTTGCATATCCTACACTGATCGGGTTCTCAAAGAATTTGTCCATTCATTTCTTAACCGCAGCACGAGATAGACAGCTATGTATACCGACATTATTTCGCAATGCGCGAATGTTGTTTGTTAAATTTTCCCAATTTCGAAAAATGAATGAATGCATTTTCTCGTATATCGCTCCATAATTACAAATGTCAATGCTCAGAACTCACAGATATCAAATATCAGCTGATTATCTTCGATAGAACTGCAATAGCGCCAAATTTAAATTCAAATTAGTTTTTCTTCTTAGATGTTTTAAAAGTCGCGAAAATATACTCTGACTAGAAAGATACGCATTTCATTGAATTTGTGTTGAAAATTTCAGGGATGGGTTAGAACATGATAAACGAGGAATATCTTCGAAAATATTACTCAATTTTCCAAAGTAATTCCTCCAAAAATTTAAGACAACTCACAGTAAGAGCTTTTCCGGATAACAACAAATAAGTTTGGTTTTGATATCCCAATTAATTTGGCAGATATTACAGATATTATTCACATCGCTTTTCCACATGTCCAGAAGGAGGGACCGAGAAAAATATTCTTTAGAGAGTCTTCCCAGAAATGCCTATATCCGACATATAAACCAAATTCATCAAAATCGGTTCAATAATTCAGACTCAGAGCTCTAAAAAGTCAGCGGGAGCATACAGATTAACAGATACGTAATTCATATAGGCGCGAGCGAAGCCAGGCAGGTCAGTTAGTCAATATTAGTGTATACATATGTACATATTCCATTTAATCTGCAATTAAAATAAGATTCAGTTACAATCATAAGATATATGAAAATCGCTGTTCTCTGTAATTGTAATTCAAAACACTTTCAAGACCCAATACGCAATGCTTATTGCAAAATACCGAATCAATATCTTAGACAATGTTATGTAAAGAAAAAATGCATCTATTCAAAATTATTAATGAAAGCGAAGCGGGTTAAAATTAATTAAAAATAAATTCACGTTACCTCAAATCGTATGAAATGCAGAATCAAATACGAAATTATCGCCATGACCTTCTTTTGTCTTCGACAATGTGCATACCAAGTACATAGTGCAATTGTCAGTATTGCTGTTTGTTTGACTGGTCTTCGAAGACATTTTAAAATTACGAAATCAAATGCCTTAAAAGAGGTGAAGGTTTTTATTGCATAATTAAATGAAGCAGGTGATGAATACATAAATACAATATTTATAAAGTAAAAATAGATGACTTGCCTAATATTTCGACAAATTATCTGGCCTATGCAATGATATTTCGCTTTCGAAATGTCACTCATATTCTAGCCACGAATACTTAAACAATTTCAATTATGAAAGTCAAAAGTTTTATCAAAAAACATAATATTTGCTCGGAGCAAGTTAGATAACGTTGTCCACTTGGGAAGCTGACTTTTAAGATCGACTATTCCCATCTGAATTGTTGCTATTAGCACCTAATATGGATCAGATGGACGTTGTTTGGCTCAAGGTGCCCCTCAAAGAGATACACATAGGCCAGAAAAGGTTCATTATGATGCTGCTTCTCCTAGAAGTATTTACTATTGGTGATGAAGTTACTTATTTTAGCCACACAGGAATATCCGAGTATAGCAGTAGTAGGAGTTTTTGGTTTTATTTCATTATTTCTAGGGATAATCACCCCCGAAATCCGATTTTCATATGTGTATCTGAGGAAAATAAAAACAGATCAAATGAAATTTTTATTTATTTCAAATAGAAGAATAAGTTGGAAATCAAACATCCCGGAAGCATGCAGAAAAAGTTACGGTAGCTCTCATCTCTCGAATAACTGGCTTTAGGTATCGTTTGGTTGAGGCTTTGGACAAATTTGTACTCATACACGGTAATCGTCTAGGGAAAGCAGATAAGACAGCTTGCTTGCGCTGTTTAATCTAATAACTAATCTTAGCCATTTACGCATACATATAAACAGACTTTCGATAAGTGACAAATTTTATTTAGAAAAGGCATTGCAATAAGTTTAACTTGGGATACTTTTAGATCTTACTACTTTTGTGAGAGAATTTTGCAGACACTTGGCTTATTTTTCCGTCAATATTTTTTGGTGATATAAGAGTATCAATATTTTTGGCAAAGAATAGGCATGAATACATTTCCACTCAAGTAATTTAGTGACGAAAATAGAACAGCGATAAACTCTAGAGCCATTTTAACTCTTTGTTAAACCCATTTCCATTGCAAAAGGTCTTATGTATATATATATAGAATTCTGCAATATAGAACCCATATGATACAGCAGTAATCAAGAATCAAAGAATTCTCTAAATTCTTTAGAATGACATACGTCTAAAAACTATTGTACTTCGATTTAGAAGCAACATATAATAGGATGACACCGAGGAAAACAAACAGACGATACGTGGGAAACATTTAAAAAAAAATTATAAATCAAGCAAATAAATGGATAACTATAGGGATATCGATTATAAATAAGTTATAAGGTACTGACCTTGAGAGACCACCTTGGTGGACGCTTGAATGTATTTAAATTGTTGAAATGCATTTCAAGATACAGGATTAAATCCAAACAAATAAAATTTGAATACTAATTAATACTACATAAGTGTGAAAAGCTTTACAAATATTCATGGAGATCATTTTGTCCTGGAAACCTGATGCCAAATTGTGTACAGAGAATTAGATTAGTTGCAGTCGATTTTCCGATAAGGTCAGATAAGGTTTTCTACTGCAAAGAATAATTTGTTTTTTTTTATCAAACTTAAGAATGGCCAACATTTTTGATATTCTTCCATAATAATTTACATTTACTGATTACCGAATTTAAAAATAAGAGTTATAAAAGAATTTTTTCAAGAATCTAAGAAATCTCCGATAGATAATGACAGATTAAAAATGTCCCATAGACTATATTACAATAATTTTGATACATACGAATAGTTTGTAACATGATTAATAATAACGATAGACTCCCAAAGGTACATATATTTATTTGTGATCAGATCGAAAGCTATGTCATGTCCGCCTGTTCATACGTCACCACTTGAATTTTGAGCTAGGAACATGCAATTTTTTACATACACTTTTTAGAATCCGAAGAAGTCCTCACTGTCGATCTTCTCAAAATATTTGCTAAAAACTGAAAAATATTGGCTTAATAAAATATGTAGATGCTTACTTTCTCTATATTTCATCCATACATTCTGGCCAGGCACGTCCACTTTTTGAAGGGAGAAAATCATTACAACAGTTTTGTGATAAAATCATTTAAAAATTGCGAAAATATCCGCTGAATAGATAGATACGAGTATCATTGCATCTATTTAACATTTTCGCAACTCCACGCCCGCTATATTAGTGGTGATTTAGAAAGGATAGGATAGTATCATATGTTCCAGTCGGATTATAACTTTCCCGTATGTTTCTAATATGGTACAAGGGGAGAATATGCAGTATTTTAAAACTATTGCTAGAATCTTATTCGGAGCTGGATTCAAATTAGCTTTTAATGCACCTTTAAAAATTTCTAGTTACGACAGAAAAAATTACTAAGGTTTGGAAAGTATCCAAGAAAGGCAATATCGCTATTTTCACTAATACAAAATTGATCAGCTTTCCGGTACATGGATTTTATTCTGATCATTATTGGAAGCCGAGTTATAAGGTGTAAAATTGAACTAAGTTTCTTTGTGTAAATGAGGTGGTAGTGCACACATTTTTTTAAGAACTTGACAGTGCACTATCTCTGTCTATAAGGATTCGTATTTCTACATGATAATAATACTTTTTGGAACATATGTATGTTCTGTCTAATCATTATGGACAGACAAAGGGCTATGTGCTCTTGAATTCAGGTGAGATATTCGTAAGTAACATACATATTACGTAAGTCGATTGCTCTTAACCTGAGTCTATTGGACTGATTGGAATATGAGTTGTTCACAAACTCTTCTTCCAAAATGATATTGCATATTAATTTGTCCCATGTACTCGTATGTATGTGAAACTCATTTCTTTGAATTTCATTGAAAATGTCCTTCACCTGATACTCACAATAATCTTTATTCAACGTGTTTTATTGATTACATCTACACATCACGTGTATACCAACAACGTAACATTTTCAAACTTCAAGAACAGCAGCAATATCAATTTACTCTGCACAATGATGCACGGTTACATATTTGTAGTTTGAATGGAACCCATGCTCCATTGAAAGTGCAAAGGGCACTGACATCACAATCATATCCCCAGGATAAAGATCCTTTTCGCAACGAATCCAAAGTACACACACTCTTCTGCCACAAACATTTTTCCCATGTGTAGTTCACATTCTTCTTCCTCCAATCAATCTTATTTCGATCGAAAAAAAATGAGCACAGGATTAAGCGAACGACTTTTTGGTCCTCGCAAATAAAAAGGAAAAAAAAAAAGACATCAGCAACAGTATTATACTCAACTAGAAGAGGCTGCTTCTAGAATGGGAGTTCTCTTTACTTTTTCACCAAAAAAAAAACTTTGCGGAAACTGCTTTCGAGGAAAATGTATTTTGTTACATTTCTCAAACGTCTCTTCGAGTGTGTGTATGTGTGTGTTAGCTTAACTATCTAGCTCCAGTAGTAGTTGTGGAATTAAAAGGAGTAAAACGAAATGAGACTTAACTAGGACTAGGGATAATCACCCCCGAAATCCGATTTTCATATGTGTATCTAACGAAAATAAAAACAGATCAAATGAAATTGAATGAGATTCTTTCACAAAGTGTGGAGAAGGGATGAAGAATATAATACTGCAAAAGGTCCTTGGTATAGTTTCGCATATCCCTTTTGGATATATTTCTATTCGACTCTTATTTCCAGTTGGGCGGACTGTTTCGCAATACTTCGTTAGTTTACTTCTACTGTCGTCGTTTTTTTTTTTTTCTTTCCACTGCCAAATGCCAATGCCAGCTATCAGATTGAGTACACCGCGGACGCGCCCTCCCACTCTGAGCATAGAGGGGGATTTATTGCAAGCACCAATGGAGCTAACACAAACACATGCCAGTAGTCAAGTAAAGTACTCTGAGTAAGGACTATTTCCATAGCTTATGTGTGCACTTCCAGACCGGGAGAATCAGTGTAGTATGTGTGGGGTGGGTGGGAAGAGAGTAAAAGAGATTATTTTACTGTTTGTGTGCTGTATTGGGCAGTTTTCTATTTCACCTAAAAGTGAAACTTGACCAACAATTTTCTGAGAAATATTCGTTGTTCTTTGGTACGGGAAAAAAACCACGAAGGAAGTATTGTATGGAGTTAATGAATTGTGAAGGAGCGGCTGACAGTTAACAGAAATAACCTCTTACATAGCGAGTTGTTATTTATTGACGTTAGTAAATTTAAGGATACATTGCAGGATATACGAGTACAATACTTTTAAGTCTCTTGGTTTAATTCTTGAAACTAAAAAAAATGTCAGCTAATTTGTTGTGCATTCATTTGTTATTACACCACATCAAAATTCGTAGATATTAGGAAAAGGTTGCGTGAACTGAATTTACTGAAACTTGACTTAGATGTCCTTTTTTTTGCAAATTTATCCACAGTTCATGCCGAGAATGGCTCGTAAATTATTAAGAAAGAATTCTACATTCCTTGGATACAAAATCTCTAAAATATGGTCGCAAATCCATCACCTAGAAATCCAAACTTTTATTTTAATTTTTAAACAAAAACTATTTGCCCTCTGTAAACTAGAACCTTTCTCATAGTCCTGTCAAACTACGGCGTGGAAGGGGCCGCTGGGTGTCTTAAACTCGACTATTTTTGTATACCCTATCCAGGGTATATTAAGTTTGATACATAGCTTGTAACGTATAGAAATAATAACGATAGACCCCCAAAGTACTTGATCAGCATCAAAATTTGTATCATGTGCCATGTCCGTCCGTCCGTATGTCATCACTTCGCGAGCTTTAAATTTTGAAATTTGGTATATATACTTTCTAGAATCAGAAGTAGTACAAGTGTAAACATTTTTAAAATCCTCCCACAAACACGCTAGAAACGGAAAAATATTGTCTAGTTAAGATATGTAGACGTTAACTTTCTCTACATTTTGTCCACGCCCACTTTGTGGGGGCGTTTCTTATACAAACAACATATTGCTCTTGCAAAACTATTTACGGTGATGGTTAAGTCTTATTGTGAACATATGGCGACCGTCACTCCCACTTTCTGCAAAGAAAAAGTTGTAACAAGAGTTTTGTGATAAAATTTCCTTAAAATCGCGGAGATATTTCCTGTATAGAAAGATGTGATTGCATCTGTTTCAAAATTTCGAAAGGCCACGCTTAATTTATTGGAAGTGAGTTAGAAGATGGGGGATAGGGTATCAAACGATCCGTTCTAGATGGATTGTATCTTCCTGTATGTTCTTTTCAAAAATTCTTAAAACACGCTACAAGAAACTTAACAAAGCTACGCAGAAATCTGAGCATTATTTATGTAAATCAAAGTCGATTAAGTGTTTTCTGGATCGAATGCGAAACCAGTATTTCAAAATAGCCCAAAAGACCAAAAATATTGCTTAACGTAAATCAAAGTACAGAATAAGAAAACGAAGTTTGGATATCAAAATTCAACATGGCGCCCAAAAAATAGGGCTATTTTTACTTGCACCTAATTTCAAGTACTGGTTTCGTGATTATTGTTGGTTTCAAGACGCTGATCAATTATAATAAAAAGTGGGTGTCTCAATTCTGTCTCTTTGTCTGTGTGTCCGTCCGTCTGTCGTATGTATGCACGACAGCTATTTTTGGAACATCGTATCTTACGTCGGTGGGTTAATAATCCAGACCAAATCGGAATTTTTATTTTAACCCTAAAATTAGCAATACTTTACTAATGGAACATTTTGAAAAAATCGATTTCCTCGAGAATTGTTCTAACTGTTTTGTTTAAATTTAATATTTGAGTTGGATTGGATATATGCCATTAGATGGTATAGAAAGTTTATTTATTATTTTTTTTTTTTGAAAAAAAGTATAACGCTACTTTACTTACTAATGAGCTTTTGAAAATCAGTTATTTCTCGGGTACGACTCAAACGATTTTGTTGAAAATCTATATCTTAGCTCAGTAATATTTGACATAAGGACATGGCATACCAATTTATTGAAAATTGCCAGAATAAGTTCTTTGTCTTTTAACGCATTTTTACAAATGATTGTATTTTAAAAATTATGCTTAAATTTAAAATTTGAGTGGATTTCATTTCATATTAACGGTACATAGGTGTTAATTACGTGGCACCCAGTCGTTAACGGTTAACTTGCAAATATACTAGCCGAATTTCGTTAAAAATCCGTTGAAGGTGAAAAATCGGGAAGGGACATATTGTGGCAATGTTTTTGGATTTTTCTTGTGTAGACCCATAGGACAATGTCCCGTGGGATGACGGTGCTTTACTTTAGCAAAACCATATTATAGTTTTTTTTTTAGCTTAGACCAGATCTGCCCAGAGACTTATCACGTCGCGAGAGTTTCCCATCCATTGTTGGTTTTATTGATTTCATCCAACATGAGTAAGTATTTACATGTAGCGAGAGTCATACCACAATTTATACTTTCCAGCAGATTACTGTGGGCTGTGCCCTTTATGTCGAACTCGTCAGCGTTGTAACTTTGTTGTTGAATGTCTCTATGGCCTGGAACACAGCATAGATGAATGTTGAATTGCTCCGTCATCTTCATGAGAGATGAACGGCAATTTTGAGCGATTTTTTTTTGAGTAGGTGATCATGATACCAGGGACTTTATTTCCGCCTGTCTGTCCGTGAAAATGCTAATATACTGAACAGATATTACATTACATTTTAAGCCAGGACAGGACTTCCTTATTCGCCACTATTTCCGCCTGAAATACGCTACGATAATATGGGAGGCGAAAAAGGAGCTGAGATTGAGATTTTCGGAGAAAACACCTCCACCCACCGGATTACCAGTTTTGAAACCGTCTGTGTGGAAGTAAACTTAACCGCCATCATTAAGGTCAACATTTCCCGATCAAGAATGGAAGAGTGGTTAGTTAGGAAGTTGATCACATTGAAGAGGCTTTTTGACAGATGTTTGCACTGACAATTGAACTGCATTCACGTTTAAACTGCATAAAAGAAAATTATATCTGAGGCAGGGAATAACAGATTATGCGGCGGCAATGCATAAAAGCAGTTGTTTGTGCATCTTTACTCAAACAATTAACTTTATTATTTAGTTTTGCATAAATGATCAGAACGTGTTGGATATGAAGAGAATCTCAACTAAATATACTGAATTATGTTCATGAATCAGTTATCTTGATCATAAACTGTATTTTTTTTATTGATTTTCAAATAATAGGTTCAATTAATTTTTTATAACGAAAGACGCATTTTTAGGTGCTCTTTTAAATGTCAGTTTTCGTGAAATCCATTAGCAAATTGAGAACTAATTTGAAATCAGAGTGTTAACTGTTATTTTAAATCATTATAATACTCTAGTAATAGTAATAGTATAACGGAATTTAATGATTAGGATAAGCTTAAAACTCCAATTCAATTTACTATCCAACGGTATGCAACATTTTATTATAAAAGTTTTTATTTCTATGCGTTATAGGAGTTCATATTAAAATTTTCACTTTTTTTTTTTCAAAATTTACTATCAATTTTTACTGAATTTTTCTTATCAAAATTATAATGTACCTCTTTAGGTAGTCCAAATTAGGACTATCGATGAGCGAAATTACACCATATCCATCTTTGTAACTGTTTGTATCTTAAGCGGAATTACGCATTTAGCAATTATTTTTGTAATTCCACACAGGTTTTATTGCCTCTTACAGAGCATGATTGGAAGTTTCGTTATTACAAATTTTATCAGATATTTGCGAGAGGTAAAAAGCCGTGAAGAAACTTTTTTGTGCTTTTTGGAATTCAAAACCCGAACTAAATGCTTAATAGTCCAACACACTAATCACTGAGTCACAATAGCAATGACAAAGTTCATTCGCTACATATATAGTAACGAGAAAGAAATACAAATACAACAAATAAGGGAAATAAATAAATAAATAAATAAATGTGAAAAGTTGAAATAGATATGAAAAATAGCCATTATTGCTATTGATGTGAAATAAAATAGGGGAATTAACTATGACAAATTACTTTTGTTATTTCTAAATTAGCCAATTTTATTGGGAAGATATGTAATTACAATTGCAATGTAGATAACTGAAACCGCTGCTTAAATGACTTATACCGAACTTTTCTAAAACAGCAGGGGTGTAATGTTAATAGGAGAATTAGCAAAGAAAATAACCATTGTCCTTTTTAAGATATTCTACTACATATTCATATTCAATGTGGTGGGCAAATGGCAGTATTTGCAGTTTTTCGTTATTATTTTTTATAATGATTTTGCTATAAAAATATGTTCAACACCAGAATTCTTGTGAGAGTCAGCTATTTGGTGCTTAATACTTTGCAATATATGTATATACTTTGCAATATTAAACAACAGAAACACTATGTGAATAGCAAAGTCTCTTATTAATACTCACGGATACAGTCATATACTTAATTAACACTCAGTTTAAATTGCAACTCGCACAAAAGTTCTCGAGCTGAAGCCTCGTGTTTCAGTAGACATCATACTTTAATTCGTATTTGTGTTTTCAAGGTTTACCTCTGTTATTGACGACTTTTCTCTTTCCTTAACAAAAAATCACAAAATTCCTTCTCAATTGTATTTCTACCTCTGCACAGCTTGTGGAATTCACTTTTCTACAAAGTAAAACCTTAACCATTCATTTAAAAAAGTTACTCTGTCCCAAATCGACTAACAACATTTTTATTGCGCTTTTTATTTGTCCGCCTTCCGTTAAGGACCCGTTTGATATCAAAACATTTTAAAATTCAATCCCATAAAACCATCAATCTGTTGATGCCCCATTCGGGCAACCATAACACCAATTCAAAACTAAAAAAAAACTCCGGCCTCCAAGTGTAGATGCAATTTGTAAACATTTTTACTCCCCTGCTTCGGTCCTGTGTAATAAAACAAGATTGAGGCCAGCAGACGGACATAAATTGGGGACAGCACCCAGCCACGGAGTGGTAGCAGGAAAAGCCATCATACATTTGCATTACTGATTTAACCCCAATGTTGGTGGTGAAAATCGATACTTTATTGCCGTTGCAAAATTCGAATGGAGATAAAATTGATATCCTTTTACGTTAAATGACATTTTGGCTACCAGAATTTTTTTTTTTTTTAAGTTCTACTAGGGTTGTTACTGTTGTATTGGTGGCCTTTTCCATCTGCCTGTTCAAGTGTAATGTGGAAAAAGAACATCGTGACATATTATTTACGAGCCTATTCAAGCTACACGGTACTGTATGCTCAGCTTATGTCCATGTTTTGTACCAAGGGTCGACTAGGCTGGGCGACTGTGATGATGATTATTATTATTATGGTTAATTCCGCTATTGATGTAAATTTTGTAGGATGGGTGTGTGAGTTTTTTATTTTTATCGCAATCATACTGTCAATTATTCGGATTTATGTCGGTATAAAATCCGGGTCAAGAGAGCTCGGCGGAGGGTAGTTCTGGAGTACTTTAAGTGAGTAATACATGGAAGCCAGTCATAAGGCGTGCGAAAAAGGTTATTAAAGATTTAAAAAAAAAAAGAAATCCAATAGAATATTTAAGCTGATTTACAAAGCTTGAATGTTTGAAAACATTTTAATTGTATTTTGACAAAAACATCCTCAAATATAAAAAAGCAATAAGCACATGTGAAAATATCTACGTACGGATGACTCACAGTAGATTTATAACTTTAAAAGAGGATATTATGGGTAGTTCGTTTTACATTTATTTAGTCATTTTGGAGAGTCGTGTCACTGATGGTTGCATTCATGGGGGATCCACAGCCAAAATTGTATTAATTAGCATTGCCATGTTGCCAGGTAGAGTTGCATATGCTGTCAAAATAAGTGTTTTCAATTGAAATTTGATGAAAATACTCTTTAGTGATGATCAAATGCAATGCAAGAATTTTAAAATTCCGAATATTGTAAAAAGTACAAGATCAAGCTCAAGACAAATTTTAATCAGTAGGTACTCCATCCTGTCAAGCGCGCACTCAATTCTATAATACTAATTAGATTTTGAAGCGCCCACAATGATACACATCTTGAATTTCAGAAAAATTATGCAATCGCAAAGCAACTTTGTGCACAATAAGTTCCACTAGTTCTTCAATGCTTTTCAAGCGCACACTCAATTCTACGAACTAGATTTCGAAGTGCCCATACTGATAGTCATCTAGAGTTTCAGGTAGAGGATGCTCCATCAGTTTTTCCATGGTTTTTAGTAAAAAAAAAAAAAAAATAGGCCAGACTGATTAATCTGGCCTTTTTCGCACGCCTTATGACATTTGGTGTAAAGGTATATGGTATTTGTAATCTAGTTCCAAGGCAACTTTGATGCTCGATGTCAAGAGCATCATCCACTTCTTAAAAACTCCTGGGTTCAATTAGTTCATTGCATAGTCTGAGTAAGAATGTATGCAAGATAAAGACCGCCACTTAATGATTTCTTCATATGGAGTCGGTAAAACATATAGAAGGCCAAATTGAATACTTGAAGTGGGCTATCATACCTTCTGGTTAGAAATTGACCTTCTTTTAATAAAACTGCTGAGAACGAAGATTGAGCTGCTAGATCAATTATAAACGATTTAAGAATTGTGTTTTGATTAAAAGTGTAATTAAAATTGTGTAATAAAAATCAGGGACAATCGCTATTATCAAAATGCGACACAAAAAAATCACATCGTATTCCGATGCACCGATGTTCATTATGAAGTGCTGTGTCTCCCTTTAGCCTGACTTCTGATTTTGTGGTCTGTGAAATAAGTACATGTGACTAAATTGGAGGTTACGATTTAAATCTGGCACTACTGTGATTCTGTCAAAGATAAACAGCTGATATTTGACATCTTTGTAATAACAGAGCGGCGTGCCGTTCACAAACAACCAATGCATCTACAAAAAAGTTCCTTTTTGGAGTGGATCTTGGACTGGCAGCGTGTTTCAACAAGATGGTATTAACTGCCACCCAGCGTGAGAAATAAAGCAGTTAATGCACACAAAGTTTCTCGGCCACGGCACCTCTCATTTTCGGCGAAAAAACTTGGACACCAAGTTCTTAAGATATCACGCCGTTGGTTATGTGAAGCAAAAAGTGCACGCCAATGACTCCCAAACGATTCCAGAGCTAAAGTTCGAGATTCGACGTGTTATTTATGAACTGCTACAGGATTTATGCTGAAAAGTAATGGACAATTTCATTAAAAGGACGAAAGTCTGCAGGGCCAGCCGTGGTTCTCATTTGGCCCATATAATTTTGCATGGTTAATGTTAATGTCTCAACTATGTTGACATAAAAATCTCAGCAGTTTATCAAAAACCAATGCCTTTTATTTAAAATTTAAATTGTAACCTCCAATTGAATCACCCATTTTGTTACCTAACTAGACTTTCTAAAATTATTTTTTAAAAATGTAAAATAAAAATCAATCATGATTTATTATTTCTTCGATTCAAAAGTAAAATTCGAATCATAATTTATATTTTGTTTGCATCCGACATAATGAAGTTGCGTCACATCACCGCGCATACACTTTACTTTGGTAGTACTATACCTATATGCTATTATTATTAGTGATCAGCCAAATAATTAAACGATCGGCAAATTATGCTAGTAAAAAAAGAAATAATAATAAAAAGTAATCAGCACAAAAATGAATCAACCGCACTAAGATCATTTTCCAATACACAAAGTGATTTTCTTTGCAGTAAAAAATAATTGTCCGACCTACAAAAAAATTCAAAATAAAATTAAGCAGAAAAAATGAATGATTAACAAGAAAAATAAAATGTGTGCTGCAGAAATGATTTTTTTCATAAAAATATGAATTATTTGGTTACCAGAATATACGTATATATGTAATTTTGATAAGCAGAAGCAAATTTGTGATGAGCAGACAACATTTTTAATTAAAAATCAGTAAATTTGTTAATAGCTCTTCAAAAAGATTGCATTTTTCTTTTCTTGTTAATTTTGTTTTAATTTTCTGCAGATCAAGAGGTTATTTTAATTGCTAATCAAATCATTTTATTTTGCTGATCAAAAAACTCTACGGTTAAATGGTAGCCTCATTATAATTAGTATATTATTATTTGACTTCATTTTTATTTATTGAATTCTACTTTCCATTTTTTAAAATAAAAATCATGATTTGGTTTAGGATTTGGATGATTGGGTTTATATTTTTGACTTCTTATAATAAAAATCAAGACTTAATTATTAGTATTAAATTGTGACCGTACAAACCGCAACAATCATCGTCCCTAGGAAAAATCTTCACATATAAATTCACTTAATCAAATTAAGTCACTCTAACTTCATAAATTTAATTGAAATGCATTCACAACAAAACAAATTACCTATCCACCTTCATTGCGAATTGGAGTGCAATACGGCTAAACAAAACACTACATCGCGTATAAAAGGATCAAAACATTTCCATTTTGCTGCAATGAACGAGAGATATTGAAAATTAAATTCTGCTTTAAGGACCTTTTGATATTCAACCTCTCTCGTTCATTGCAGAAAAACGAAACACATACACGTAGAACACATGAATGAACAATTTGCACAATCGAAAGAGGATATAACATCCCCCACAATCTCATATCCTTAATAATTTATTGTTTTACATTTTCCTACAAACAAACTGTTTAATATTCACAACAGTTAAATACATGCATTATAACAATTTCATTATCAGTCCTTATTATTGCCGTTACAATTGGCAAATTAAGACAAAAGCGTTCACAAAAAAAGGGCCCATCCGCTTAAACAATAAAGGTTCGACGAAAAGGGCGGCAGGGAGAACACACAAATGAACTTCAATGAGAATTGACATAAAATTAATGTAATTCTTGTGAAAAAGAGGTTCTTTTCATTTCGATTCATCGATGGGGATTTTATTCCCATGTACTGCATCCCCCCCAGCTCAAACACATACGTCCCAGTGAATGGCTGACATTAACTGATGACTTCATTTAAATATCAGATAATGAACGATGACAGTGACTTCATTTAAGAAGGGTTTTTTGGTAAAAAAAAAAGGCATAAATGGTAAATGTGTTCATTTGGGATTCCGTAAAAATCCCGGAAGACAAAAACTCGCAAATAAATAATCCGAAGATGAAAGGAATTGTCGATAATTCGCACAATATATCTGTGTGGGAGTTTCGGTTTGTTTTATGTGTTGCGTTTAACTGTCGATGAGTTTTTACATCGAATTTTTTATTTAAAAGGTTAAGCAGGCAATTAATGCATTTATAAGACCAAACAGTCGGCTTAAGATTATTTTTGTATCGATTAATTCCACCAAATTCAGCTAACTAATGGATTTACTATTTTTTAATTGCAGATGATTGCCTGCACTTTGGCAGTAGCTATTGCAATGCCAGAGCCTCCAAATGGACGTTATGGACCCCCACCGGTACCTCAGCAAAAGTACGGTCCACCGGCTCCACAAAAAGACTATGGTCCACCACCGTCACCAGCTCAACAATATGGACCACCACCAACGCCACAACCGTTGCCCGTTTATGGACCACCAGCTGCATTCTATGGCCCACCGGCTGAGAGTATAATCACCAAGAACGTTTACGTTCACGTACCACCAGAGGAGCCCGAAGAGTATCCTCTCAGTGCGCCAATTCAGACTGCACCACCAAAGAAGCACTACAAAATCATTTTCATTAAAGCACCAAACCCACCAGCACCAGTCGCTCAAGTTCTGCCACCACCACCACAGGACGAACACAAGACATTGGTTTATGTGCTTGTCAAGAAACCAGAACCACCAGCACCACTCATTCTACCAACACCAGTACCAACCGAACCCAGCAAGCCAGAGGTTTACTTCATCAAATACAAGAATGCCGTGAAACCAGCCCTCGAATACGGACCACCACCACCGAAACCATCTGATGAATACGGTCCACCAGAGAAGTTCTAATCCACGAATCGGCCCCCAAGAAGTCAGTCTATTCTCGATTTCTGGACAAAAAAAAAATGCCTCAAGACTTCCATTTGCTGTTAGGACAATTTTCTTTTCTTTTTTTTTGTATAAATTTAGTAGATTATTTGTTATTGCTCCTGTTGTTGATGTTGTTGTTATTGTTCAGTTTTGTGGATCCTCTGTTGACCAGTGCGCATAGAGTGTCTTGGTAGTTGAGGGTTTGCAATGTAAATAAAAAAAAAAAAAAAAAACCAACGAAATACTTACGTACTCCTTAAATTGCTTTGCGTTTTTTATTTCATTTGGGAATTAAGTTTGTCTGCCGGCTGCCTTAAAGGAGAACGAATTATTTCAATTTAGAGGAGCTTAGGCATTCTTCTTACTTGGAAAGGCGACTTTTTTCCTGACAAGGATTTTCGTTTCTCTTTCTTTTTTATTCGATGTTGTAATAGGCAAAGAATGAAGGACATTAAATCCAAGATGTAAATAGAAATAGAGATGATGTCTGAGATTTTATTACAACGAAGGCGAAACTCTTTTTCATTGGAATGGGGTGAGGATAGAGAGATGGTAGTAATATCCTTGGTGGTTATTTAACGATGTACAAATATATCGGCTTAATTTGAAAGACGAAGAAATTAAGTTGACAGAAAGTTTGTAACAAATGTGTTTCAAAAGTGAAATGTATATCCCTCTCTGTCTCTAGGCATCGAGTACAGTGTTAGATAAGACAAATGTATGGTAAACGTATTGTCTACCTGAATATGGTAGAAAGATGAATTGTAAATATACACGGATACATACGAGTAGTATACTATAATTCTATTCAAATGGAAAATGATTTGTCCTTTATTTTGCAAGAACTCTGTTTAAAACGATTTGAAAACATTTTAGGTCACTTACTGAAGCATGTAAATACAAAGTCCAACAAGAGAGAAAATAGTTTAAAGACTGAAATTTACTTCAAAGCTTCACTTACGATATACCTCCATACACTTGATAGACTACATTTTGGTGAAGAGATGATACATAAAATCCCTGTACTATATTTAATTTCCCGAAAATGACTCTAATGCTTTTGTTCAAATTTAACTATCTGAGTTAGAGTAGACATATGCTTTTTTTAAAAAAAAAGCTATTTCTCAACTACGAATCAATCGATTTTTTTGAAATCAATAAAAAGATGATGGCGTACTAACTTTTGGAAAATTTGAAAATATTTTCTTTTTTAATTTTTTTTACAATTTCATTTAAATTTTAAATCTAATTGATTTGAAGATAAATAAAACACACAATATAAATAGGTGCAAGTATATGCGTCCCAGTCGGGCACCTTATTTATGTATCTGAGCAAAAATAAAGGGCACGATTGTATCGTACATACAGGATGTTCTACGGGAAGGTATACTACTTCGACAGCCCGCCATATTTAAATATATATGCAGGCTATGTAGTTTTGACAGTTTTTATTTGGCATTGGTTAAGTATAGACGACGCAAAGGCTTTGAAATATTCGTGTAATTGGTGCAAAAATTAACTGCTTTCAATGATACTTTTTGCAAAGTATTATTCTGAACTAGTTTTCAAGACGAGTTGAATCTGGTGCTAATTGCATTAGTGGTTTTGGGAAAAATATGTAATTTTGCATTTTACTTGTAAATACAATTTTGTAACGTTGTTCCACAAATATATAATTTCAATAAGAAATTGCTTCATAAATTTTGACTTTCCCAGGGCTACAGACTCCAATGATTTTTGAAATACAGTGTGATGTACAGTATCCACAATATATGCTTGAATGAATAATTCGATAATTGTTCTGTCTTTCCGTGGGCTACAGAGGCTCTAGGAGCACGAGAATCTAACTACAATCAAGCACCCCACTAGTGCGTATCTCAGTTTAAAGACAAATTACAAATTGTGTCAGCACTATTGAATTTTAAAAATTTATAGATTTATACTGCTTCGGATCCTGAATAGCTTATATACCAATTTCATATTCCTAGCTCAAAATGTAAGGCCCAAAAAGTGGTGACATACGGACGGACGGATGGATATGATTAGATCGACATAACTTTTGATGCTGATGATATATGTAAATACGTAGGGACTAACAAAAGTTCGCTTAGTTAATTGAATAATAAAACATAAGAATAATTTTAACTTTAGATATTTAATCTTCATCTTTTTCTAATTTCTCCACATAATTCCCATTTATTTCAGTACATTTCTTCAGCCGATAGATCTATCTTTCAAAACAGCTTTCAAAATCCTCTTTTTGGAGCTTTTCGCTTTCGATATTGACTGCATTAATAATCTCCTTATTAGATGTGAAGATATTTCCCCCCAAATCTTTTTTTATTTTCGGAAACAGCCAAAAGTCACATGGCGCTAGATCCGGAGAATAAGGTGCTGGGCGAATTTCATTGATGCCCGAGAGCGCAAGAGAGTTGTTGGTTTTTTCAGCAGTGTGCGCAGGCGCATTGTCGTGGTGCAGCTCTTCTTTTTGTCGGTGTGCTAGTAAATTTTGGAAAACTTGTGGTAAGCAAGTTTCAATAGACCAATTAGCAGTGACTGTCTGACCAGTTTTAAGCGGGATGACGGAGACCATTTTCGCCCTGGTGAAGTACATCGACATCATAACTTTTGTAGCTGACTTTTGTTGTTTGGCCTTTACTGGAGCATTTGCACCTTCTGGGCTCCATACCGTGGACTGCTGTTTGGTTTCCGGGTCGTACTTATAAAACCAAAATTCATCACCTGTAACGATCTTATTGAAGCAGCTTGACTCTCTATTTTCAAACTTATCCAGGAAATATTGAGCAAAACGAACACGAGCCTCTTTTTGCTCTTCATTAAAAATTTTTGGAACCCATCGAGCTGACTTTTCGAATATTTCAGGTGATAATTTAAGATTCGTGATACAGACATGGTATTCAAGCCCAGTTCATCCGCTATCATCTCCTGTGTCATCCCGGCATCTTTGTCAATTTTAGCCTTCACCAGGGCCACATTTGTATCGTCGGTCGAGGATTTGGGCCGACCTTCACGAGATTCACCCTCCACAGAAAAATGGCCAGTCTGGAATCTTCGAAACCACTTCGAAATTGTAACAAGACAATAACATGAGTTGACATCGAAATCCAAAGAAAATGGCAAAACGAATTTCTTTCTGTGTTGGCGGTGGAACTTCAACCGACCTTACGTCACTAATTTTTCTCTGTTTCGTTTCCATGTTTACCTATTTTTCTGAAATTTGGAAATAAACATTGTAAGATTATAAGGTACAGAAATGCATCTTTTTTTTTTCAAAAACTACTAAATTGACACCAACTAAGCGAACTTTTGTTAGTCCCTACGTATATTTTTGGGGGTCTATCGTTATTATTTCTCTATGCTGCGAACTATGTGTCAATATTAATATATCCTATGTGATAGAGTATAAAAACATGCTTTTTCGGAACAAGGGAAAATGAGCGATTTCTGGAAGTTTGAAAAAGATGGATGATTATAAAATTATCAGAAAACGGAAAATCTGATCGAATATGGTAACTGGAAAGGTATATGCGTTCTTCCAGCTGTAACCAAGATAATAACTAGAATAGTTCTAGATAAAATAAAAAAAACATTTAGATTAAACCATCGATGCTAAATAGGCAGGTTTCCGCGGTGGCCCTTCTTGCATAAACCACATAAACACCTTGCGGATCATCATAGAGCAATTCATCGAGTACAGGGCTTCGCTATATCTACTGTTCATTGACTTCGAGAAAGGCTATTTGGATGACCTTGCGCGGGGAGAGGCATTCCAGGAAAATTAAAAGCTGCACACAAGGGTGATAAGTGTCACGTTTTGCACAACCGGAAGGTATAAGAGGACTTCGAAGTCCAAAGTGGGGTACGATAAGGTTGTAGGTATACTCGCGTCACCGTTGTTCTTATTAGTCATCAGCGATATACTTTGGGCAGCACTGACTGATGGAAACCTAGAAACAAAGTGGACAGTGACATCTTATCTAAAACACCTTAGCAATGCTGAAGAGGTTTGCTTCCTTTCATATAGGACAATAGTTGAGATAAGCAGCGAACTGGATGTGGGCAGCAGAAAGCTAAAGCTGCATCCGGAAAGATATAAAAAGAATACGCAAAAGCAGTGTATTCAGTATAAGATCCAAGCTGCCATTGTTTCGCTTTAAAGTCGAATCAATACTTCCTTATGACTGTAGTACTTGGAAACTGAAAAGTACTTTCAATAGCAAGCTGCAAACCGTCATAAATATATGTCTTTACATACTCTTAAGGATTTTTTGGCTGAATCGTATTTCAAATGCAAAGACCTCCGAGCAAAATGCAGCGCAGGCGTCCCTCGAGAGATGACAGGACTTGAACTTTTTCAAAAATCACACAGGAAGGTTACTATCCATCTGGAACGGATCCTATGATACCCCACTTTATTAGGGATGGGTTAGAGGATGATGGCTCTAACCCATCCCTAATAAAGTGGGCGTGGCATTATGAACGCAGAGTATACTCTTTGGGTCATTAATAGAATACTAATACTACATAATTGTTGCTAAGACTTTTGATAGAAAAATGTGAACGTGACTGTCGCCATTTAACAAAGGTTAAGGATTCTAGTAAAATATTCGCAATAAAACTTAATCATCACCGTAAATAGCTTTGAAAAGCCCCCAAGTGGGCGGGACCTTATACATATAATGCATAGATAAAATGTACAAAGAGAATACGTCAACATATTTTACCTTCAATGGCTTGTGTCCATTTCCTGGGGAAAGGAGGGTATATTGGATACTAACTAAACGTGACTATCTCAAACTAAACCTACTCTACTCTAAAACTTAACATAAACCCTAACCTATACCTAAACTATTAGGTGCGCAACTAAGTTATCGCCGTTTTTTTTTTTATGAAAATGCAACTTTATTGTGAAACAATGGTTACAAATGAATCATTCAAAGGATCGCCCATCGCTAGCTACAACTTTTTCCCATCTTTCTAGCAGAGCTCGAATATCGTTACCGTAAAAGTGTTCATCTTTTGAGGCTATCCACGAATCAAGCAATTTTTTGATGTCTTCATATGAGCGGAACTGCTGATCAGCTAGACCATGTGCCATCGAACGGAACAAGTAATAATCGGATGGCGCAATATCTGGGGAATATGGCGGGTTGGGTAGAACTTCCCATTTGAGCGTTTGGCAACGTGAGGCTGAGCGTTATCATGCTGTAGAATCCCTTTTTCTTGCCTCTGCTCGTATTGTGGCCGTTTTTCGCGCAGTGATGCTCAATCGCATCAATTGAAGTCGATACCGTTCCCCAGTGATGGTTTCGTTGGGTTTCAACAGTTCATAATAAAAGACACCGACCTGGTCCCACCAAATACAAAACATAATCTTCGCAGTGTGAATATTCGGCCGAGCCGACGACGTAGAAGCATGACCGGGCAGTTCTCTTCTTTGGGTTGCTGTAATGAATCCATTTTTCATCACCCGTCACGATGCGATGAAGAAAACCCTTCTTTTTTGCTGCTGGAGCAGTTATTCACAGGCGAAAAAACGACGCTCAACGTCCCTTGGTTTCAAATCATAAGTCCCTTGTTTTTGAATCTTGGAAATGGCTTGACGGGTAACTCCTAATGCTAAGCAAGCTGTTCTTGCGTTTGGCATGGATCCTCATCGAGCAATGCCTCCAATTCAGCAACTTCGAAGGATTTGGGCCTTCCTTCACACGGACGGCCGTCAACATCGAAATCACCGTCTTTAAAGCGACGGAACCAATCACGGCACGTTGTTTCACTTAGAGCAGCATCTTCGTAAACTTTTTGGAGCTCTCGGTGCGCTTCAGCCGCCGTTTTCTTCGAATGAAAGAAGAAAATCAACACTTCCCGCAAATGACGATTATTTGGCATAAAATCAGACATTTTCACACAACCAAAAGTATATGACACCAAAGCAAAATCACTAATGTGTCAAAACAATTTGTTTACCATATGTCTAAACTCGGCTCATGACGTTTTGGATACGACAAAATCGAGCAGCACTTACTGCTGGAGCCATCTATTGATAAACAGCGAGAACTTAGTTGCGCACCTAATAACTTATAGCTATCTTATACTAGCCCTACACTACGACATTCTTATCCCCAGGTCTCTCCAAGATATGGGTTCAACTCGTCCCAGAGACATGCCAGGTGTTGATGGCACTAGCATGGCCAACCCACTCTTGTTTCTAAATGACACAACTTTCGCCATCTCCTTGGCCAATATTCGCTGGAGATGAGTATGATGTCCTGTAAGTAAAGTGCGTAGGGTCGTTACTTCCGGTCTTTGTCACGTCTGTGTAGTCGTTCTGTCAAGTCATCGTTGCACCTAATCAGCGAAAGGACGGACTTCCCATTCCCCCATACGCCACAATCGCACAAGGGAAATGGAAAAAAAAAAAAAAAAAAATAACTCATGTTTATTTTTGTCCCCCGTTTTGACCAGCAGCACAAGACGAGATCCAAATTGCTGTAGGTCGGGCAAAAATAACAATGCTAAATGCAGAACTAAATTCTTATCCTAACCTTAAATTTACACTATTTAAAAAAAATAAAAAAAATAAAAACTAAAATCTAACTAATTCACTTCACTCTGTCGTTGATCACACACAAAAAAAAAATGCTGCCCCTCGGTGCACTTCGGTTACCGTACTCTATGGGGCGGAGCATCTCAATCTGGTGTCTATTATGCGGCCTTTGTTCCTTTGAGTACTTTCGTACCCCACTCGCTGATTACCGGTAGGTAGTTTCAAGATTCGCCGGTATACGTTACGGTGATACTATCCGTTCCTCGCCAGATGGGGCCTAATACAACAATTTTTTTGCAGAGGCTTGGGTGTAGTGGCTCGACCCAAGTCGTGTAATTTCGCAAAAATTACACAAATTAAGTCCTTTAGCTTGTAGAAATTGATTTGTATATACACCTAGCTCTGCTATTTGCACCTTGTTCTCTTCTCAAGGAATATTATAATATAACAGAATATATTATATTATGGCTCCCGCATCTTTTCTTTCTGCTTTCTATAAAAAAAACTAATTTGTTTTTTTCTAATACGCCTTTCTCTTTTCCTTCTACTTCTTCTTCTTTTTTTCCTTACGGCGAAGTTATGATCCGGAGTAGAAGGATCACAACCCTCCCACTTTACTGCATCCCTACTGGTCCGCCTGTGGGGTTGGCCGGTTTGACCTTAGGAAGTACCGGCAGGCTTCCCGGTTTCGGATCACTTCGTCACTGAGGCCAATCAAATGCTGGTGTTTTCGCATTTGTGTGATCCAGTTGTTTTTCGCACTTGCGAAGCACTTTTGCATTCAAGTAAATGTCTGGAATAGACCGCTGTGCATCAGAGAATGGACAGTACAGATACTCTGTCTTTTTTGAATTAATACGGTACCCATCTAACTCCAAAACATCCACCCATACATCAAGTGCTCATTGCAGGGACGTTTGATCTTCACTTATGATAGTTCCATGGTCAGCAAGGAATAACAGATGCACTTTGGGGTTCGTCAAAATAAATAGCAAAGGGCTGGGGACGCTTCCCTAGTGTACTCCGACAGCTTGACAGAACGGTAGTTTCGCAGTTTCGCGTATCGCCCTTTCCTTTGTGCAAAGGAAGAATATAACTTTCCCTCCACTGATTAGGCATTGGATCACTGCTCATAACTTTGGAGATAAGAATCATGAGCCATCTGGACCCGATGTCTCCCATCTTTTTCCAGAACTCAGAGAGTATCTCGTCTGGCCCAACCGCTTTTCTTTTTTGGAGTATTTGACCGCATTCCTGTTATGTTGTCATGGTTAGGAGCGGCTCTTGGAAAGTATACCCGTCTTTCACAATACTGTGGAGAATTTTGTCGTCTTCCACAAGAAGCTGGCCTTGAGCATTGTTAATGAACTTTAGGGAACAAATCTCCTGAGCATTTCTTCTTCTGTGGGCGGCTATTTTGAAGATAGTTGTTCCTTTGTTCAAGTTGTTTTGTCGAAACTCCTGGTTAGCCTGGTTCCTATCAGACGCCGAAGATGATATTTCCTACAACTCCCGATAAAAGCCTTCCGTACTTTTTGCTTGAAATTGGGCGCACTTCTTCTTTGCGAGACCTTTGCAACATCTATCATATACATCACTTCAAGGCGAGCTTTTTCAGTCTGCCTTGTTTTTTTTCCCCTATCTGTAGTGTAGGGGCATCGACGGTTCACGTTCGATTTAATCAGAAAAGTGATCGCGGTCGATGGTCTTTTGCCCTAGTTTCTTCATTTTTTTTTCTTTTTACCCTCGTCTTTTCGTTCCCCTTCATTTTCGTTTATTGCTTGTATCTCTTGTCGTCCATCTATTCCTCTTTTTTTTATTTCTGTGTCCCTCTTTGTCATATCGGTCGTTCTTTGTCATTAACCATACCTATTGCTGTAGGAACATTGGAGAAGGTAAATTCCCTTCTTCGTCAAAATGGGTGTCTCTACATAACTAAATACTTAAATACTTACACAGAACAATTTAATAAATTAACATAATTACCTAAACTCGCACAAAATACTACCATAACATACCTCACCTTCGTCTACTTAACCTACCCTATTTCACACAAAATGTATTTATTGATGACGACACTACAGAAATTGCTACCAATGCGTAGGGACCATTTTCCTCCTCATTTGATCCTTCGATTGTGATTTGTCCTTAGTTAATTTTTACTTCTCGAGAGCTGGATGTTTATGAGAAGGACCACTAGTGTGGATTCTAATGTCAAATAAATGCATTTTATCGCTGAATTTAAACCGATCTACGCGTGTATTTTTCCAAATTTATTTTGTTTTTTTTTTTTTTTTTAATTACGTTTTCTCTCCACCGATTTTAATTTGAAGCCATAGTGCTTTATCAATTTCACTACGCGTTTAGTTCGTGCATCCTAGCTTTATTAGTGTCTTCAGTCAGTGGATACGGAGATCCACATTGTTTTAGTGGCCATGACGGCTCGGAGACAGCGTCCATGAGCCAGAATTTTGTGGTAACATGTGCTTTGTGGAAGTCGCATCGTTGGACGTTTTACACTGGTGGCAGCCCAGGATTATTTGTGCCCAGGCTCCACCATGGATGTGGATCTGCAGCATCTCCGCTTTGCTTGGTATTCGTCGGGTTACTGTTTTTTTTTTTTTGTATAGTTGATTATATTTTGTCTTGTCCACTTGGTAACTAGTGTCACATTTAGTGACTGGTTTCACCTTAGGTGACTTGTGTTAACTAACAAATGATTTTTGTGATTTTTTTTTTTGTTTTCGTTAGTCCGCAGTCACTACGGTCTCGTTACAATTCTGGAAAGCTTATATAAAAATTTTCATACTCTTAGCTCAAAATGTATATAGCTCAAATATAGATACTCGTATATATGTACTTTTGGGGGTCTATCGTTATTATTTCTCTATGTTGCAAACTATGTATCAAATTTAGTATACGCTGGGCAGGGTATAAAAATAAAAAGCGTAAAGTAAATAAGAATAGTTTTCCTTCCATAATTGAATTCATGTGCGTAGTGCAGTTTTAAGCCCATTGTATATTATTCAGTAGTAAGACATAGAAGAAATGTCATATCTCTGTGCAAGCTATGTAAAAAAGAAAACAAAAATCCAACTTGTTATGCATTGTACTATGAAAATAAATATATCTATCTATCTATCTATCTAAATAAGAATTAATAGCACACAGCTGAGGTCGATGTATCGAATATTTCGAAAAAGGTTCTTTTCGAATTTTTTAACCTATATCCTTTTCCAGCTGAAGTACTCTAGTACTTACATACATCGTTTTTAAAACCAAATGTAACTAGATACTTCGAAGGTTTGTTGTTTTTCGAAAGTCATATTGTAGCCTGTAGCCTGTGTCGCCACTTGCCACACTTGTTATACCACTTTTGGTTTGTTTCGGATTTAAGAGTCGTTTTCCAGAAATAATAATAATAAGGAAGGAATTCTAGCGAGATCGATGGGTTTAATTTTTTCTGATACCTACCTACAACTTATAGTGTATTGAATCCATCTCATAAATAAAGCTTACGGCAACCAACCATGTAAGCAAAAAAAAAAAACGAAGGAATAAAGGGTTAAAATTCTATTAAAGACTAGGCACATGTCTTAAAATCTCAACAGAAATCAATACCACAACTAGTAAACTCTGGAATTGACTCTCAGGAGACATATTTCCAGAAGCTTTTAATTTTTCCAGCTACTTAAGAGAGGAATCAACAGGCATCTCAAAGCATTTCTGGTTTCTACTTCAGCGTAACATACGGAAAAGTTACAATCCATTTTAAGCGAATCATATGACACTCTATCCCCTATTGATGACGATTACGATGTTGGCGAAGGTTTGTAGAGTTCTGCTTAAATACCGACGCCGCTTTGTTCGTTTTGAGTAATTTCATCGATGTGGTGTTTACTGGGAAGTGCGATAAGGGTAAAAGAGTTTTGGTAATTGAATTGGTTCTCTGATTTTGGGTATAACTTTGGGGCATTTATAATAATAAAAAAACGTTTCTCATCTTCATACCGTGTACTGTGGCACAAGTTCGTTTCTGCACTCTGCGTGGGTGGTTGTAATTCAAACTTTACATTGTTTTCGCTTCGGGGTCTGACTCTAGGTATTTGCGGTCAAACACATGCTACTCTGTGATCTTCCGTTAATACTTACTGCTCCGATTATGCGAGGACATGCATATGGTCCATTAGCATGATGGAGCGCTATTTGATATACCTATGTATATAATATTATGTCCACCCCATCGTCTTAAATATCAAATGGATTCCAAATAATAATAAATTTTGGATTCGGGATTATACTAGTAGAACAAAGTTGTGATTTTTTTTTTTTGTTTTCGTTAGTCCGCAGTCACTACGGTCTCGTTACAATTCTGGAAAGCTTATATAAAAATTTTCATACTCTTAGCTCAAAATGTATATAGCTCAAATATAGATACTCGTATATATGTACTTTTGGGGGTCTATCGTTATTATTTCTCTATGTTGCAAACTATGTATCAAATTTAGTATACGCTGGGCAGGGTATAAAAATAAAAAGCGTAAAGTAAATAAGAATAGTTTTCCTTCCATAATTGAATTCATGTGCGTAGTGCAGTTTTAAGCCCATTGTATATTATTCAGTAGTAAGACATAGAAGAAATGTCATATCTCTGTGCAAGCTATGTAAAAAAGAAAACAAAAATCCAACTTGTTATGCATTGTACTATGAAAATAAATATATCTATCTATCTATCTATCTAAATAAGAATTAATAGCACACAGCTGAGGTCGATGTATCGAATATTTCGAAAAAGGTTCTTTTCGAATTTTTTAACCTATATCCTTTTCCAGCTGAAGTACTCTAGTACTTACATACATCGTTTTTAAAACCAAATGTAACTAGATACTTCGAAGGTTTGTTGTTTTTCGAAAGTCATATTGTAGCCTGTAGCCTGTGTCGCCACTTGCCACACTTGTTATACCACTTTTGGTTTGTTTCGGATTTAAGAGTCGTTTTCCAGAAATAATAATAATAAGGAAGGAATTCTAGCGAGATCGATGGGTTTAATTTTTTCTGATACCTACCTACAACTTATAGTGTATTGAATCCATCTCATAAATAAAGCTTACGGCAACCAACCATGTAAGCAAGAAATACAGAGAATCTTCTACGGCTGGTCAAGACAAATCTGATATAGCACTTACGTCCGAAAATACATCGATTCTCTGTTTCTTTTAAAATTTAAATATACAATTGATTTATTCTCTGTTTCTTTGATATATTCAACTTCAAAGTAACCTAACATCTCTAATAGGGCGTCAAGAATTTTGAAAAAAAAACAAAAAAAAAAAAACGAAGCAATAAAGGGTTAAAATTCTATTAAAGACTAGGCACATGTCTTAAAATCTCAACAGAAATCAATACCCTACCAAATTGATTGTGAACAAAACCAAAAATAACTTCAATGGTTTCGCATTCTCAATAGAATTTCAGTGATTTGGGAGATGAAAACAATTACGAGGGAATTTCCCCCCGAAAAATTACAGCACACTCAACAAATTATTAACAACTGGAAGGGTTAGGCACGTGCTATCGTATTTCCTACCCTTAGGTACATAATTTATAAACTTTCCTTTGTGGTTCTCATAATCCGGCCAATAATAGGTGCCCTATCCACCAATCAGTGGCTTAAGAGTATCTACTTCTGTGACCATTGTTCACCTTTCTTCTCTTCTCAAAATATGTCAAAGGAACTATTTAATTAGGCCACATTTTGAAGTGCAAACAAATTGTCAATCAAATTATTCCACCTCCGCTGTTGTGGCTGCCAAAAGAAATCTAAATTGAAAAAAAAAATCTCAGATTTCTTTTTTCCCCCATGGGTAACCAAAATATTACCACAGTTCTCTACAAATTTACACACCCCTGCACCCCCCTCTCGCCATCAACCATGGACCCCATCCAAATGCCTGCTTACAAATTGTGGGGACTTTAAACAACATCAGCTACAGTGGCTGGAAAAGGAGTCCAAGACACGAATAGCATTAACAAGTCAACAGTCCTTTCAGGAAAAAAGACCAATTCAGCAAAGGGAGTAGGGTAGGAATGCTGTTTTTTTAACATACTCGTACAGCACCCATTGTGCTCTTGAAGTTTTCCGTGAAACGCAGAATGGGAGAAAAAAACTTAGTCTATAAATTTCCTTGGTCGCACACAAAACTCACGGGTGGGAGAGAAGAAAAGACATCTCTCACACTCTGTGACACTCATAAGAACTGTAGAATTTCTGTGCCCGGCACACACACGACACAGCCCATATCCCCCGCAACAGCATGACTTCGAGGATGAAAGGCGACATCATTCGTCGCTCGTTGCCATCCTACCGCTTTTGCAGAAGAAATGACGAAACTTTCGAGGCAATGAAATTTGAATTTGAATAACTCAAACATTTTCATTCAAAAGTTCGGTAAAAGTTAAATTTACCAAACGTAATGACATTACATTTGTATACATGTTTCAAGGGGACACTTGAGTCTGCACACACTCTTGAGAGCGTTCGCCCGAACACACCCACACAAGGGTCCATCGTGTATGCAAACATACTCCCGGGTAAAGACGGGATTTCTTTCAGTAGCACTAGCACACGTCTTTCCGCACCTACGAGCTCTATATATATGGTTGCGGAATATCTGTATCTATATCTGAATGTGATGTATAATAAATTTGAAGGAACCTCATCGTATCCCAATCGTTTTTACTGATACCATCATAGAACTATACGACTACGACGACGACGACGATGAGGAGTAACCAAGCGGCAATGACAACAGCAACAGTACCGTACCACCCACACCAAGCGCCCATCACGAGGACCTCTTCACATTTTATTCACACTCGTTTTACGAGGACGAATAATGATGATAAAATTTCATTCTGTTTTGTATCTGAAGTGTTCGGTGGCAGATTGAAATTTTCGGATCTGTCATTTCAGGAGTTTTTGACTTTTGTCTTGATACAAAAAACGCATACGATATGTGCGATAAGTGTCCTTCTAGTACACGATGGATGTGGGCGCTTGTGTGCGTGTATATGGCATTCGTTTCACATTCGGTTAAATTCGCTTCGCATGAAAAACGATTTAGCGATGCGACACTGAATATTCGGTTCGTATTCGTATGCCTTTGTGTTTCGGAATGGTGGATGCGAATCCTTGAGCGCGATGCTTGTTTTCTTATTGAATTAGTTGCATGACATTTCAGAAGAATATTTACGTACGCAAGGATTTATGTTTTGTAATGACTCAATGATTTTTATTTGTTCAAGTTCTGATTTTGGCACTGACGAATGCGAGAGGGTTGTTTGCATTTACTCGATTTCAAAGACACAGTTTGGTTTTGGTTTATCACAGCGCGTACCAGGGCGGGATTTGACAAACTGGGAAGGCCCTTAGTATGATAAGTTTTAAGGAATTCATTGGGATGTACATATGTAAGTCTTTATAAGATTTATGCATCTTCTATCCAAGCGAGCAGGTACAGCTCGCCTTTACTTATGAGTAAAAATGACTGAAAAACCTTTAAAAACTCATGATCGTGTCTTGTAACATATTCGATATTTCTACTACTATTCACAATGGTGGTTTTTTCATAGGTGCGTATGATCAGGTGAGCCTCCAATCTTGTAATTTTATGTATGAAAGTCTTGTTTTGTATGGGAGTATCTCGAAAACGGCACATAATACGAAAAAAAAAAAAATTATTTCAGCCCAAATATTACGTTTTGAAATTCTCTGTATGGTGGGTGCCAATATTTTCAAAATTTCCGAATATTGTTTCATAATCTTCCAAAATATCCAACTTAAACCCGAAGTTAATAAAAATAATTTTTTGGCGATAATCTGGAAAATGGTACATCGTAAGCAAAAAATTATTGCAATCAAAATCTAAGATTTCGGTATTCAATATAAGGTGTATGCCGCGTTTCTTAAAACTTTATAAATTTGTGCGAAATTTTAGGTTTTGAAATTCTCCAAAATGTGTATAAGTACCGAATGAAAATGAAATGAAAATTGTACGAAATATTCCAAAATTTCTCTGAAGTTAATATGTGTTTTTAAGTTAACAGTGAGACTAACGATCACTGATTTGTGATGGTTGTTGAAAGGATCAAGTGAAAACCAACGCTATCTGTTCCATGTCTGCCTGTGTGTTTGTTCTTACACAGATCTCTCTAGAACCACCAAAGAAATTTTGATTAAATTTGATTTGCATGTTTGTTAAATCTTGCTAAATTGTAAGTGATTTATCATCTTCTTTATGACAAACTACAAGTCGCAGAAATGATCGGTATTCAAGATGGGAATATTATAGAAAGAATCTGAAAAAACACGGCGGATACACGTCTAAAACTTTTTGGGAAAGTTATTTATTATTTATTCAGTGGCGTTCCGATTAAACAGATCAAACAAGTCTAGCTTCACCAGTCTCTGAAACACGTATAATGTAAAACTCGATTCCGCAAAGTAGAACTACAATGAGACAGACACTAACAAGCTTCTAGATTGTAACAGTGGCTTGGGTCCTTCCTGGTCAATGGCAAATGTGATAAGCGACAACTTGAGACACTCCCCATTTCCACCTCTAGTGAAAGGGGAGAAATTACTAGGCACAACACTCAAAAACATGTTCCCTGGCATTTCGACACTAGATCCGGCATAAGCGGATTCAACAGCTATTCCGCGAGTGTAGCCATCGATGCCATATGTGAAGTTTCGAATTCGTATAATTGTGCGCACTCTCAGGACAGCCACTCTACACTGTGTTCAAAAACTGTACACTTGAATTAACTTCTATTCTTTGTAGACATTTTTCTATGTCTTATATGAAGAAAACGTTTCCTTGACTGGAATTGCCCGCTTCAAACGATTCCCCAAAAAAAAACTAATACAATGGTTGCCCAAAATTAACGTCCCATAGCGTTGTTGTCTATGCTATCCAAAGTGGTGCAATACTGACTGACTGATACTGACTAATACGAGAACGGCAATATGATTTCGACGGAAATCTGCCCATTTATGTAACTTACCTATGGACCTCAACCATCGAGCAGCACGGCGAATGAAGACCTGTTGCCCTGGTTATTTCAAAAGCGTTCGACCAAGCTTGGCATAATGCGCTATTAAAAACCTAGCCTCCTACGAACTACCACAACAGCTCTCCGATTAGATGGAATTTTTTCTGCATAATATATCAATTCAAGTTGTGCTCGATGGTGTACCTTCCGATACATTTGCTGTAACCGCTGGAGTACTTCAAGTATCTATACTTCCACCAACTCTATTTCTACTCCATATCATTGATATCCTAGAGTCAATAAACAAAAAGATCTTTAGTGTTGTCGATAACAACACCTTAATTTCACTTTGCTCGAATAACCTGCCATCGTTAGAGATGCACCAAACTAAATCAACTCATTAAATGAAAACCTGCAGACAATTCTGCAGTGGGGAAAAGCAAACTTGATTTCAATGCGAATAAAATCCAAATAACTGCCTTTTCAAGAAAGAACATGTCTACTGTATAACAGTTTGAAATGGATAACCAAATTATTCAACTCAAGGAAACCATGCATCTCCTTGGCGTTATAGTGAACTCTGACCATATGTCCAACATCGCAAAATTGGCGTCCATGAAATTGAGCTACTTGTTTAGAGCAAAGCTAGCAGTGCCACAGTTTCTTCTCCTGTATAAAGCACAAATTAGAGACGAACAGTTTGGTTAATAGAAGATCCTACAATAACATCCTATCTCCAACCGTTAGCTCATCGAAGGCTGGTAGCTGATCTATGCCTATGCTATTGACTTCAATGGAATGGAATGATCAGTAGAAATGAGCCATTTGGGCATCCTACTAAACAAGCCGCTAATGCCCATGACCTTTATGTTCGCCAAGTTACCACGCGAATACATCTCTGTCAAAATTTCATTTGTTACACAACTAGTAAACTCTGGAATTGACTCTCAGGAGACATATTTCCAGAAGCTTTTAATTTTTCCAGCTACTTAAGAGAGGAATCAACAGGCATCTCAAAGCATTTCTGGTTTCTACTTCAGCGTAACATACGGAAAAGTTACAATCCATTTTAAGCGAATCATATGACACTCTATCCCCTATTGATGACGATTACGATGTTGGCGAAGGTTTGTAGAGTTCTGCTTAAATACCGACGCCGCTTTGTTCGTTTTGAGTAATTTCATCGATGTGGTGTTTACTGGGAAGTGCGATAAGGGTAAAAGAGTTTTGGTAATTGAATTGGTTCTCTGATTTTGGGTATAACTTTGGGGCATTTATAATAATAAAAAAACGCTTCTCATCTTCATACCGTGTACTGTGGCACAAGTTCGTTTCTGCACTCTGCGTGGGTGGTTGTAATTCAAACTTTACATTGTTTTCGCTTCGGGGTCTGACTCTAGGTATTTGCGGTCAAACACATGCTACTCTGTGATCTTCCGTTAATACTTACTGCTCCGATTATGCGAGGACATGCATATGGTCCATTAGCATGATGGAGCGCTATTTGATATACCTATGTATATAATATTATGTCCACCCCATCGTCTTAAATATCAAATGGATTCCAAATAATAATAAATTTTGGATTCGGGATTATACTAGTAGATATATAGTTTTACGCCCAGTTACCATGTGAGCAAAATAGTTTTCTGGATCTGCCTGAATGTTGTTAAAAAAATAGCAGCTTCAGCTCTTTGGGCTCCAAAGAGCGTTCTTGAGCAAATATGATTTCAAGTTGTTTGATTTTTTAGTAGGGTGGACGATTCCAACCGTTAGAACCCAGGCTTTCCTTAGGACCATGGTCGCGGTCCGATCCCGATCAAGGCTCAACCTTCACAGAATACTCCCCGGGGCCTGAATCTGAATCACACAAATGAAATCCTCAGTCTAACCCTGTCCTGTCTATGTGTCACTGTGGTTTCCAATTCAATCCATAGTCAGAAGACGAATTATTTAGAAGTGACGTGACGGCTTTGTAAGCGTACTTTGATAGCTCATCGTTAACGTGTGACTCCACTTTTTCTTTTTCTCCAACACTGCATGTAAATAGATGTCGCTTCGTCAAAATCCCATGAAATCTGAATCAATTCAGCTTACTCTCCCGTCCTAGATCTCATTCGGAAGCCCCTTGAGATTGATGATGGAATTTTGATTACATTCCCTCCCCTTTGACTCAACTCTGCCTCAACCACTCTTTGTTTGCAGAAAAGAAGAATAAGAAAAATCGCACTTGAAGGAGTCACATTACAGCGCACTTTATTCGTTTGGCAAAAATGATCCAATTTCGAACATTTTCGACAGATGGGAGCGGAAGAACATCCATTGTTCTGCGGTACTGTTCGGTTTGGATGGGGAGGGGATGATAGGACGGGGTCGGACGTGCACTCAATTTTCAAATCCGAATCAGACAGAAGAGGAAACATACAGAGAGAGGAGAAGGTTTTTTTTTTTTTAAAAAAAAAAGAACCCAGGGCCAAGAAAGTACGATGATAATGATTCCTCTATACGTCTGTGTGCAATCGTTTGCGATTTAAAGGAGGCAATGACAGGCGGTTTTCAAAGAGAACATTTAGAATTGCCCGGTATGGAAGTGTACCAACACAATGGCTGCTGCTGTTATATTCGTTGGAGTTGGCCTAATATGATGACTGGTCATGTGGCCCAGTTTCATTGGGATATTTATCTGAATGTGTTTTTTTTTTGGATAATAAAAGCGTTAGACAGGAGAAGGCTTAGCATGGCAAAATGTATTCTTTCGGCATGAGTCTGTGTGTGTTCTTTTGAAATGACATGTGAAATTTATATTCAGGGATAACGAGAAGAGACAAAAGATATTTAAATTAATTTAAAATTGCATTTGATTAAATTTTCAGCAAATTGCTTTGGATTAACATAAGCACGTATTTTTCGAGAAATGTGTTGAAAATTTGCCAAAGGATAACGACTAAGACTTGAAATTATATTTTTGGTGGCCTTGGAACTTTATACACGGTGACGAGGGGGTTTATCTGATGAACAACTTGGCTATGTCGGTGCTATTTTAATAGACATGCAACTTTGAAGAGAAACATATTACATTTCAGTGTTCATTTTATAAGTTGAAGTAGTAGTTTAGGAAAGCCATTTATTTCAATTATTTTGCATGACCCAGCACTTGCACGTTTTATATCTACACATTTGCAAATGTTGAGTTTGACTACTTTGTCTTTAAGTAAGTAAGTAATTATTAAATTGTTAATTAGAAATACAATATTTTGCAAATTAAGTTTTCGGCACTGTCATCAACTCGGTTGGCAACATGTTATTTAAATCTAAACAAAAATATTACTGTAAAAAGTGTCCTTAGTACAAAAAATCTGTATCAGCCACGAAAAGGAGTGAGATGCAAAACTGTTGCAAGTTCAACTTATTTCAATGCCTTTCAAAATAAAATTTGCCACATGTCTGAGTCTATTTACGCACAAATCTCAAATTCTATTTATATTCCATTCATTTCGTGGATGAATTGATACAGTATTTTTCAACTGGAAAACTTGGCTTTTTTTTATCGGTAATGTTTTTGGTGAGATATAAATACTTTTTGCAAAGATTATTCTTGGGTACACGTTCATGAAATGTAGTAATTTGGTGACAAAAATAAATCACAGCCATTTTTACTGCAAACCTATATACATTACGAAAAAGGTTTTCGATGTGATATTTGGTGGTATTTTGGGATATTTTAGGATATGATGGGAAATTTAGTATAATATGGGGTATTCAATGGAATTTGTGGGTGTTTTATAATATATTGGAGTAATTAAATCCCATATAACAAAAAAATACTGCGTATAATACCCCAGCATATAATTCCCCAGCATATAATAAAATATCCCAAAATTCAACAAAATATCCCATATCCCCAAAATATCTTAAAATACTGCAAAATTGCACCAAATACCCAATATAACACTAAATATTAACATAAATAAATAAATAAATAAATATTTTGGCAATGCAGGGCCTGGCCTACCTTCTCGCAGGTGTGCCCCTCCCAAAAAGTTGGGACCTACAGTTTTATGCCGTTTCCGAAGGGCAATTTTTCGATTGAGAGAAGCTTTTCATGATAATTTTACTCTCGGATGTTTGTCAGACGTTTGCGAGAGGTGCAACAGTGAGAAAAGGTTTTTTTTTATTTTTTTTTTATTTTTGTGTTTTCTTAGATTCGAACATTGAACCTCTCACTCACTTAACCACTTAGCTACGGCTCCCACTAAATGTTAACAACATATCGTAAAATATCCCATGTAACACTAAATACCCCAACATATCCTAAAATACCCCAAAATACCACCAATAATATGAAACACCTCAATATATCCCATAATACTAGTATCTATGAGTAAGAGACCAACATTACTGCTTCGTTAACAATGGTTCTGGAATCTACTTATCAACGTCGCAAGAATTCTACCCATGTGTGTATATACCAATTTTCAAGGTTCTAAGTTGACCCTACATGTTTTGATACTCTTACACCCTTGCCCAGCCCAATTATTGGAAGCCATGTTAATAAGTAAAAATTCTTATTTATTCTTTTGTCTACACACCTGTGTAGCAAATTTAAAAATTTCTATTGTACTGTCACTCCCCTGCTTCGCGCATTTTTAGGAAGCCATATTAGATATCCAGATTTACATAAAACTTAACATTACTATGATAGAGCAACTCAATGAAGTGAGTCTCTCAATTCTGCCTGTCTGTCTATCTATAAGCATTTTTTTTTTTGAAAAAATCACTTTTTTCGAAAACGGCTCTAACCATTTTGATCAACATGGGTATTTGAGTTATGGTGGCATATATCCAGGTTTTTTTCAAAAACTACGTTTAACGGTACTTTGCCTATTTCTGAAAATTGGCTGTTTATAGGTGACTATCGATTTTGTTCGAAGTCAATATTTGAACAATATAAGGCACATACTAGATTATGGCATACCAAGTTTTAGAAAATTTTCAAAATATATTTTTTTATTTTTAACGGATTTTTTAAAAATAAAATAAAAATCAGTCGTCCACTTTATTTCCTTTATGTGCACACCTTTGTACCAAATTTCAAGGTTTTATGTAAACAGGAAGTACTTTACAGGTTTTGATGATCAGTGAGTCAATCAGCCCAAAAATATAACTTGGCATGTACTCGTATAGGTATTAAGTTTAAGATTTTTTGTATCCTCCATTGTAAACGTTTTCTTCCCGAGGTACGTAATTGAAGATTGGGCATATTTATGCTCATTAAGTGAAAACAGTCCTTTTGACATTATGTCTCCCTTCCATTTGAGCCGAGAATCTCAGATCTTGTTCTGAAAATAAGTGAAATTTCCTTGTTACTAAGCGAATCTCAGAATCAGTTATCTCCCATCAAATTGAATTCTAACTGTCAGTACATTATTCTGCTTTCAGATTGACGAGCTTTTTCAATTTGCTCAGCCCTTCCAGAGTCCTCACACTTCTGCATTATTAGGTACAAGTGGTTTTTAACCGAATTGAGATTACTTGGATCCATGTTGATGTCATTTCCACATGCATTACCTTGAGTTTTCCATTTCGTAATACACCAGTGTTTGTTTTTTATTTCGTACAAGAACATTTTCTTAGCAAGACGTCTATCCTGATATGTAAATATTTACTTTTGATGATATAATCTGCTTGAGACTTGAGTGTGCTGGTATAAAGTTTTACTAGGCTCATTTCCAAGTATAATTTGGTGTTTTCATGGGTAAACTGAACAGCTTCTTCAGGAAATTCCTGTGAAACTTTTCAATTTCTTCGAAGTCATCGATTCAAAGTGTAGCAAAGCGTAGATCTCACGACTTTGTCGAAAATTGTATACATATGTGTTAGTGTTCGTCTAGAAAAATTATTCTCCACGCTAAATTCAAAAGGCTTTGACAGGAAGCGGTTTTCTGAGAAATAAGTTTCCTGGCATCCTGCACTGAATTGCCAAATATTTGCGCTCATCTGTCGCCTCCAGATAATTGCCATTAAAAAACAATTGACTCACATTAGCCCATTATTTTGAACTTACATATACATACACATGTGCGTACATACATATCAATAATTAATTTTTGGAATAGGTACTCAACAAGACGATTAATCATTAACTGTAGATTTTTCAGGTGCTTCTGAAAGTAGTACTAAATCATCCGCATACAGTAATATATTCACGATCATGTCAGCTAACCGAATACCACCAGGCACCTCAGCTTTCATGTCATTAATGAATAGAACGAATAGCAGTGCACTGATGAGATACGCCTGCTTAACACTAATATCTTTTTCAAACCAATGCGAAAGATTTGAGCCATCCTAGACAGCTGCCTCTGTTTTAGAGTGCCTTTAGCATATAACGCGGAGGACTTCGTCGATAGACTTAACTGCGAGAGGTACAATAGTGCACCTCTGCTTACAAGGCCAAAAGCCACCTTAAAGTCCACAAAGCAAGTGTAGACTTTCTTTTCTGAATTTTTTTTCAAACAGTTTCCCTAAAAGTCTATTTACAACTGCACTCCAAACTTTCAAACGAGGTCTGAACTCCCAGCTAACTCTAATAAAAAACCACCCAGATACTTTCCTAGAAATAGTAATCCAGTCTTATTACAATTCATCAGATCCCAACCACACAAACGATACTTTTCAGAGCCGCTTGTCCGTGTCTGCTAATTGAATGTTGAAGGCATCAGCCGAGCAAAATGTGATCATGTGAGCAGACTCCTGGTGGAGGATAGCCTTCTCGCGTGAGGTGAAATCAGTGGCTACTCTATAATCGGCGCTTATTGTCATCGTGCTTATGGAATAGCTATTTATGTGAGATCCACTATCGAAAACGAGGGCTTAGTCTAATTTAGTGTTCCTGATAGCCATATCAATCATCAACACCTACAAGAATTCCAGGTGTTGGCCTACCGAAACATTTTCCATGTACCAGCACTCCGCAACAGTCACCACACTCTCTGGAAATAACAAGAGTATGACGACAGCAGAATTAGACTGTCAGGTTGACGGAAACACATGGTTTAGCATCTTCAACGCTAAAGACAGGGATACTTTCTGTGCATTGCCACATCAAATTACTCTGAACGACAACAGCAAATATCCAGACGAATTCTTATTAACTTCCCCGCAGACAACACCGCCCAGTAATCCTAGATACCGGCATAAAAATCCGCTGGTGAATTCTACTCCTTGACCGAGGTGGAATTTCAACAAAGCTTCGTGGCAGAACTTCAATTCAGACCTAGATTCCAACGTCCGCTGGATACTTCCGACTCCTAAGAACTATTCGTGGGCAACGTACTATACTGATTGGAGTGCAGAAAGTGAGATACTCAACCAAGACTTCCTGCAGAGTGGTGATCCTGAATGTGCAGAAGAACTCCTAAACTCCCTAGTTAGCACATGCATTGAAAAGCGAAGAAAAATTGCGAAAAGTGTGAACTTCACTCGATCTAGTAGAAAGGCATGGAACCTAATATGGAAACTTGAAGGAACAAACCACATTACATATCACATACCCAAGATAGATCCAGAGCTAGTCACGAACCGGATAGTGAAAATATATAAAGCTAAATCGGACTAAATTTATCCAGAGATCATTAAAAGAACTCATAGCATCTGATCTATCTGAGTTCATAAAAAACTGTGGAGCAAATTCAGGTCTGGCTGTGTAAATTTTTCAACGACATCCTATCATCTGGAGTCCTACCCAAGGAATTCAAAAAATAGAGTACTAGCTATAATATAACCGGACGGCTGAGCTGAGAGCTACCGCCCAATTGCTTGCAACCATTTGCTATAAGGAATCGGGGGGGCCTTGGACCTGGTTATCCCAGTAGAACAAGCTAACTTTTGATCAGGATGCACCTGCGCAGACCAGGTCCTGGCTTTAACAACATTAGTTGAAGATGGCTTTGAAATTATTATTCGTAAATCTAACAGCTGCATATGACACAGTCTGGCGCACTTAACGTGGCAAAAAACAAGCAAATCTAATCAACAACATGCTTAACAACCGCTCTTTTAAAGTTTTTATAAACGACAGTGTCAGCAAATTCAGACAGCTCAACAATGGATTAGAAAGGGGTTAGTACTAGCCCCACTGCTTTTTAATTAGTACATCTACGTATATGACATGCCAGATGCAATATCTACAAACTTCGCATATGCAGACAATCTTGCTTTAGTTACCCAACACCAACACATGCGTGTTCGTACAATTGAAAATATGCTCACAAAAGATCACGAAGCTCTAAGAAAATATTTCAAAAACTAGAGGCCTATGCCTAGTGCCATCAGAACTGAATCAGCATCCTTCCACCTGAACAACCAACTATCTCCTATTCCATTCGACGTTGTATTCAACGATGTCCTACTTTGGCATAATAACCACCCCAAATTCTTCGGAATCACGTTGGATGGAACGCTGACAAACTCTTCCAAAAACTGACATCGACTTCTTTGGCATCCTCGTCCTATACCCTACGATCTGTAGCAATTGGGCTAGTATTCTTAATATCCAAATATAGTGCTCCCATTTGGCTCAATAGTGCGCATACGCAAAAGATAGACAGCCAGCTTAACACTGAAATGTGGCTAATTTCCGGTACGATCAGGTCCACACCAACCCAATGGCTACTTGTCTTGAGCAATATTGTGCTACCACCTCTAAGACGCCAAAAATTAAACTCAACTCAGACTAGTGGCGAGGTTGCACAAGTTGAACGTACATGTAAATGAAAAGTGGAAAAAATAACTAGAGGGACCTTTCACCAATTAACAATATAATTGCCGAATACACTGCTCGTGTACCAGGCTTTCATTTATCAAAGTATACATGAACTCAATTAACTAAGTGAAGAACGCAGCATAGCCGCTGCGCATCCAGCACCTGCGATCATCTCTTCAGTTAGACTTCAGTTTATTTATAAGCGCTAAGCGCCATACCTGGTGCTTTTCCATTCTCAGCTTTAATGAGAACAACTTCTATTTCCAAGAAAGTTATTTCAGTATCCAGCGTGTCGTTGGTAATAAATGATTCATCATAAGTTTAGCCCCAGTGGTTAAGTGCGTGATCACTAAGCGGGAGACTAAGGTTCGAGTCCCGAAAAACACCAAACAATTTTCTTACGGATCCACCTCTTGCGAATGTCTAACAAATATCTGAAAGTAAAATGGTCTTGAGAAGCTTCTATCAATCAAAAAAATTGTCCTTCGGAAACGGCATAAAACTGTAGGTACCTACCATTCAGCGAGACGCTAGGTTAGCCCCAAAATATTTTTTATTTTTTTGTTTGGTGATTTTTAAAGTCAGCCAGATCTTCAGCAGAAATTCCCGTTCCTATTATAAAATGAGAACCATTTATCTCTATCCTATCTTCCAGAAATCAGGGTTGAGACCTATGATGCGCTGGCTGTATTCCAGACGGGCTTGGTGGTCTGCGGGGAGCAGCAGATGCACCATCTGAGTTTTATACTGAAACATCTTCAAGACTGTCACCAAAATACGCTGCAGAGACCACCTGGAAATTCCTAATTGCGTGACTCGTTGTCTCGATGATGTTTCTGGACACTCATTCACATCCGCGTGCACAGCATCAATACACACAATTATTATTCACAACTGTCAATATCACGATGACAGAAGACGCCATTACTTGTCTGCTACTTTGTACCTAAGAATAAAACGTTTATATTGAGAGTATTGGATTCAGTATAGCAATTCCATAGTTCACGACTGTGGGAAATTCTCCATACCTGTAAAACAGCAAATGATTTTTCTGCGCGACCATACATTCACTGTCAAACCACTTTGGATTTATGGCAAGTTGATATTTTTTTACTGACGAGTTGCTTACGCAGAACACCAAAAGTTTCAACTGTCCCCATACTTAAATCGTTTCATGAGAGCACATCATTTGATGTTTGTTGGTAGGTTAGGTATGAGTGTCATCTTTTTTCCCACATAAGTCTTGGAAGCAGGTTCAAATTTCTTTGGTGCACTCGTATTGAATTTTGACTTGATCAGAGAATGTTTTAGTTTCCACTTACAATTTTTACTTGCACTTATAGGGTAAGTAATGGGTTCCTGAAAATTTTCGATTTCGTGATTTTGATCAAAATTGACATTACTAGAGCAGAGATTCTCCAAAAAATGGGTCTGTCAATACTGGCTGACTACCTGACTGACTGCATGTCTGTCTGCATGTCCCATAGACTGCAAGCTAAACGGCTGGACGGGTTTTCTTCAAACTTCATATCTATCTTCATTCTAACCTCAAAATTAGCGGTACGATACTTTACTAAAGGCCGATTTTCTAGAAAACGGCTCCAACGATTTCGATCAATTTGATATTTGAGTTATGGTGGATATACGACCACATGCTATCATATGGCTTATCAGTTGTTTTTTTTTTTCGAAAAAGTTAATTTAAAAGTACTTTGCTTATTAATCAGTTTAGGAAAATTGACTATTTTTAGGTTACGATTTGTTCGATTTGTTCGATATCAACATATGAATCATATTTGAGATATACAAGATTATGGCATACCAAGTTTTGGAAATATTAATTTTTTTTTAACTTCATTAACAAATAATAAATTATATGCTAATAGTACAGGAATTACAGCACTGGCTTATTTTAATGGTAAAAATTGTTTTTAAGATTTTGTTTAATTTTAATTCTTTTTTTTTTAATAGCCTTTCTGTGATGTTTTATAAATTAATTGCAACTTTCTGCCATCGGAGCTCTTTTCCTCTCTCTGAATGTAGTGTATATGTACATACTTCGTATAACCATTTCCAAGGTTATTTCAAAATTTAAAAAATAGCCTTGAAATCCTGCCTAAAAAGAAAGTTTGTAAATCGTAATTTCCCATTGAAAAACAAGAACAAAATGAACTTATTTCCATGCCCAAATTTGAAGCCAATCCTGTGAATGTTAACCAAATTACAAAACCCGCTTAGTAGAGCTAACTTTTCTTTCTTTTTGTCTAGGTAACAAAGGAACACAAACCGATTGTATGCTTATATCGGAGGCAACGTCGTCAGTAGAAAAAGGAGTTAACAGTTTTATTTTAAACTTTTCGTTCTATGTTGGGTTCACTACTATTGTTTGTCCTTTGTCTGAGTTGCAGTGTCCTCAGTGATTTACCTGTTGAATGACACTCAAATACAAATCACTATCCTTTTTCCTTAACAAACAAAAAAGTTCGTCTTCTTATGTGCTGCTTGATTCCAACATCCCCTTCACATGTATACTTTATTTTCTATTTAAATTCTGTTCTTAGCTCACACCTTGTAAAATTGAAGGTGATTATTGATTAGGTATTTGATTAGGCTCTTCAAGTTCATAAGGTTAGAGGTTATACAACTCCATATCATCATGACCCTAGGTGCTTTGCTAAGCACTTACTCGACTCAACTCGACACACAAGTCAACATCAATATGCTAGGTGGCGGAGCGGTTTAGCGATTTTCTTTTGGATCCCTCGTGGTTGGGTAAATTACGGAGCAGTGGCATTTCAACTTACGTGACCTCGATCCAACTCGATACACATGCGATGGAAATGGTCTTCATTCTATACAACTCAGTTACAACCACCGAAGACTTCGGAGAAATGAAGTGCGTTCGTGATGGTGTAAAACTAGTTACGACTAACTGACATTTATCATCGCCTACGGGTAACAGAGTACATACCTACCCTAACGATAAGGAAGGAATGACAGGCGAAGAATTTCAATGGAAAACCCTTTTTTACTTCTGGCGTTGCTCCCTTGTGCTCTCCTCAGTATGCATATTAGGTTTTTTTTTTTGTCTCATTCCGACCTTCGAATACAATTCAAATGTGACCGACCTTTTCAAAGGAGTGGATCAAGTGAGCTTGCGAGTCTACCCGCCCCGAGTCCTTATCTAATCAAATAGTTTCAGCAGTGAAGAAGATGAAACGTTTTGTTGCGTTTTAAATTTTGTAAATCGATTTAATCCAAATGTGATGGGTTCTGGGTGGATGGGTGGGGTTACTCGTACAAGACATGAATTTCCCTACCCACGCATCGTAAGATATTTGCATAGTCACGAGCTAACTCAATGGGCATAGAAATTTTAACAATTATCAGAGCACTCAGGTTGATCTTCGTTAAAGCGTTACATATATGATACATGTTCACATGAAAAATGTGTGGGAAAGTGTAAATGAAAACAAGTACGTTCTGACCGTATTGCTCAAAGATTACACAAATTAGACATATTCTGTTGTTGAAGAAGTGTATGAGCTTGGCGAAAGCAATCCACTTTTGGAGGTATACTTTTTTTAAAAGTGACACTTTTCTTGGGACTCGAGAGATTTAACTTAGCATCCACCAGAATACGTCGGACTGTTCTGGCACTAACTTCTAGCCCCGTCTCTTTTTTACGGTCTTTAGATGACATAAAAGGGTTTGTCCATGCTTTTCTAATCTAAAGCTTTTTGTCCTTCTCGGATAGCCCTCTCGTTTCAGGAAGATTTTCATAATATATGCGGAAGTAAATCCTTCAGTTGAAGATCATTCTTGGGGAGCATCCGACGGCTACTGCAACCTTCCTCATGGATTCACCTCGATTATGTAACTCTAAAATAGCTTCTGTGCACTGTTTTCCTGTGCCCATTTTTCTTATTTGCTAAATGTGATATAATAAAACCTAATAGTATACAATATCCTCAGAGACTACTTACACTACTTACCGATATCTAGATTATCTTCAACTTTTTTTATTTTTTACTTTTCATTTCCTGTGTTGCTTGTTCACCATTTTTGTTTGTCCGGCTTGTTCACCATTTTGTAACAGATCGGTTGCAACTCCATCACTTTTCCATTCATTTGTGCACTCTGTTTCTAATATATGGTGCATTTACATGAATGACATATTTGTCATTATTTATGTCACTAAATGTCATTATCGTGTAAACGGTCATATTTTTGTCATTATTTATGTCATTAAAAAATGGCGCAAAGCAATCGTCATTAAATGTTGTCATTATAATGACATCGTATAAATGCCGGTTAATACCAACTTTGCATGTAATGACAAGCCACCAAAAAAATGGTAACATGTTCATTCTTTAATGACAAAATGTCATTAAATGAGCTGTTGGTGGCAATTTTATTTTTGTGATACAAATGCATTGGTAAGTAAAAATTAGCAATTGTTTAGTTAAATTAATTGCAAATATCATATTCATTTAGTGAACTGGATGGAAATTCAAAGCAGTCGACGATGAATGCAGATGCGGAAGTAAATCCTTCAAGTCGGCAACGCAAGCTGCAAAGAAAGTGGACCACTGAGGAAGATAAAATAATTGTGGATATGATCGAGGAGGGAGAGGTGATTTGGAACTATGGGTCTCCAATGCAATGTTAAACAGAAATGCTGGATGGATATAGTATAAAGAACCTTAAAACCTTGTTTTACCTTAAGGAATTCGTCCTTCAATCAAGAATATAATGCTTCGCAAACTTCGGTTACGAAGTTGCAAATAGATGATTTTGAACTTCTGAACAAGAACATCAAGCTGCTGTAGTTGTCTCCAGTTGGAAGAAATCGAAGCGTAATTACAAGACGTTCTCCGGCACATATTGATTCACGTATGTTTATATTTTGTTTCGCTACCAGAGGATCGATTTTTTCAACCAAGAAATTAAAATCATTGGCTGACATTCTCAAGAAATTTTTAAATAAATCGGGATAGTTTTGACGACATAATGTCTCATAGAAACCGCTTCCTTCTGAGAACAATGGACGGACCAGCAAAGCATCCGGCAGCTACTTTTGTGTTTTCCATTTTCAGTGCACTGCACAAATTTCACGGTTTTATTTCGTAATAATTAAACTCGCGCACCACAAACTAAAATAAAAACAAATATACTACAATGTTTGACTGGACTACCTCGATTTTTTTTTGAAAATAGAGTGACTGAAAAAAAAAATTTCGGTTCATTTCAAATTCTGTCATTATTTGTCATTAGTGTAAATGCCCATTTCACTGACTATAAAATTAGAACTTGTCATAAAATAATGAAGCATAATGACAATGTTTTTAACTCGTCATTATTTTACGTCGTGTAAATGATGGTGTCATTATGAAATGACATTCAGACATTATTCTTGTCACTATGTGTCAATCGTGTAAGTGCACGTTTAGAATATGTTGACAACATATTTACCATTGAGTGTGCAAATATTGTTTTTCTTTCATTTATACAAAACAAATGTTACGCAAGTTGTTTCTGAAACGTAGAAAGTGTTGCAATTATTTTGGCCATAGCTGTATAAACTAGGACAGAATGAAATCTAAGTTTCTCCAATCACTAGACCAAAAAGTTGCTCCAGGATTTGAAAATTGTCTTTAAACAAAAATACTGTTTTGAAGCCTGCATTTAAATCGGTTCTAGCAAATCCCATGCCAGCAGCAGTTTATGCTATCCCATCCAGATACAATGAACCAGACCATTGTATATGAAACTACAATGACTAGACTAAGTAACTGACCAAATGACATGGTCACCACGAGTCATGCGTTAAGATAGATGTGGTCTTATTTGAATCAAAGAATTTGAGCAACCTGATAAGTATTATAGATGCATTAATCTCCAACCAATCCTCAAAATTATAAGAATCGATTTATGTGATTAAGAAAATATTTGTGGAAATTGCTATTGCCTACCTACAATGTAAACAATTTTTAAATTAATTAAGCCTATTTTCCTTAGATACCAAGTTTCGCCTGGCCAAAATTACAAATTTCCGACAAACTTATTGCATTATGAACGAGTATTTGAATCTAACTTGAAAGCTGATAGGTCCCTTTAATTGTACAATTATAATTCAAAACAAAATGAGATGACTGCTCCTTTGGTAGTACCTTCACATTTGCCTGCATAATGTATTTCCATTATCCTTATACGAGTACGTTCCAACGCCACATTCAAAAATATCAGTCGATAACAGCATTGAATAGTAATTAACAAAGCATTACTCTCGCAAAAACAGACAATCTCAGCATAAGGATGTTACCTATATATCTATTCACACTCGTATTCTCAGCTCGGTTCGATAGACATATTTAATCATCTACTCATACCAAACAATGATTCAATAACAAATTCATTATTGTTATCTTCATAAACCAAATCGCCAAGAATGGTCAAATTCTTGTTAAACATTTCCAAAGTTATGTACGGTACTCATGTATGTAACTACATACATATACGCATATGTGTTTGCTAAGTGAATGTGGGATGTTGCTACTCCTAGTAGTCCCTGAAGCAATCAACATGTTCGATTACATGCTCCGAATGTACGATGTACATATCAGTTTCGAAATCACCATCTTCATCGTAGTCATCGTCACAATTACCATGGCACTGGTTTATTGGTGTATCGTTTATCGGAAATTGGACCTGGATTAATTTCAATTGACCTATGTAGATACAAGAGAGTTTGCAAGGACAATTGGTGTTAGAAAATCTCTGAAAACATTCTTCACTGACGACGGCAATTCACTTCAAAGTCTCGGACACTTGTGTGTGAACCAGGTTGCAAGCAAAATCATTTACCTACATAAGTGGCTGATGCTGATCATTTGACAATTCTTACGATAATATGAGGTCATCTATATAAATTGAAGTAATTACGAGAACATCAATAGCACTTGCAAATTGACACCTAGTACCGTATCCAGTTCTGTCTCTGCATGTGTATCTGATTGGAATTAGGTATATGTCTCTTCATTGTTAGTTTGAGTAGAGCCTTTCGAGAAAGAAATTTAAGTAGTAATTCTATTTGCCGATGAAAATGTTTAAAATAGGATGAAGTCTGCATACGTAGGTAAAAGGATGGCTTCTCATTGACAGGTAATTTTGTACAAACATCTCACTAAAAATAATAATGTAAAAAAAAAAACCGAAAAAGTTTTCTAGTACAAAAATTCTGTATCTATACAGCCATGAAAATGAGTGGGGTCTAAAAGTGTATCAAGTTGAACATGTAATAGTTTTGTAAATAATTTGTCATATCGCTATCTCTATTTATATCAAATTGAAAATGTTTCTCTATCTGTCAACCACTTAACCAATTTGAATGTGTTTCCTTCAGTATATTGAAACATTTTCGGAACATCTACTAGGCTATATTCCGACCCTTATCAACAAGCTGAGCCATGACGCTATACTCGTATGTACGAGTATGTGCACCGAAGTCAGGTAAAAATCATAATTGCGGTGCATTAAATTCAATATGACGGCTAAACAGTGTATGAGAGGCTTTTAGAGTTCAAAAAGATCTGCAAAAAAGTCCCCGAGAGCATATACCTAAAATCACTATATGGCTAACAATTAGCACTTTTTATGTTTTCAGTGTTTTAACGTTCAATTTGCTTTCGTACCATAAAACTTGAGAATAGCTGAGCCAGTTTCAATGTAGTTTTCTTCCACTTATTCACAATTTTTCTGGAAAGGATTTTTGCCCAACGTCACGAAGCTGAACACTCAAGAATTACGTTTCACATGTCGGGAGGAAATTAATTTTCCTGCCCCATTAAATTTGATATGTCGGCTATACCATTAAACATATGCCAAACCGTTGTATAACAAACTTTTAGGTGTTATAAAAAAAAAGTTGTAAAAGGAATTTGCAACATTTCTCACCTTATCCATTAGAAATGGAACAATGTCATGATTTATGGAATTCTAAAACAGAATACAATTTTTAAACAAAAAGGCCAGAAGAATGTGCCTTGTGGCGTTTTAATACGGGTCTGATGGTTCTAAGTCTATCTTAATCAATAAATATTCTGGTGTTAACATCCCATACAGATCCTGGCCTACAGTTTACTGCCTACCTTGTCTGCCTTTTTTTGACAGTTTTACTCCCGGATGTTTGTCACACGTCCCAACATGTGGGATCTCACATGGGATCTGAGTCTCTCTCTCAGTGCAGTGGTCCAAATACTTAATCATAGAGCCACAACGCTGTGATTGACAGATTGAGAAGTTCGTTATCTATGCGATATGACCCAGTCTTTTTTGTTTGCATATATTCGAATATAGAATATAGAAATCAAATGAAAAGTTCTGATGCACTGATTCTGTTATTTTTACTTCATTTGGTTTCGAGAAAAATTAAAAAAAAAAAAATGGCAAAAAAACTAATTAATTCAGAACCCTCGGCACATGAAGCACATTAATGCTTGACCGCCTTCTCAGCGTTCCAGTACTTGCAAGGAAAAAAAAAGAGGGGCGGATCTCTTATGATAAGAGTCAGTTGACTGTTTGTCTGGTAAACTGTCTGCCACAACCTCTTAACTTTTGACGTAGAAGGTTGAAATTTGAACCAAAGTTGAGTTTTACTAACGCAAACAGATCCAAAGTAAAATTTTGAAAAAGTGGAAGACCAACAAATTTTTGGAGTAAAAGCAAACACTTTTTTAAATTGTTTGCATCATCTGATTTTGAGTACAATTAAAAAAAAAAAAAAAAAACTGACAAAAAAAGTCTTGGCGGTCACATTTGTTATCGAAGGTAAATATTCACAATGAGACTTAATTATCACCGTAAATAGCTTTAAGAAAGCAAAATACGATACGCGTGGCATTACCTAGTCCTGCCAAAAATTCTGTTACAAGACTTCCAGCGCAAATTGTATGAAGATAACATTAGGAATGGTATCGTTAAATTTTTTCAAAACACATACTATAAAATGCAACAAATATCACCCAGTTTGGTTTCAGATACTGATTAGTTATCATGTAGTGGGGTATAAAAGAAAATCGTATTGCTGTCATACCTTTGCATAAGTATGGTCAAAATGCTAACCAAATATCGGGATATCAAAGATGTTTGTGTACCGTACTATAAATCGATTTGTTGAATCGTTTCAATTAGAAGACAGACCAAGAAGTGGTCGTCCGCGTGTTGACCGTACGAACATGGTTGTAAAAGCTGTACGCGAGCGAATTCGAAGAAATCCCCTTCGAAAACTGAAAAGTATGTCACGTGAGCTGTATATTTCCACCAGATCCATGTTAATGCTCATTGGGGATGATCTCAACTGGACATCTATTGACACCTAATTTAAAACAAATAAGCGACTCTTGCACTGGCACGCGCACAACGGCCACGAAAATCCTTTTCTACAGATGAAAAGATTTTCACCGTCGAGAAAGTTTTTAATAAATAAAATGTTAAATGTACGCAAGGACATCTAAAGAAGCAAAACATATAGTTCCTAGGGTTCAACGTGGTCATCCTCCTATTTCGGTAATGGTTTGGTGGGGGTGTTACTGCTCCACTCCACTTTTCCGAAAAAGGAGTCAAAACTGGGGCAAAAGTGTACGAAGAAGATGTCCTAGAAGGCATTGTTAAAGGCTTGATGAATACCATTTTTAATGGAGCAAGCTGGGTTCTCCAACAAGCCTCCAGCACATAAACAACTCAGTAGTGGCTTATAATCAATATTCCTGCTTTTAATTGCATTCGAGGATTAGCCTTCCGGAAGCCCAGATTTGAATCCTTTTGATTATTGTTTATTGTGGTCAGTATTGGATAGAATGGCCTACAAGATACCCCAACGAAATTCGGAGAGCCTCAAAAGTACTTCAACCACAACAGCATTGTCCATACTCCTGGAAACCGTGCATGCAGCTGTAGACCAGTGGCCACACCGTTTGAAGACCTGTGTTAAACAAAAGGCCTTTTTTTTAAATACTTACTATTTAAGCAAATAAATTTTATAAATATTAATTTAAAATGTTTTGTTGTAACAGAACTAATAGCAGGATTAGGTATATAATGTATGGATAAATTGCAGATAATGCGAACGCCTATATATTTCCATAGGGCAATATTTTTCCGAGTCGATTTACCTGAGTTTATTTCTGTACGAGGTATTGCGTAGGCTATATTTTCCAACTATACCCCCAAAGACGCCCAGCACGATCTTAGCATCATATTTATGATTTTGCAAATGACATTTTAAGTAAATTAATTTAACAAATGTTTAACAATTTTAAACTGTCTTCATCCATTTGTTCTTAGTGAATACTGAACTCGATGCCACTTGCAAATAAATTCAGGGGGACCCCCCTTTAACCACTCTCTACTACAGACCTGCTGGCAAAGTTGTCATAGTATAACCTTATCAGTAGCATCAAAGCCACAGATGTCCACACAAGCAAAAAGTTATTTGAAATACCAACAACCCCTGTTGGTAGAAATGGAATGGCATGGATGTGTATCCGTATGTGACTACCACAAAAAGTTAAACAAAAAAAAGTGAAATATTAATTCACCAGAAAATCGAATTTTCAAGTAATTTCACAGAAATGTCCCGGTTCACATATAAATTTAAAAACATATATCCTTAAAGCTAAATATCATGATTTCCCTCAAAACAACTGACTTGAAATCCAACATTTCTTGCCACCACCGCAATGTATTTCAAAAGAATTTGTGTGACTGTAAAACACATGTTCGCTTGTCTCACATCGTCGCGTATCCTTTTATATCAAATGGCTACCGAAGAAGAAACAACATTTGGTAGCAAACTTTTAATAATAAAAACAAAAAAATATATATGTATGTATAAAAAAATAAAAGAAATGAAGACAAACTTACCGGTATGTTGTTAAGAAAGAACGCAATACCCGCTCCTGGCTTCGATGGTGGAGTAGAACAATTGGCTCTCAATATGTCACCAGGATCATATCTTTCTCGTTCCGTCCATAATGTTGGTGGGGCATGTGGTAATTCTGCATATAAAGATATAGAAAGAGAAAAAAAAAATGAAATAAAAAATTATTCGCCATGTGTACAAATTTCCACAAAGAGATACAGAGATACATATAGAGAGGACACCGCCAGAAATAAAAGAAACAACTTTTTCCCGAAATGAAATAAAAATATAAACAGAACCAGAAGCATTGTAATCAAAGAACAAGATCTACTGATATGTGAGAGAGTAATTCTTTTTTTATATTTAGGTACATATATATATTTTTTGTGAGGCCTTGCGGTACTATAAAGTTATCAACATAATCATCTAGCTGCGAATTTTATTTCTACGAGTACGTATCTTAAGATCTGGTGGTTAGTACTCGTATATGGGGCGCATCCCACGTGTTTCGTTGGTAACATATTGACCTATAGCCGAGAGCATTACTTAAAGTTAATGCATCATGACTATCATAAAACTGATGGTAGGCACTAGCTATTGCCTTACCCAAAAAAAAAAATGGTAGAAGGATATTTGTTTGCCTCTATTTTTTCTTTTGTAAATCAGGACTACCAACCCTTCATGGGACGAGAAGAAGACATACATTTTCATGTTATCGAGATAAAGGCACCTCAGTCAGACGCAATACAATGTTCGCTTTTTGAGGGCGATTCGGGCGAACCAAATTTGCTTTTGCAAAGCTTTTTATGGTGAGGACTAAGCCTTAACTTCAAGGTCTCACCAGAATCCATACATTTCAGTAGCAAATAATAACGCCTAAATTTTCCTAAGAAAACAACGGTTTTTCTAATAAAATCTTTTAAAAGTTGCAGAAGTGTACGAGTACTCTGTATAGAAAGATATTATTGCATTTGAATTCAAAATTTCATAACGCCACGTCGACTTTATAAGGGATGGATTATAAGATGAGGGATAGTGTATCATACAATCCGTTCCAGATGGATTTTAACTTTTTCTTAAACTTCCCTGTACGTTGTATATTATAAGCCTGTCAAAGACAGGCGATTTAAGCTTCAATAGTGCTGACGCAACTTGTAATTTTTCTATAAGGTGAGATATGTACTACTGGGGAGCTTGAATGTAGTGAATTTCTCGCGCTTTTAGAGCCTCTGTAGCCCACGGAAAGACAGAACAGTTTCTTATCAAATTATACAAGGTGGCGCAAAAGTCCTCAATCGATTTCCTAAAGCAGTAAATTTGTTTATGAATAAAAAGAATTGCTTCTGTTTGTTGATTATGTTTACTTGGACATTTAAATTTGTTTCCATTAAGTCATGGAGATAATATCGGCAAAGTGGCCGTCTCCAGAGTTGATGCCCATTCGGGCTCGTTCCACAGCATTTTCCATGACTATCCTCAAAACTTCTGTGGCTTGTTTATATAGACCCGTGACTTCAAAAAACCCCAACGAAAGAAGTCTGCATTACACTCGGATTTTCAGTGCGAGCGGCTAAATCTCATACGACTAGGAAATCGACGATGAAATTCACGTTGAGCCAAACCACCGACCAATTATTTGCCAAAAACATTGACAATTAATCCGCGTTCTTGAAGAGTATAGAAATCCATGGACGTGTATTCTGCTTCTGTTTACTTCACAAATGTCAAAGTCGCGATTACATAAGACGCTATTTGGAAAAATGAGAGCATCTTCCGATAGGGTGATGACTTGCACCACCTTATATATTGTGGATACTGTGCATCACACTGTATTTCGAAAATAAAAAATCAGACTTCGTAAGGATCTTCCCTTGGAGTCTGTAGCCCTTGGAAAGTCCAAATTTACGCCGCCATTTCTTAGCAAATTATATTTTGTGGATACATTGTGAATAGATGTGGGTAATAAATAAGTGCGGAACTCAAAGGAACAACTTAATTGTGTATTTTTACCCGTGAATAGGTGAAAACGGCGCAATAAATTTCCCTCGTCCACAATATATAGGACTGTATTATTAACTTGTCCGTTCAATCGAATTTTGTGTTTCCGCCCGAAGTTTTTGGTTTCGTCTTCCACAGATGGAATTCCGAGACCTCTGTGGAAATGGTCATTTTTTTGATCCATGGTGCATGTACAATTTCTCTTAGCACTTCATTTTCGAAAGTTTGTAAAATATTGGCATTAGTTTTCTTGGGTCAAGCCCAGAGTTGTATACCAAAGGTCCACACCGGCTTCAGCACTTGCTTGTGTAAGAGCAGATTATTGCTAGGAATATTTCCCAAGTCACCAGTATATTTATCTGTATTTGTTTTCGAATTTTTTACGTATTTTTTTTTTCATGTGTAAAATCAGGTATTTTTCTCAAAACGACTAATGCGATTAGCAACAGAATCAACTTATCTTGAGATCTACTTCAGAGTAACGCTCTGCAAAAAAGAAAATTCACTTTCACACGAATTATAGTGAACAACATTGTCGTACTCTAAACGAAAGCCCTCGAAAGTAGTACTTTCAGCTGTATAAGCATAGTTCTACTTATGTAAAAAATAAAGCAAACTGAAATCGTAGTTAAGTTCTATCAAATCGAATAAATTATTTCTATATATTTTATTTTAGAGTAGAACGCCATGAAAAATGGCGACTAATGCCGAACTATGTAAAAATAAGTAAAAAAAAGTGTATTTTGACGAACCTGTCAACTCCAGCCAACTACTTTCAAGCCAGCCTACCGAAGGACATAACGAAGGATAAGAGTCAAACCTTTGCTTTCTTCTTTTTTGCCGATATTATCCATGGCAGATACTAGTAGTTCATCATAAATCCACTGTAAAATCAATAGAATATCTGTAGGATAATACCTGCACATATTGTTTATTTTCTAAATAATTGAAGCGTTAAATTAAGCCATACATTTGCAAACAGTTTATATGAACCTATATAGTACTTTGCTTCTTTTTTACACATACATACATACATATACATTTTGGCGCAAACAGCCCAATGCAGGGCCTGGCCTAGCTTCTCGCAGCCACTCGTGTTGAGCGCCTCACGAATGGTTGGGACCTTCTAGAACGGAGTCCGCTAGAATTTTTTGGTGTGAGATATAACCAAAAGATTTGCACACGAATATAAAGTTTTGAAATATGTTAAATCAAATATGACCATCTGGCAGCATTTTGTTGGCACTAAAGTTATATATCGAACGTTAATATAACCACTTGAATTTAGTATCAAACAAAAGAACAGAATGGCTTGAATACAAATGTGTAGGTCCCAGACGATTCACATGATGCTATCTCTTTGTCAGACGCACTAAAAACTTTTCTGTACGTACGTACAAATTTTGTCATATACGTTATGACAGTAAGCTATAAATTACTTATCATAAATACTCGGAGAATTTTGCATTGTACTTAATCGTTCGGATATTTTGATCATGCAAATTAAGCGACTGTTGAGAACAGTTAGATTTGCTGCAAAATATGTGTAATTGCAAGACAAACAAGCTTGTTTTTAAGTCAGCAGCTTAGTAAGTGTAATTGAAAATGTATGGTGACAGAAGTGTTAAGTGTGTTTTTCATTTGCATTTGTCAGCTTTGCCCAGAGACATTTTTGTGGTCATAAAATCGTCAAATACGGATGTTCTTGTAATATTTATCTTGAGGTTGGCACTGTCGATATACAGTATTATGCAAAATATATTAGCAACCGTTTCATTTTTACACTTTAAATCAATTTTTTGTATTGTATTGCTAATAAAAGAAATAAAATAACTATTGGAAACTTGTACTTAAAGTATTAATTTTGTATTTTAGTTAAAAAAATAAATAAGAAATACTCCAACTTTTTAAACAACAAAAAACAAGAAAAATTTCGATTTTGACTGTGCAAAATATAAGCAACTTTCAGTATTTCGTATAATATCCTTTCTTTTTGACTACATCAGCACATCTTTTCGGCATGGAAGAAATCAGATTTGAAATTATTTTTGAATCCATGCTTTCCCATTTTTCCTTCAAGGCAAACATGAGTTCTGTCTTCTTGCTTAAGGATCCCAAAAAGATTTTCAGAGGGATTCAAGTCCGGGGATTGTGGTGTCCAATCAAGAACTTGAATACTGTTTTCCATAAGCCAGTCTTTTACCGTCTTTGATGTGTGTTTCGGGTTATTTCTCATGTTGACCCATCGAAGCGGAATTTCCCATTCCGCGTAGGGCAGCATATGGCTTTGAAGAATGTCCCTATACTTGAAGCGGTCCATTATGCCTTCAATTTCAATGAAAGGACCCAGGCCATGTGCGGAAAAGCACGCTGCCATCTCAAAGCTTTGCTGTTACCTTGCAATACTTGGGGTTGAGGCGTTTACCTTTGCTTCGTCGGACAGTACAGATACCATCTGAATTCAAAATATTAAATTTCGATTCATCGCTGAAAAGTACAGTTTTCCACTTCAAAGCGGACCAACTTATACATTTCTTCGCGAAATTTAACCTGTGAATTATACATTATGTAAAAATAAAGAAATTTAGTTAATATCAAGAGCGTAACCCTTTCCGAATGTGTGTTTTTGTAAGCACTGGTTTCTTGCTTGGCCTATAACTTTTTAAGCCGTTTTTTATTGCTCGCCTATGAACGGCACTGGAGTCAATATTGTGATTTAGAGATTTTACAATCTCTGTTGAACTAATAAATGGTTCTTTTTTTATTAAAGCACATATTTTTCTATCAGTTCGACATGATGTTTTTCGACGTCGCCCGGATAAATGTCGACTATCTACTATACCCGTTTCTCTGTACTTTTTTTATTAGACGTGAAATGTTAGAGTTATTAATACTATACTTTTTCGACAAGCAAAAACGTGGAAAAAATCGACCTACATTGATTCAAGGCACCGAAATTGAGTAAACCAGTGGTGAATGGTTATAATCGATGGTGAAGAGTCCCCATAATATTTGTCAAACTTTTGTTTGGTTTGCGTGATAGTTTTTTCTCGTAAAAAATAGTGTTTAATGAGCACTCGAAATTCACTTTTTTCCATTTTAATGAAAATGCTATTAGGCGTCTATATAAAATGGCTGCCACAACAAAACTATTTGACAGATCTGTCTGAAAATTTGGGTGCATTCTTTTGAAAGATGATTCTTGACTAAAAAAAACTAAATTTAGAGTGACGACACAATTTGTGTTAATTTTCAGGGACTTATTGACCCACCCTCGTATATTTAAAAATATCAAAAGTAAGCCATTTTTTAACAAAGTCCATAAAGGTCACTAAACATGTTTTTTGTAGATTTTGAAGGAAGCCTTTTACCTCCAAAGGTAGATAGTGGTTGGGTGTTAGAAGACAAGATCTATAAGGTCAAATGGTTCGACGGAGATTCTGCCCCTGATAAACTAGAAGATATTCTAAGGAATGAAATGGATACATCCGACGATGAATTCAATTTTGAAAGCAGCGAATCATTCAATGAATCCGATGATGACTAATAATTGTCTTATTGTATGTTTGTATGTATGTATGTAGATACTATAGAATTAAATTTGAATTATGTACTTAATTAATAAATCATAGGGTATATATTGTAGTTATCTGTCTATCTATATAAAAAGTAAAAATATGTTTGGGTGTTTATTCATTTGGCAACAACAAGACCTTTCTACCAAAACTTATTTGTATATGTATATATATCAACATATCCATATATACAGATATTGGTATGTATATTCCGAGATCATCAAAATTTCAAGAAATTCAAGAGCAGAATCAACAAACATCTATAACCATCTCGTCTGTTACAGAGTCATATCATGCATATGTGCATACATATAATTGTACTTACAGAAAAGTTGTTGGGACGTCTGGCAAAGAGATAGCACCATATTAATCGTCTGGGACCTATATATTCGTGATCAGGATGTTCATATAATTGTTTTAGAGTATTCAGTATTTGGTTATACCAATTATTTTAAAATTTGATTTTCGATGTACTATTAGTGCGTCTCGCAAAGAGATAGCACCATGTGAATCGTCTGCGAAATACACATTTGTATTCAAACCATTCTATTCTTTTATTTGATACTAAATTCAAGATCGAGATTTTGGAAAAAAAAAACCCATTTTGAACATAACATTACTAACTTCAGCACCAACAAAATGCTGCCAGACGGACATTCATGTGCAAATGTTTTTGATATATCTTACACCAAAAAATTATAGCGGGCTCTTAGACTATACAGTTTTATGCCATTTCCGAAGGGCAATTTTTTTTCGATTGAGAGAAGCTTTTCATGACAATTTCGCGAGAGGTGGGACCGTGAGAAAACTTTTTTTTTGTGTTTTCTTGGATTCGAATCTTGAATCTCTCGCTCAGTAATCGCGCACTTAACCACTGAGCCATGGTTCCTACATATAACCTTTTTTAAATATACATATGTATTTATTGTAAATTTTTTAGTCTAATATCTTAGATCAAGGCTGACAATTTTAGGTTAATTTAATAAACTAAAGTTTAAAATTGTCGCAATCCATCTGCGCAGAATTTCCACTGTAATCAGGACTTTAGTGAGTAAATCCATTACTAAATTAAAGTGCAATATGCACCACACGCTTCCGCCATTGCATCCATAACCTCAACATGTGTATTGTGCCTACAACTATTAGTCGAATTGGTTGTCAAACGTGTAGAGATATTTACCACACCGCTTGTGACGAAATTCCCAGAAATATAGTTTGTCAGAGATGAAATTGCTACGAGTATTGTTATGTTTTTATTGTATACAGAATACTCGTACTTGAGAATTACACTTTTCTTTGTTTATGAGGTTTTATTGTACCTATGTATGTATACGAGAATATTCGCACTTGAAAACTGCAACTGCTGTGGTGTAAATAGTTTTTGTATTCGGGCAAATTTTTTACAGCGGCTGCACAATAATAATAAAATATAATTTTTTATATATTAAACATAATATAACAAATGAGTACTGTACTCGACCAAAGCTAGGAAACGACTGCCATTTCTTATTGATCAAACACGCAAAACTCCCCTGCACTTCTCCTTGTTCATCTTTTTCTTCTTTTCTTCAGAATGTTACGTCAGGTAATGCACCTTGATATCTGTTATATGATATCTTGCCGTCTCAAGGCTAAGAGAACCTTTTGCTTTCGAATTCCCATGGGGGTAATCATGTTTGTTTTCGTGCAGCCTCACCTAGGAACCAGTATCTGATATTTTGGATATCAAATTCGTATGAGAGAATTCGGGGGTTTCGTTTTAGTGGTGTAACAAACTCCTTCCTTTTTTTAAGCAGTATTTTGCTTTGAAAAGGAATACTTCTCGAATATTAATTCTAGCGAGAGAAAGAAAAATGACTGTTTAGGAAGAAATTTGGGCGAAAAGCAGAGGGTTTCCCATAGTTTTTTTTTTTCTTTGGCTTACAAATTGTTTAACATTTTTTGTTTAATTTATCAAAACGGGTTGTATGTTTTTTATAATTATTTTGATAATCTGTACCTCTATACTTATAAATCTGTCTTTCATTACAATTTTCTTTTATTTGTATATTTATTTTTACTTAAATCTTATAAAAAAAATAGTTACATTAATTAATCGTGTTTGATACGTTAATTAAACACGTTTAAAAAATTCTTAGGTATATATATTTATAAATTTGACTTTCAATACTTTCTTGTTTACATTTTTGTTTTTTATTTTTTTTTTAGAACTCCTAATTTTGCTAGGACATAACTTTCGTGTTGGTGGTGACTTCATGCCAAACATACTCACTAGAGATCTAGGTGAACAACAACAAAAGGAAAACAGCTTTATCAAGCAGGCCTCAACTACAACTGTGAATTCTTTTCCTCTGGATCGCCTAAAATGGGTCTGTGAATTTAAAAATGATTCACTTAGTAAATTTCTACGAAGTTTAACGACAGATGTGTCCACCGACTACTCCTTGTAGAAAACAGCAAAGTATCCCAAAAGACCTTAGTTACATAATCTGCTCTTGAAAGCACAAGACAGAAAATGAATCGGAACTTAGAAACAAAAGATTAATCTCTGCGCAGAACATCTGTCGAACTTTTTTATGCCGATTTCTTTAAATGCAGCTTGTGGAAACCTAGAGTTTGTTGATAAAAGGGACAAAGATGGAATTCTCCTTGTCACGCTCAGATTGGCAACAAGCATGTGTCAACACAAATTGTCCGATAAAAAAAGCGCCAGGGTACGATCTAATAACTACCAATGTTGTGAAAGAAATGCCATCAATATCATTAAAAAACTCCAAGTTATAATAAATGCATATCTAAAGCTACGATATATCCCACATAATTGGAAAATTACTGAACTGATTATAATACCCAATTAAGGAAAGCCACCAACAGAAGTGACATCCTATAGACCAGGGGTGGCCAAACTTGCAGGCTATGTGGTCGACTTTTCGCTGAAATTGGTTACGCGTGCTACCCATTGTTCTGACTTGGAAAAAAATATAAATATATACCAACAATTCAAGTCTAATTTGTGTTATACTTTTATTGATGCAAGTTTTAACAAAACAAACAAAACAAGTTGTGCTAATTCGAGCTTAAATTATATGCTGCACAGAAAATAAGTGTGGACATAAGTTAAATATCTTTTTTTTTTTTTTTATTGTACAAAAACTTAAAATTCACAAAAAAAAAAGTCATAAAATTCTTAAAATTAAAGGAAATTGATAATAACGATTACTTGAAGATGCTCCTGAAATATGACACTGCATATTTGAAGCAAGTTTTTCGTACTGTGGTTCATTTGCACTGATTGCAATTCGCAAACATGCCGCCAAATGTTGGTCTGTTAAACGAGATCGATATTTTGTCTTGATGGCATTCATTGAAGAGAATGCTGATTCACACAGGTACGTGGACCCAAAAAACGAATTGAGATGACCTGCAACTTTCCACATATGTGGATATTTTTCCTTACAAAGTAGGCTCCAACAAATTTTTACGGTTAAAGCTCTTGATTTCAGTAAAATATCGCATTTTAGTGTCAAAATTTCATCCTCGAGCAGCGCTGGTTCTGCATCCAGAAATTTTCCAATTTTTACTGCTACGTCTTCCACACTGATATCACCCTCAAATGGAAATAACATAAACTTGATAATATCTTCTAGCTTACAAAAATCTTTGAACCGTCCATTAAACTCTTCAAGCAACATAGCTATCTGATCGGCATATTGGTCATACTTTGTGTCTTGTGCATCGACACATTCTTCTGCCATATTTTCAATATGTTTTAATTCACCGCGTTTTAACTGGTTGACACACGTAGACAGTTTTTCCTTGAACGTTTTTACGACACTTATCATATCGATTATAGTTTTTCCCTTTCCTTGCAATTGCAAATTTACTTCATTCAATTTTTCCGTAATGGCACAAAGAAAAGCAAGGTTAACAAGCCAGTTCTTGTCCTCAAGTTGAGGATTTAATTGCCCTTTTATCGTTAGAAAGTGCTTTATCTCGGGTAAAAGGTCTCTAAATCGCTTTAGGAATTTAGCACGGCTTAGCCATCTAACATCTGTGTGTAACAAAATATCGCCATGTTCTGCCTCGCATTCTTCTAATAACGCCGGAAACTGACGTCTTTGTAACCTTCTTGCACGTATAGAGTTGACAACTTTAAATGCAACGTGCATGACCTAGCTTGAATTTAATATTTGTGCACATAAGGACTGCTGATGAATAACGCAGTGATAGCTAGTAAAAGGCGGTATTTCTTCATCTTTTTTACAAAGAGTAACAAATCTGATATTTTTCCCAATCATAGCAGGAGCTCCATCTATTGTAATCGATACAAGCTTCTTGATTGGAAACTTTGTATGATTAATAAAAGCCTTGAATAGTTCGTAAATATCCTGCCCTCTTGTTTGTCCCTTCATTGGAAGAATAGTCAACAATACTTCTTTGGCAGACATATCAAGGAAAACCATTCGAGTAAAAACACATATGTAGCTGCGCAGTATCTGTACAATCTGTCGATTCCTCAAATTGAAGTGACAGGAATACGCATTTATTAATGTTGTCTTGTAAAATTTCTTCCAAGTTTTGACTAATTTCCTCTGTTCGACATATTATTGATGGAAGCCAGTATTTCAGATTTATTCTTAAAATCGTGAAAAAGAACCTATCCGGCCTTGATGAAAGCCTCCTTCCATATTTGTCCATCCTCAAAGGGCTTTTTATTCCGAACTGAAATCTCAGTAGTTTTAAATGACGCCATTGTAGCTAAATAAGAGGTAGTACTTAATTTAGAAATAAGTGATTGCTGCATAAACAATTGTGACTTTAACTGCCGAACTTTAGCTTTCCGTAGCTCGGTACCTACTGGATATTCACTTTCGTATTTCTTATGGACTGATCGAAAATGCCTTTCAACGTTGAATCTTTTCGGCAGTGCCACGATTGAGTTGCAAATAATACACACACACTTTTCTTTATTCATGACAAAAAAAAATTCTTGACTCACGCTGCATTGTGAATCGGGCATAACGGTGGTAATACTGCCGTTATGTTTTGACCGACAAAATTTTGTTCTCGTTATGCCGTAACTATTTGATATACATATGTATGTATGTATGTAGGTACTCGTACACATGGGATGGACGAATATTGCAATTTTGTTTGCTTGTACATTTGCGTGTTGATTTCACTTTTGTTTCTGAACAATATTCATGTATGGCGTATTTGTTATTATGAATTAACTTGTGGCACGAGGGTCGACTGTAAATGCCTTCGGTCTACGGTTTGGCCATAGATGCTATAGACCAATATCGTTTATACCAATTATGCAACCATCAAAAAGTCTAATCCGGAATCATCAGTTCCGATTTAGAAATAAATATTCCACTGGAAGCAAAACAAGCCGCTGTGCACTATTTTTAGATGTTGCTCCAGCCTTTGACAAGGTTTGGCATAAGGGTCTTGAGACAAATTGTGTAGGGATTGTCCTACATTACTTGGTAACCGAAAACCACCCCAAGTGTCATTCAAGTTTTTAACCTTCGGTAAAAAAAAATTATAATATATGTACATACGAGTACTCTAAACTAAATTATGGGGATTTATGTGACTCTTATCTTTGGATTTTTTGTGTGCGGTAAAATTGATATTATTTCGAAAATAGTGTGCACATCAGTTTTTTGCGGATATCTTTTTATTCATTCATAGTTTTTTGTCTTTAAATAATAAAAGTAATCAACCTAAAGATGGCTAAACCAAAAAAGACACGAATTAAGTGAAGTTTAAAGAGCCCAAATTATCCTTTTGATATCTCAAGGCATGTCGCAGCAAAGAATTTCAAAAACCTAACCGTTCAATATGCCTTAAGGCTATACAGGAAGACTGGAGAGTACATTTCTAAGACGAGTTCAGGCAGAAAAAAAAGTCTTCGGGTAGTGAAGATCGGATTCTTGCCCGGTAGTCTTTAAAAAATTGTCAAAAGACCTCTTTTGAACTAGCTCGCTTCGGGAACGCTAAAATGTTACGCTATCTGCGAGAAGCCAGTCTCAAATTGAGGTTGCAAGGCCAGACAAAAACCGTGGCTTTCTGAGCAGAACAAGAAACGACGCCCTGAGTGAGTCAAATTGCATAAGGATTAGAGCCATGAAGATTGGAGCAATGTCGTGTGGTCAGACGAGAACAATTTTGAGGGAAGGGAATTGCATACTTCCAAAAACAAAATCAAAAGCGGATTTACGAAAACATTTGAATTTTTTTTAATAAAAGGGGGTCCGAACTGAACACTAAATCAGAATGTATCTTTACAGATTTTCGAGACTCCTGCCGCAGTCTACGTTCGTAGGAGGAGTGGAGAAGAGTACCATCCCGATTATGTGGTACCCACTGTCAAGTTTGTTGGTGGTAGTTGCATGGTAGCAGGAGGCATAGGAAAGCTATTCACGTGCGAGGGAAGAATGAATAGCGGCAGCTATATTGATCTTTTAGGCACCTCCTTAAAGGCATCCTATCGTAAAATATTGGGGAACAGATCTCACCGAAGGATAATTTTTCACCAAAATAATGCTCCATGCCATAAATTCTGAAAAACGATGGAATGGTTTTCAAATCAAAACATTCAGGGCTTGGAGTAGCCAGCTCAATAGCCAGAACTGAAACCAATTGAACACATATGGCAGTTCTAAAAAAAAAAGATAAAGAACAGAAATCCGACAGGCCTGTAGAGCGTTATACGACAAGTATGGGAAAAAAATCAGCTCGGAAGAATACTATAATTTAATTTAGTTGCTAGCATGCTTCGTGATAAAGTCCAATGAAGGGCCAACTAAATACTAAATTATAAAAATAAATAAATTATCGCATTTCCCAAATATTTACTCATTTGCTGAGTTATCTCATTATCAGCAAATTAGTTGCAAATGAGTACAAAGCAAAGTTCAATAAGGCAAACTTACTTTAATCTGGAACGCCCTCTTGTTGTGTCAACTTTCAAACCAAATGTGGTAAATGTAGTGAATATATAATAAAATGAGTCACTTGAAATAATCTCATTTGGCTCCAGTGAAAACGTAGTATAAAGTATTTTACATAAAATCAAATTTTCGATTCAAATTTTGAAATCTTAACAATTTATAAACGAACAGCACATATAGAGCAAATACTAGCGACCCTGCCGTGCCCTTATTTGTCCTTTTTTCTTAAAGATTTGCAAATTTTTTGGATAAAAATATACTGGCGTACGTCATGTGTGTGCGTCATTTTTCTTGTTGTTCGGTTCAACCCTCACTACTGCATTCATCGTCATTCTTGAATGAAACCTAAAGGTATTTGTGGAACCATTCGCGGTAATGAAATGTGCATATATACGTACGTTAGAATAGTTGTTAGATGAGGCTCAACATTTTGTTCCTGGAGCTATAGTAGTCCTGCCTTGATATTTATTTATTTCCCTTCCTCCCATTCCATCTGTTCACAGCGTGAAAAAAAGGATGAAATTTATAAAGTCCTTGACTATACTCGTACACACATACAAAGTTTTCGTCTTTTTTTTTTTTTTTTTTGTTGATACGAGTATTTTTGTTGTTCGGATGTTGTATATGTACAGTGTCCTATTCCGAGTGGAGGCGTCTCTGGGAGTCTATGGAGATGATAATGATGATGATGATGGTTGAAAATTGGAACAGTTGATATGATATAAATCCTTTGAATGTAAAAATAGAAGAAATGATGAGTATTTGTGTTCCATTAAATGTGAACCAAGCAGCAGCCGTAAGGATTGAGGGTAAAAATTGATAAGGATCAGATGGCGCTTTGATTTCGAACTGGTTATGACGAATGTCATAATGGCTTGTAGAGTGTCATTATGGGAATGAATACGAATGCTGTCTTATGTGTTGTGTTGGACATTTTGTGCCCTTTTTGCCTTTGGAAATTTATTTTTCTGTTTATTTTTGTACTTTGTTTCTTTGTGTAAATGGAAATGGGTGAGCTATTTCATCAAAATGGCATAAGGCACTCTGATGCAAATATCCTGTTAATGGCCTAACATTCAAGTTGTATCTTGTTCCTTGTATTGGTTATTTTTTCTGCTTTTATGAGAGATGTCCTCAAAGTGTTGAGTTGAGTGATGTGGTCTTTCACAGATGCCAATAGGCAACATTTGTTGAATGCTTTGAAGAGGTTGTGTACATTTGAATGTTTTTACTTACTCCTTTAGAGCGCAAAGTATTGTTTCACGTGAAATTTTTCGATTTTGTGATTTTGATCAATCTAGGCATTACTAGCTAGTTTAAAATTGTTTGTAGTTTAATTGTCGGAGTTACCAATAACATCCAGCTGTCAAAACATTCAGTAAGCCATTTCATCATGCATCGTTTGACGCTTCCCGAATGTGTGGAAATTATTAAAAAATATTATCGAAATTCCGGCTCAGTTGTAAATACGCAACGTGAATTTCGTCGAGAGGTCGGTCGTCAACATGGCTTCAGTGTGCAGGCAATTCGTCGCACCGCGGAAAAGTTTGAGCATGAGTGCACTCTCTTGGACCTTAAGCCACCAACCAGACAGAGATCGGTGCAAAGTGAAGAAAACATAGCCGCCATTACCGAAGAAAACCAGAAATGTTTATTCGGTGCCGATCAGCTGAATTTGGCATCGCAGGCTTATTTTGCGATTGGTTTTGGGCCTACATCCATATAAGATTGTGCTGACGTAAGAAAGATTATAGAATTGGTAATGTTGTCCGGAGATCCGGATTTTGGCCAAAAATTATCTTCTCGGACGAGGCACATTTTTGACTCAGCGTCTATGTCTACAAGCAAAATTGCCGTTATTGGAGCGACCACAATCCACAAGTGTTCGACCAAGCATCAATGTATCACCGGACCTTATTTCTTTCGAAATGAGGAAGGAGACACCGTTACCGTCAATGGTCCTCGACAACATCGATAAATCCGAGCTGTGATTCCAACAAGACGACGCTACATGCCATACAAGCGACGGAACGAAGTGGTGAAGGAGAAATTTGGCGACTGGGTCATCTCACGGTGAGCGTTATTATGAGATTTTAATAAATACTGTATTTGGTGAAAACATAATTTTCTAGGGCTAAATTTGTCTTCAAAGTGTCTTCCCCAGACAATTAGAAACTACTTCATTAGCAATGAACTCGTCTCCTCAGTGACGTCTATTCGCGATACAAAACTTAATTTCCATGCTCATATTGACAACACAATTAGCAAAGCTTGCTCTGCACTTGGCATGTTACAAAATTCCTCTACATGATATTTGTAAGATCTCTTCTTGAATATGCTATCCAGATTTGGTCACCGTATCATGATGTCCATATTCAGAGAATTGAAGATGTTCAGCCGTTTTGCCTTGCGAAACTTAGGCTTTGAGTACAGAAACAGACTTCCTCCTTATGAAAACCGACTTAAATTAACAAATCCTCAGTCCTTAAAGTCACGTTGCTTGCTGGTAACATCGATTGCCCTCTACTGCTTCATCAAATCTGCATACAATTTTTTATTATAAAACTCTGCAATATTTCGAACAATTTAGCCTAAAACCAGCTTAAAATTCTAGTAGGATGTTCTTGGTTTCCATCCACTGAGTAATTCAGTTGAAAATCACTCCAGCAAACAGCTTAGTGGAAAACGAAATGCCTTTATAATTTTTCGGATTATCGTAGTCTCCTTTTTTTTATACTATTATAGGACATGGGCGTTGTGAAGAAGAGAGAGAGAGAGATTGAAAGAGAAAGATTTTGCGTAATGTTTTGAAACTCAGATGGTATTAAGTTTCTGTAAACTCCGAGGGTAGCGTCCAGATAACTGGGGAGCTTGTTTGTTTTGCTTTAGTCATTGCTCATGATTCACAGTATTTTTTTTTCCGTCTTATGTAAAGGGAATATTATCGCATTCTGAAAGCATTCTGGGACATCTGCAGTTTTATATATTTGATTGAATTCTCTTGTAAGTGCTAATAGGAAAGCTCATGTCTAATTTCTATAGAACTCGAACGGAACACGGTCATTTATCGGAGCTGGAGAAGAACAACTTCACGGAATTGCCGATGGTTCATCGAAAATCATAGGGGACACACATGATAAAGTGATATTTGCTCTACATTGAGAAGAGTTGCAAAGTGTTCTTTTACCTGTTTTGCTTGAAGTCCAGCAGCGATGGCATTTATTTTTCCATTAATAATTTGGACAGCTCTTCAAAACTCAGCTGAGGATCTTGATCAATTTCTTAGAGCAACATTTTGTTACTCAAATTCTATCTTATTTACATTGCAATTATTTTTGAAATGTTTGTTTGCTGCTGCGTAAAGGATTTGAATGTATTGGTACTGTTTGTTCTTAATAATTTAAGAAATCCAAACAAAGTATTAACAGCTCGCATGCAGTCATTATTAAACCACTTTTGTTGGTTAATTTGAATGTTGGGTCTGGTTCTGTGGGACGGCTTTCTTCATTATTTCCGTTATCGACATCTGGCGGAATGCTCATGGCTTACAATTTTACGAGGTTTGTATTAAGATTCTCGAAATCTTTCTTTCAATATCAACTTCGGCAGAAGTCTTAGTGGGGGTATAGTGGGGTTCATATATTATGATTGCCAGAAGCCTTAAATGAAACCTTTAAGGGCATATTATCCGCGAACGTTTTCATCCCTATCCAGAAGTCACTAATGCGAGAACACCAATTTGCAGATATAAAGCTGTAGTCAGTTACCGAGCAAGTATATTTCCCTTCGAAAATCTCCTTCACAGCTTCCATTTATGATTCTGCAGTCCAAAGCATCTGCTAATTGTAGAATATCTTTTCGTGATAAACTGAGTTTTTGACAAACCTATTCTTCCATTAAAATCTCCATTTATCATTAACTCTGTTGTCAATAAATTATTCACTAAATCATTAAACTTGTTAAAATCAAGCGTCGCTATTAACCTATTAAATAAAACAAATACGAGTATATCGAATTTATTAATGTAATTCAAAAAAATCTGTAAATATTTGTGATGTGCGAGAATTTATCCAAATATTTCTGGATTTATCTTCATACCATTTTCGATGTCAGATTTCATCTCATTTGGTAAGTTCCACGTAAATAGTTTTCCCGCAACGTACAATTTGTCGTCTTTCAGAGAAGTCTTCATGTCCGGTCTTTTCTTGTGAAGAAATTTCCTCTGACGAACAATGTGCGGAATGTCTCTGCGAATGCTGATTTTTGTACCTTTAAGTTTGCTCATATTCTTGAACTTGAATCAAGACTTCATTTTGATAATTTTTGTAGCAGTACGCAAGTCTCGGCGGGTAATTCTATATGCTGATTCGATTTCGGTATTTGCGTCATTTTTGTCCAACAGCCCCGCGTACGCAGATTTCACTTTTTCGGCTAAATCGATGTCGGTCTTTACGCATGACCACATTTGCTTCGGGACTTTTCTGCATGAGTTTGTCTATTTGTGCCTCTAGTAGTTTATTTGGATGTTTGCGACACTTTCATTGTGTTTTGCTATCAACCTTGTCAATTCAGAATAAAACAACTGAAAAGACTTCGTTACGAATTATGTCGTGAGTTCTCTATTTTTCTCATTAAGAATTGCTTTCAGTTGTTCTATACTGGTGCTTTTTATATTGTCCATTGCCATATCGTTTGAGAATTCTCTAGGAAGCGTTTTCTCACTATAATTGTGGAATCACAATTCAAAGTGAAATCGGAATTTTGATTCTAACCTGAATTTTTTTGAAAACGGTTCTAAGGATTTCGATAAAAATCCATATCTGAGATAATATGGTTTACAATTTAGAACTTATTCATCTTTATGATTTTACTTTTTTAATCTACGTATATATACGAGTAAATCCATTTTTCTAAATGAAATTTCGTAAGAATGGAGGTATAAAAAAGTTTGGCGTTCACCTCACCATACGAGTACAGTCAGATTTTGAGTTCTATGTAATCTGACATAACTGAGATATAAAACTCAAAGCAAGCACAAATTATATAATTTTAGTGAAAGAGAACATATATTGCTGGAGGTATTGAGTGATAGTTTGGTCCCTTTCTTGATTTGTAATTGGTAATGGCGTCCTTTAAAATGGCGGATGAAGTCATTTGTCACATCTTCTTGCAAATTACCGATAAAAAGTGGAAAAAGAGTATGGGCGCATTTTCTTCTATCGCAGCTAGGTCGTAAGCTGTGATATTATCACAGATGGCAGGGGACGAAAAAAAGAAATTGGCTACCTCAAAAGTGCAACATAAAATATTTCGTACTGTGAAAAGAAATCATAAGCCAAGTGCTACAGAAATAGCAACAAATTGTGCATTCTAATGAATATATGGCCTGTGCACCGAGAAATACTCATATGGCCCTTTTGTCGAAAAGGTATATAAATAAGAGTTTACATTATACCAAAGGCTATGTAGACAAGCCGCCCGAGTTTTGGAAGCGCGTTATTTGCACCTTATTTATGAACATTTTTGGAGCTGAATGGGACGTTTTGTTTGGCGTTGGAGCGCCCCACCACTCGAAGATCCCAACGTGGCGGTGGAAACGTGATTGTATAAGGATCAATGACAGGAGATGTGGGAAACCTATTGTTCATCGAGTTAAAAATGAAAAAAATGCAATATTTGCAAATCTTAAGAAAATTGTAAATTTATGACGACTAATTCTTTTTTCTTATCAATGATCCATGAAAGAAGTTCTTCCCCATCTTCCTCAAAGTCCAGACCATAAACCAATATAGCACTTATGGTCTCATATGGAGCTTGACTATAAGGAGCAGTGAAGTACTAGCCTTAAAATATATTTGGCAAGAAATATCCCGCGAATATATAGCAAAATTGACCCTTTCTATGCAAAATAATTTGGATGCAGGTACTCGTATTTGAGCTAACATGGGAAATATTATTTTTTTTTTTAATTCATATTATATAATTAAAAGTTCACGGAAATTTTTTGAGTACGTTTTGTACTTTTTCAATGAATTTAACTAAAGTTAATATTTTGTTTAATAAAATCGGAAAAGTACTTCCAAACAGCTTTGAATTTGTAAAACTGATTTGTACGGATAAATTGTTGAGTCAGTGTATCTCTTACGCTTATGTTCTATCTCTCATAGTGCAAACTATCTGTATAGTGACATAATTTTACGTCCAGTACTCACCTTAGTCCAGTTGCTCACCGTACCCCGCAGTCCGATGAAACTTTCGATAAGCACATCAGACAGATATGCAATCACCGATTTTTCTTGTTTTTTAATTCTTCCAATAGTTGTTTAGCAAGTATGGATACCGTGATTAATGTTATAAACTACCCCATTTTAACAAAACATTTACCAAATGCGAGTCGGGCCTTGCACGGTTAGTGTCTCGTACTATCATATCACTTTACTGAAGACATTTTGATGAAATTTAATTTGTATATATGATACGTAGGTCATTTCTTTTAAAAACTGTCAAAATCGGATCAAGTATGAGAGAGATGTGGGCGGCGGGTTTAGGAAATCTTTAGATCATCTTTGTTAGCCGCCTTACTCTAGAAATTCTGTCATTAGTTCCTCTTCAAAATGATTGAAATATTAGGATGGGTTTTAAACATTTGCGAATCACTTTTCCCATACACCTAATCACCGAAACGTATACCATGCACTCGTAGATGTTTTTGTCTGAAAGTTATTAATATCTGACGATAACGAGGTAAGCTATGTTGGGGTGACTATGCCAAAACACATCCTCATAAATTTAAAGGCCGCCAGTTTTTTTTTTCATTAATTTTTTGCTGTAATAGTTTTGGTGATAGTGGGGAATAGCCAATGAGCCAATGCCCGGTTTTTTTTGATTTTTTTTGTTCAAAAAACTTTATCCGAAGAAAATATTTTTTTTTAATTTTTGTAAGTGCAGCTGTAATTTGATATGTCGCATGATGGGGTCTCTAAAAGCCGCGCCCACAAAAATAAAGGGTAAATGATGAAACACGCTACAAACAAAAATGTAATAACTTTTTTCTGTGTAATATATTGCTACCATTTTTTTTTTTTTACAGAGGTCCTGAGATTTTATAAAAATGGACAATCGGGACAATGAAACCAGAATTTGGATAATGCGCCGCTATTTGACGTTCGTAGTTTCTGTCCAAAGAAAGTTTAAGCGTGAGTTTGGCAGTTCTGCTCTGAGAGGCTGATAAATACTTTTGCCGAGCGTAAAGCAATTGAAAGAAGGCCTTATCATCGAAATCTTACAATTTGGACGCAAGATACGATTAGCGCTGTAGTACAATTGAATCCTTCCGTTTCGACAAGGGGGTTTTCTGTTCAAAGGGGTGTTAGGAGACAGTCGCTGCAGGCAATTGTTCATCAAGATTTGAGCTTGTTTCCATACAAAATTCAAATTACAAGCAAACCGAATCTATCGGACTTGCCGATTAATTTGGAAACTTGCCAGAGAATTTTTCAAATTGCGGAACAGGACGACAACTTCATAAACAGATTTTTTATGTTTGGCGAGGCACATTTTAACTTAAACGGGAATGTCAATAAACAAAATTGTCGAATATTTAATAACATTAACCCAGAGATGCTCCATGAGACGACACTACATCCAGGTCGAGTCACTGTGTGATATGCAGTTTCATCAAGTGTATTGTGGGACCTTACTTTTTCGAAGAAAGCGGTCGCACTGCAATGGTCAATGGAGAACGTTACTTAAAGATGCTGATATTTTGTTTTTTTCAGAACTATGATGAAAGCGAATACCTTTCCACTCTGTGTGGTTTCATAAAGGTGGTGAAACTTCTCACATCACCAGAGCAATAATGGCAGAATTGCAGCGAAAATTACCCAACAAAATAATCTTGTGGAACCACACATTTCGTTGACCCCCCAAGATCACGCGACCTTATTGTTCCTGATTGCTTTTTGTGGGGTTATTGCAAGCAAGTGGTGTATAAGACGAAACTGATAAATTTAAACAATATTTTTTTTTTTTTCTGTTTATTTATCCACTGAAACGTTATAATGTACATCATGGTTTAACTAAACTTAAAAACTACAACAATATTTATGATTTATAGTAACTGACCTTCAAGGTTCTCAATACTTATAAAGGGTGGTTAAGTTTAAAGGGCCGATGTTGATTTTGAATAAAACACAAATTATTTAGGAAATTACTGTCATTTCTTTTTATTATGATAATATTGGTATGGTTCAATTATGTATGGAACAAAATATCGGCCAAATGGCCGCCGCGACCTCGGCGGTACACCTCCATCCGATGGTCTAAATTTTCGATGACGCTGAGGCATAATTGAAGTTCTATGCCGTTAATGTGCCGAATTATCTCATCCTTTAGCTCTTGAATTGTTGCTGGCTTATCGACGTACACCTTTTCTTTCAAATAACCCCAAAGAAAGAAGTCCAACGGTGTCAAATCACACGATCTTGGCGGCCAATTGACATCGCCACCACGTGAGATAACACGGCCATTGAATTTGTCGCACAAAAGAGCCATTGTTTCGTTAGCTGTGTGGCAAGTGGCACCATCCTGTTGAAACCACATATCGTCCACATCCATATCTTCCAATTCGGGCCATAAAAAGTTCGTTATCATCTCACGATAGCGAACACCATTCACAATAACTGCCTGACCGGCCTCATTTTGGAAAAAATACGGCCCGATGATGCCGCCAGCCCATAAACTCTTTGTGGGTGCATTGGTTTTTCGACAATCACTCTTGGATTATCATTCGCCCAAATGCGGCAATTCTGCTTATTGACGAATCCACTGAGGTGAAAATGTGCCTCATCACTGAAGATGATTTTCTTCGAAAATTGATCATCCACTGTTGCCATTTCTTGCCACCATTGTGATCATTGACGACGCTTAAAATGGTCAAGAGGCTTTAGTTCTTGAGTCAATTGCACCTTGTAAGCGCGTAAATGCAAGTCTTTATGCATAATGTTCATCAACGACGAGCATGAGAGGTGCAATTGTTGGGCACGACGACGAGTTGAGGTGGACGGCTCTTCAGCCACACTATCGCGAACAGCAGCAATATTTTCTGCAGTACGAGCTGTACGAGCATGCACTGGTGTTTTCACATCTCCTACAGACCCGGTTTGCACAAATTTTTGCACAATTTTTCCGATTGACCGAAAGAATCACGAAATGCACGATATGCATTTTGATTTGAACGCCCATTTTCATAATAAGCCTGAATAACTTTAACGCGTTGCTCGATTGTGTATCTTTCCATGGTTCAAATTGAGTTAGTCTGAAATTGAGAAATGTCAAATGAAATGCAGAAAATAACTTGACGTTTAGGTGTGGTTCACATTCAACATCGGCCCTTAAAATTTAACCACCCGTTACTATGATTTTTATACTAACTTATGCAGGATTTACAATATTTTATTCTTTTTTCTATTTTAAAGGAAAATGTGGAAAAACCTTTCAGAAATCTATATATCATAAAAAAAAAGAAGCTAAACAAGGAAGTGAAATAACTAAAACTAACTTACACTAACCTAACCTACTGAAGGAATCAATTCACACAATAATAGAAGTAATTCCCAACGCAACCCTTCAGGCAGTTATAAACAACTTTTTGTTAAGATGTGGTAAATGAAATAAAAATGAATGAAGTACATGAACTAACAAAAAAGTAATTAGACTTTTTTAATGCAGAAAAATTCATCAGTCACCCTGTATTTGATTCACTTTTTGTCTTTGATTATTTTTCAACTAAATTGCAGATCTGTAGTTCAAATGGTTGAAAAGTTACAAGCATGTGACAGACACATGGACAGACAGGCACTGTGTTAGATCCATTCCTATTCCATAGCATGTCAACGACCATGCCACGATGACATCGTCGGATCACCGAAATCAAACATCGTCGGGCGCGGTTACTTAGATGAGGGACCGCTTGGAACACCGCGTGTTGTTGGCAATGGGCATCATAATGAATCTACATTGATATAAGTGTGGCGTAGTAGGTCTTTCAACCTCTAGGTCAACCCTTCAATCCTAACCTAACCTATTCCATAGCATTCTAAAACACAATAAAAAATAATAACATACATAAATCCGACAAGGGGTCTAGAAAATATTGAGAAAAGTGTACAATTTCTCATTTGATAAGATGCTATGGAGATGCACTCTTATTTTTTTTCCACATTTGTAATTTGTTGTTTACACTGGATTTTGAACTGATTTTTTCTTAACATAAAGTTGTAGTATAGAATAACATACTGAATTTACTTAGTTCTGGTTTAGTTACTTATAAGTAACTAGAAACTAACTAACGCACCTAGTTAGTTACATTTAAAGTAACTCGTAACTACCAGCACCTCGAAGTACCTATTTGTCTGACCACCACCATGTTGTTTCTTTGTTCAACTACGAATAACTTCTTTGTTCTTTCTAATAGTGAAGTTTTCGAAAATGTTATCTGCCTCTGGCTCCATTAGGTAAAACCAGTTGCTCCCTGGATCAAGTTCCAGCTGTTTTTTTTTTAATTTTCACACAAAAGTACATTTCGTATTTCCTTTCGTTCGATACCAATGTATGAAGTGACTTTAACTCTACATACGAGTATGTTACAGAGCTATGAAAGTATGAATAGAAAACCGAAGCTAACATGCAAATCTTTGAAAAAATTTAATATAAATTTTCCATGAGGTACAAGTGTTCGGTGTTACACGGTTTAGCTTTAATTTAGTTCATTATTCACCTAAAATGCTTGGGTTAGACACCCCTTAGGTATATATGAACATGTGTACCTACCTACATAATTTTGTTTGAAGTTGATTCACCACATACGCCGTACCGTAGTTAGTACCCATGGTGATAATGGAGTGGCAAACAAAAATGTATTCTAACTAATTGCAAAGTTATACTGAATACAGCACTTCAAAGGAAACTACCTTTTAGTTGGATTAGCGAAGTTTCTGTCAGAGGAACAATGGGAAGAAACACCTTTCTAGTATAACTTTGCGACTTTTTGGATTTTGTACACAAAAAAAAAAAAAGAAAAAACTAAAAAACTTAATTTAATGTCGTTTAGAACACATGTCAAAGTGAAGTGAACTTTTATATATTTTTTTTTTATTTTCAAAATGGTATCGTCCCATCCAAAACAGACATGTCCTATGGTTGAGTTGTATTGTTCGGAGCAAATCGCAATTCCTCAGACCTTTCCAAATATTCTAAAGACCTTCGCTAAGGGTAAGTTATAAATAGAATAAGTTTCGCCATCGTTGTACGTTGTGCTACAATCTGGTTAATGTTTTCAGTAATTTTATTAAGTAGCAGATGAGAAAACCAATTTTTTTTTTTCAGTGGGTAGTGCTTCTAAGGCAACCTCAGTTGGTTTATAATGTATATTAAAAAAAGTGATTGAGTAACGTACATATATATATATGTATATGTACTGCTTTTCTCCGGGTGTTATTGGTGTTTCTTAATCGTACTATTATTACTTAGCTACTAACATAGGATGTATGGAGATAGTGTGCGTGTGGATTTTTTTTTCGCAGAAAGGATTGGAAGAAATACGTTGTACTTTCATAAACATGTATCATCAATCTGATTCACGGTTTATTGACCTGAGGACCGCCAAGTCCCTTTGTGGATATTAAGGTGCAGGAAACTAGTGCTGGCTATGATGATGCTTCGCCCCTCTGCAAAATCGATTTGCACGAGTGCTTTCCGATTGCACTACCAAAAATGTCATCCTTTCCAACTGAAATTCGTTAAAATATCAAACACGATTTCGACGTCGTACACGTAATTCGGACATTCCCCATATGTACTATCTAGGAGTTCGTAGAAGCATTGTTTGGTTAGGTCATCTTTCTCCTCAATTGGGGCGTGAGTACATCAGTGTGACTTTTTTGAATTCGGATTTAGTGCGAATTTTTATCAAATGCTAAGCACATGGCTGAAGCTCAAAACTTATTGATTAAGTCTTGTTTTGAATACAAATCCATTGAATAACCGCTGTCTCTGCACTTTGCCTACTAAAAGTCGCAGTTTTACAACTTCCTTATGCCCGATCCATCCCCCATAAGGCTTTATGGCAGTCCAGGGTCTCCGCGAGTTTTTCGGTTGCAAGTGTCCTGTTAAGGGTTCGAAGATTTCACGTGCAGATCCGAAGGTCATTATTCTTATTTCGTTTTCTAGAGCCATCAATAGTGAAATCATCCATATCCGAGATTTGTGACTGCTTCGCAACTATATTTTCTTTTTCCATAGCAGGGCAGTTATTCCGACTCACAACCAAAGGTCTTATCCTAGTTACAATCCCTAGAACAAAGGGCCAGGTAAACCGATGCCAATAATCCACTTCAGAGATGTGAGTGTTGCCATTGGTCCATTAAGGGTTCATCCGCCACCATCTTTTTTGCAAACCCTGAGTCCGTCTTAAAAATCCTAATAGACCTACGGTACGAATATGTCGAAATAACCCATATAAAGTGAGCACTAAATAGCTCGGCCTAACTTGAACTGTTGACGCCACCGTTCATTCGATCTAGATAATTCTTCTGCTGCATCCAGGATTCAGGGAAAAGTGCTTTAGTGGGGACACTAAGAGTTGTAAAGTGTGATCGTAAGTGTAGAATTCAAGGCATTCTTTTCATAAACAACAGAAGACTTACAGAAACTTAAGCCCAAATATGATACTATGGAGTTACTCGTAAAATATTCCCACTCTACTGAAGTTAGTACATCGATATAAACTTCCCCCTTCAAACAAATGAAGAATTAATCACGGTCACCTTACAGTAAATACAAGAATACCTCAGCGCATAGTTACTGTAAATACTTTTCATGCTTTAATTAAATTTAAACATTTTATTCAACTGTTCTGAGAACTATCCTTTTGAATTTCACTTTCATTGTTCACCCGCCAGTTGATGTTAGAAAAACTTTAAAAAGAATTTCACTTTTCTTTTATCACAGCCGCCATTCGCACCCAGCCGTACGACATCCTGCGATGGTCGGCTGCCTATTTTCGTTGCCTGGCAAACAACGCACCGCCCCCAGCTAAAATCCGCTTAGAACGAGAATGTCGACAGGGCAGCCTAACAAAGGGATACTTAAAGGTACTCGTCACTCAGGTTCGTATACAAAATTCTAGAACGAATCCCAGTAGAAATACTAACCGACTGTGTATTCTCCACCTCCAACCAACACCTCCCAAAATGTGTGTATGTATGTATGTCCACGTCCGACACAATGAATGCTGATAAACAAATACACCAACATCCTTATGAATCTGGCTGCTGACGTCCTCCATCCCCCTTGAACTGTTACTAAATGGTGGCAAAAAAATAAAAATAAAAAATCAGGTCGGAAAAGGATTCTTCATTAGCCGTTGCCTACTGCAGGAGCGGTGGAAGGCTCTTTGCTTGCCAGAGGTAAAGTGTTGTTGTTTCTTTTTTTTCATCCTTGCTACTCCTTTTGTGTTTTCTCGTTTGCCTGTGATTTTAATTTTTTCGTTTGCTAACTTCCATGAAATCCGTTTAACGTTTGCTTGGGGATGGCGGCGGGATTCACCCGCAATAGTCCTGCTCCGAGTTGGCCATGGTCCTGTTAGACGTTGTTGTTGTGTTGGTTTTTAGTGTTCTTTTCTTTTTCGCCAGCATTTTATTTTTGCAATTATTTACGCGTTTTCTTGTTAATTTTTTTGCTCTGCTTTTTTGTTTTTGCTTTCGTTGCTCTCGGTAATTTTTTTTTGTTTTAATATTCTTTGCCGGCACGGTTCTGGGGCTAAAATGAAACCCTGTGCTGTTCCTATCTTTAATCGAGAGAGAGAGAGTGTAACTAACTACTTCAATATTTTCCAACAGGATGATCTGTTCAAGTACTTATCACTTTCCCGGATGTTGAATTGGCCTCAAGTTCACTGGCTGAAGCTTCTTTCAGTAATGATTGGATCCTTAAACAAGGTAAGTGGGTACTTCGTCTTATTTGTTTTTCTTTTTTCCAATACGCTACGCCCTCTTGGTTCGTTGAAAAACTGAACTTAAGGGCAAATAGAACACAAAAATTCATCTCACACTTCGATAAATCGTTACAATTATTGGCTTGGTGTAAGATAAGTCATTATCTCTTGTTGGTATTTATTTGGAATTTACTTTTTCAAGTAGGTAGATACAATTGATTATTTGTGGATTTAAAGCTTTCGACATAAAATGTTATAGCCACTAGGTAAAAGAGCATCGGTGGATAGAGCGGTACTTGTGAACATAGTGTATGTAGGTTTTTGAATGACTGTGCGGTATTATACTTTGTAGGTTCAGCATAGTTTGGAAGGGTGTTTGATGGATGAGGCACATTTCATCGAAATTGGAGACCTTTAAGTTTATTGTGAATCCCTGGTTTCGTGACAAAATGATATTGAAAAACTATACTATCCCCCATATTCGGCATTCCACTTTTAGTGAATTCAACTACCAAAAAGTGGAACTAGGTATTCTGCATTCCCACTGAAATTATGAACTGTGGATTGTATGTTCAAAAGTGAATATTTTGGTGTTCTACATTCCACTCGAAATGAAAACGGTAAATTCATGGAAATTGACGTTCTGCAATTCGAAATTTTTTTTGTTTTCATGTGAATTGAATTCACTTCAGTTTTATGTTGTGAATTGAATACACATTCCTTTGTGATGTGAATTTACGTGTCAGCTGTGAATCAAAATCTCCATGCGAACTCTCTCCATTCGGTTTTCTTCTTTGTTTTCACCAATAATACGAGGGTGGGTCAATAAGTCCCTGAAAAATTAAATAAGGAAAACTCTTTTTGGTATTAAAACATTTTATTTTTCAACATAGTCTCCTTTTAGCTCTATACACTTCATCCAACGTTTCTCCAATTTTTTGATGCCCTTCAAATAATACGATTTCTCGAGCCCCTAAAAATAAGCGTTTGTTTCAGCGATGACCTCTTCATTCGACCCAAATCTCTTACCTTCGAGCCATTTCTTCCTGTTTGGAAACAAGAAATAGTTACAGGGGGCTAAATCTGGGGAATATGCTGGATGAGGGAGGAGTTCGTAGCCTAACTCATGCAATTTTGCCATTGCGACTGCGGACTTGTGCGCCGGTGCGTTGTCCTGGTGAACAAGAACTTTTTTCTTCGCCAAATGCGGCCGTTTTTGCTTCAAATCGGCATGAAATCGATCCAGCAGCTCTGCGTAATATGCGCCGGTGATCGTTTTACCCTTTTCAAGGTAGTCGATGTGAATAACACCGAGCGCATCCCAAAAAACTGTCGCCATGACTTTGTTTGCTGACAAACCCGCCTTGGCCTTCTTCGGCTTCGATTCACCAGGAGAAGTCCATTGTTTTGACTGTTCCTTGGTTTCTGGTGTGTTGTGGTGAATCCAGGTTTGATTCACGGTTACGAAACGTCGCAAAAACTCAGCCGAATTTTTCTGGAACATCGCCAAACACACCTTTGAAGTTGTCAAACGAATGCGTTTGTTGTCGATTGTGAACAAACGCGGCACCCATCTTGCGGAAAGCTTTTTCATGTCCAAATATTTACGTAAAATCGAAATCACTGAGCCATGTGATAAGCCTGTAGCCTCTTCATGCTCGCGCACTTCCACTCGCCGATCGTCCATTATCAAACCATGGACTTTGTCGACCATTTCTGGTGTGGTGACCTCAATCGGGCGACCAGAACGTTCGGCGTCACTTGTGCTTGAACGACAGCACCGAAATTGAGTAAACCAGTGGTGAATGGTTCCAATCGATGGTGAAGAGTCCCCATAATATTTGTCAAACTTTTGATTGGTTTGTGTGATAGTTTTTTCTCGCAAAAAATAGTGATTAATGAGCACTCGAAATTCACTTTTTTTCCATTTTAACGAGAAAAAATGGCTGCCACAACAAAACTATTTGACAGATCTGTCTGAAAATTTGGGTGCGTTCTTTTGAAAGAGGATTCTTGACAAAAAAAAAAGAAATTTAAGGTGACGACACAATTTGTGTTAATTTTCAGGGACTTATTGACCCACCTTCGTATGCAGTAAAATAGCATCCATTTATAATAAAAACCATTTTATTAAATTTTTAATGCACTTTCACAAGAAAAGGGAGCAACTGAGAATCTCAAATAATTTTAAATTGATTTTACAGCTGATTGTGACATTCCAAACAAAAATTCGAAGTGGATTAAAAAAATTCGAAATCACTCTTAATGCAGAACACTGAATTTCATTTTGAGGGAAATTGAAATTCGATTTCAATCCAATTTCACTCGAAACGCAGAACAGGGCGGTATACTTTTAAATCATCAGGTCGGAAGCTAGTTTGTGCTCTTGATAAATCTTAATAGATCTAATTTGTATGATGTGTTGAGTCGCCTCTACTGACTGAGTCGACTGAACTTGTAGTTTCAAATAAAATAGGGATTAGGCATGAGGAATACAATAATTATATCTAAAATTCAGATGGCTATTGAGCAAAAAAAAACAATCTTGGACATCCCAATGCCGTTTTCAGCAGTTTTCAGACATCCTCTCTTGGATATAGCCCTTCCTTAAAGCTCTCCAATTCGTTTTTTAATGTAGCTTCTCTCATCCAGTTACTTCCTGCTGCTATTCGCACTCTGACTTAAAAACGTCTTTCAAATTTCCAAATGCTGCGCATGCAAGTTGAATACTTCGTATGATTTTGAACATTTGGTGGATACTGTGTAAAGTTAGTAGACACATACTCTGCCACCATCTGGATTCGCATCCATTATATCAGTGCATTATCGTGCTGGGAAATAATTATTCCCCAAAAACTATTACCAATTATTATTAGATAGGATGTCCTTGAAGCTGTCTCCGAAAACCGAAATAAAGACTTTGTTATTCATTCTTAGCTCGCCGTGGATAACTCACAAGAAAGTAGCGTAGATGATAATAGCATACATATGTACATTGAACCTGTTGCAGTTCTTCTAAAGTGTGTTCTAAAATCAAGCAAAGAAGCAATGAGTGGCTGTAGTGTAGTGGTAACATCATTGCTTGTTACGCTGTTGGTTCACGGTTCAAATACTGATGTCAAGAATCATCTATTTATTGCGCATGAAATAAATAAAAAAGTCGATCAATTGCGAAAGCTAAGTCAACTCTACTGCGAAGGCATAACACTGGCAATACAGTGGTCATATGGCTGAAAATGCAACGTGATCGTGATGATGACATCAGGAGGACGGAAAAAAATACTGTGAATCATGAACAACGACAAAAGCAAAACAAACGCTACCCTTGGAGTTTACAGAAACTTAATACCATCTGAGTTTCAAACCACTAGACTAAATCTTTCTTTCTCTTCTTCACAACGCCCGTGTCTTGTAATAGTATAAGAGTATTCATATCCCCTTTGGCGCGCGCAAATTATAAAAAAAAAAAATGTTGTCAGGTGTGACAGTTCCTAATCTTATTTTAAGAGAGCTTCTCCACTTCTACATATGTACATTTCACAGTGCGTTCACCAGTTGCCATCTTTATAAATTGGAAAATAATAATACTAACGATCGATAATTTATTGTATTCGCAAATAATTCATATACTAAATAAGTTAATTTCGCATGCAAAAGCAAAAAGAATATCGAAAAAGTTACAAATATATCTATTTTTTCAACCCTGGCAGAGTATCCGGCAATTACTTCAGTTATGTACAGGGTGTTTTTTATGGTCCAGGTCGCCATTTTGGTTTGGTTAGTATTTGCAAGTTCGCATTTGACAGTCGTGAAGAGCAGTCGATAACAATATATAGCATTATGGAGTATCTAACGACTCAAGAACTTGTTGGAGTTAATAAAACATTTTATCCAAATAATCGATCAATTGTGAAAACACGAAGAAATTTGCATAATGTCAACCATTCAGCATATAATGAATAACTTCAAAACTCATTATGACAGGTAAAGTGTAGTCTGGTCGAATTCTTAGCGTACGTACGACATAAAATATTGCTGCAATGAGAGACAATATTGATAAAAGTCCAGGCACCTCCTTAGAAGCCGTGTACAAGAATTTGCAATGTTTCCGCCATATTTGTTTAAAATAATTAAATAAGATTTACATTTGTACCCGTATAAATGAAAAATAACCATATGCGCTGGCGAGAGTGGAGTGAAAAGGTTTTGCAGCTCCATATTGACGACCCCAATATTTGGGGAAAAATCACCATGAGTGACGAAGCTCATTTCGAGTTAACTGGCTTTCTTAATAAAGAAAATATTCGTTATTGGGGTACTGAAAATCCTGAATTGGTATACCAGCGAGCTTTACACCCTTGTAGAAATACTGTATGGCGCTCCATTTGGGCCGGCGACATCATTGGGCCACGTTTTTTGATAAAGTAAGAGGCAATGCCCTCGATCCTCTACTTGAAGGGAAATGGTCGCGGCAACAAGCCAACCACAATTCCAAACAACATTATTCAAGAAATTGGTGAAATAACTCCCGAATTGTGGAAAAATGTTATGCAAAATTTGATTCAAAGAGCACGTGTCTGCACAGTGGCCGGAGGTCCTATATAATATTCCATACATAATTGTTATAGTAAAAAAAATAGTTTTTCATTTTATAGTTAAAATAAAACGCTCTTAGTATGAGGATAGACGATCTGTCTAGAGCCAGGGGTTTTTAATGGTTGTTTTTAATATGTGGGGATCATGACTTATGAGCTCTAAGGAAAAATAACGAATGGGTTGAATCATGTGTTCTTAAATATAAATTTAAAACATGCACAAACATTTTTTCACGAATAAGAGCAGTGCGCTTCTTGTCACTTGCAGGTTCAGCGTATAATTTATTTTTCTCTATCCACAAGAATTAAATAAGCAAGAATTCTATATTTTCTTTTATCATTGAGTAAGTTAGGGTGAGAGAGTTAAGTTATCACCTACCTTACTATGTTTTTGCTTGCTAACACTACAACTAGTTGCTTAACTAACGAGTAGTTTGCATATCATAATTCATACGTAAAGAAACAAGGAAATGGTTGGCAGTTTACTATTCTTCCTTGATGAAGTCTGTTGGTTTTGTGCGTCGCAGTCATCTGAGTGGATTGGATTCGTTGAGAAAATTATCTGTTTCCTCATTAACATGCTCTTGTAGACTCTTTACGTTAGCATTTGCTTTCAAAATGATTTCGTTATGAACGGTATGGATCCTTAAGTCCACGGGACATTTACAATACTCTTGAGGGCTTTGTTCTAGAAACGTTGAATTATTGCAATGTTGCTTTGACTAGTACATCTCAATACTTGGGCGACATAGTTCCACACTGGTTTCAGGACATGGTTATAAAGAAGGATTTCATTATGCGTAGAGAGCACAGACTTCCGGGCTACGAGTATAAGCCACTCTATTTTTCGCCACTTTATATCTAACTCGATTTATACATATTCTAGCGGAGCTTGGCGTCGAGAGTCATACGTAGGTACTTTGCTGTATTTACATGCAGTAATAGCGTACCTAATACCGTTATGGGATAGTATAACACAGATTTGTTTGTGAAGTCGGCATGAATAGATTTGTTTGAATTAAGTTTTATTCGCCATTTCTGCGTTCATTTAGCTATTAGATTTATAGCAGCTTGTAATTTCTATGTCGATTCTGACGTTGTTTTTCCGAACGTTAAAATTGCAGTCTCGTCTGCAAATCTTGCGGTTTTGATATAGAATGTTGTTGGTAGATCTCTGATATAGAGGATAAGAAAAGGAAACTTGCTTGCATCTACACTATTTTCAAGTAGCAATTTTTTAGCTTTAAGCGGAAGTATCGCGATACTAGACAGGATTCCAATAAATGATAGTATTGTTCTGGTGGATATGCTCTTCATTTATCGAGTAATTCTTCATGCCATACCCTACCGAAAGCCAGTGCCACATCCAAGAAAATGACAGCACACATATCCAATGCCTTCTCAATTTCGGCATTATTCTGCGGACTAGTTCTATTGTCGAGTGTTTACTTCGGAATCCAAACTGGTGAGTCGGGATGTGGTTTGTTGATTGTACGATTGATTTTGAAAATTTAAATACCAATCTTTCGAATAGTTTAGAACGCAAGGGAAGTAAAAAGATTGGCCTATATGAGGACTCCTCGTGAGGGTTTAGGGACCATGATCATTTCAGCAACCTTCCACAAGCATGGCAAATATTTGAGATGAATAGATGCATTCATCAAATGTAAAAGTTTAAGAACACATTTGTTCTGACCTACAGTGATTACGTCAAAACCTGAAGCTTTTTTGTCATTAATCAGTGAGCTTGTTTGCCCTTTGATAATAATAGCAAGATCCAACCCTTCTGTGTTTGAATGACTTACCTACGTTCGACTTAACAAAAAATTGAGGCAACAAATTTATTATTATTATTTTGCCCCAAGGGTAATACACGGTCTCCTGTTTAAGTTCAACGTTAATTTAAAATAAAATTCCAACTGTCAGCAGTATTTAAAGTACTTAAAGCTATCAACATACGGATATCCGATGATCAAAATATATCTCACCCCTAGTTCTGAAGAGGCATTCTTCTACGATTGCAAAATCACGTAATAAGTTTTTTGTGGGCTCTTGTCCGGAATTTGGGAAGCAACATTTGTGCAGCACCTCCCTGAAATCGATGATTTAGAATCCAAGACTCTTCCTTCTTTCCAAGATTCGTGCAAACATTGATAGTGTAATTCCATGGTAACTCACGTTACAATTTGCTTCAAAACTAGAAATCTCTACCCAACTGCTTTAGTACTCGTAAGTCTTAAAATAATTATTTTTTTAAATTCAAAACAAAAATTACTCACGTTACATGAACTCTCGATAAGTCAGTTCATGAGTTCGAAACGGGGTTGCATAGACATACGTATGTGAGAGTTCGTACTCAAAATGATCATATTTTAAAACAATAATACAATTTTACTGATTCACCATGGAAACAAAATATTACTCTTGCAAAATCATGTGAACATTTAATGGAATTACCCGATATGATAAACGGTCAGCTGTTGAACATATTTTAATAGACTGCAATTCAATGTTCGAAATGTCAATACCATTACCGAAACTTTAGGTTTTAGTCATTTAGCTATGAATGGCACTTACATCGCAAAAACCGAAAGATTTTTGTATTCTTGGCTAAGAATGCTGCGAAATGTCTAGGCTTTAAAAAAAAAAATTCTTTAGTCCTTCCAATTTGGCTGGTATAAGGCATACCTACAATCGTCCAATCATTCATCCAAGACCATGCTACACTTATTGGATATTATCCAAAACCGTGAATTTAAGGTTAAAAGAGAAAGAAAGATCGCATCTTTCACAATCAGTGCTCCAGTAATATATTTATAGTAACTTGCAACAAGACTCCTTCAACAACTTCAGTCATTGCATTCACCTACCGTCTTTTGAGAGTATTCAATGATCAGAAGAGCAAACAGCAATGATTTTTCGCCATTAAAAATGGCACTGAGTTTGGAAAAATTCTAAATGAACATTAGGTTCGGATTCGGATGATGGACATTAGAAGCTCAAGCTAAGGAGGTACGCAAGCCTTAAGCCACGTCAACTCCTAACTTAACAACTGATCTTTAAAATTTTGCAAACCCTGAAAAATGTTAGGGATGTGAAGACCAAATTTCTAACTTTTGATAAGTTTTTTTTTTGTTTTATACAAGTATTTACACAGACATATATGTTAGGAGACTCCCCGCCGTAGGATATTTTTGCCTTTAATGGTTGAGGGTGGTCGCGGTTCTAAAAAGTTTGAAAAACTCATAGTTGGTAACATAGGGAAATAATAATGATAGACCCCTAAAAGTATATGCGAGGTGGATTGAAAAATTCGTAGTCTATGAAGGAAAATGAAAGCCTATTTTTCTGAAAATATTTTTATTTTTCTACATAGTCTCCCATAAGCTCAATATACTTTTTCCATCTGATTGATAGACCTTCTACTCCACTTTTAAAAAATGATTGCTCAAGACCTTCGAAACACTCATTTACCGTCACTTGAACCTCTTCAGTTGTTGAAAATTTTTTTTTTTAGGTTAGGAAACAGATGAAAGTTAGACGAAGCCCAATCAGGCTAATAGGGTAGGTGGGGCATCAAAAGTTATGTCGATCTAGCCACTTCCGTACACATTTTCGCCTGTATATATCCTTCCGTCTATATGCCACCCGTTTTTGAGAAAGGAAAATTAAGTTACATATATGAGCTTTTTAAAATACTACGCAGTAAACAGTTTTGATATCTGCATACAAACACGCCCACTTTTTAAAATATGCTCTTTAGGTCCTTAAATTCTAAGCTCGAAGGGTGAAATTTCATATACAGTGCCTAGAAAAAGTATAACCGCACCCTAGAAAAGGCCTTTTACAGGAAACTCAAAACGGATATAGTACCCTAATTATTTTATTATTTCACGGCATCCAATTTTGGAAATTTGAGCAATAAAAAAATTATTTTTTAGTTTGCAGAAGTATAGCCGCATCGTATAAATTCTGCAATTTCTCCTCAGTTTTATTCAGTTTTCATTTTTAATTTAACGGAGGTAGAAAAGGGAAAAATTCTGGCTTTCCTCGAAGCTGGACTGAATTTACGGATCTGACCGTGTCATTAGAAATTTTTTACAAAATCCGGTGTCTTATTAAAAAACAATCCGACCAGAACGGAATGTCCGCAGAAATTTACAAGATGCAATCAAAGGGGGATAATAATCACTTCGTCCAATTCGGTGCGTTTTCTTACAGAAATTCGGAATGAGTTCGAGATATATGCATATTATTTTTCGGTTTCGACGGTTTCGCGTACAATAAAGCACAACAAAATAATCGCCCAAAAGCAAAATGGTACCTGCTCCATATTTAACAGCGGCCCATAAGAAAAATAAAGTGGATCGTGATTGACCGTAAGTAACACTGCGTTAATTTTTTTTTTTTTTCTGGCTATGTGAACTTTCTTAATCTAATAAAATATTTTTGTTTCAGACTATTTTTAGCGACGAAAAGAAGTTTAACCTTGATGGATTAGGCGGCTTTAATGGGTATTGGCATGACTTGCGGAAGGAATTTCTCTTGAAGTTGAATTTCGGCAGTGGAAGTTGTATGGCGTGGGGGGCTTTTTGCGGACGTTTCACTTGTTTTACCTCTACGAAAATGTGCTGTCTACATCTAGTTGCTCCAAGAGAACTTAGTACCTTATTTAAGGCAATATCGCCGATTTTGCACGTCTTTCAGCAAGATAATGCAGCAATTCATGTCAGTCGTCAAAGTGTGGAATAGTTTCAGGCCCAAAACATCACCTGATTGTAATTCAATCGAAAATCGTTGGGGAATCCTTACTCGTAGAATTTATGGAAATAATCTTTAATTCACGAATCTTACCGAGCTCTGAGAAGCGATAATTGATTCATGGAACTCCTTAGATGATCCAATATTAAAGAAATTAGTTGATAGTGTGCTGAGCAGAATTTTTAGCATAATTGAAAAAGGAGTAATAAAATTCCATATTAAGTTCTGTGCAAATAATTAGACAAGTTCAAAAAATAAAGAAAATTGTAATGTGGCTATACTTCTGCAAACTAAAAAAAAAACAGTTTTTTATTACTCAAATTATTACCTGAAACAAAAGGAATGTGTATTCGATTATACTTTTGCAAGGCTCTGTATGAATAAGTTTTTTTGGAATCGGATGCTTTCAAAGCAAACACAAAATCACTTTTCAAAAAATGTCCATTATTCGACATTTTTACTGGTGTCTGAACAAAATCGATTAATTACAATTTATATGAGTTAACTATCTCTAAAACCCGTGCGTTTTCTTTAAAACGAAGAAATTCACTTTCCTTACGGAAATTTTCTAACAATAGTTTATCTGGTAAAATCTCTCAAAGCCTAGCAATATCCTCTGAATAGAAGAATGTCACTGAATATGAATTAAAATGTTCACAACGCCACGCCAACTTTGGATTAGATAATGATGGATAGGGTATCATACGATCAGTACCAGACGAATTGTAACTTTTATGTATGTTTTCATTTTTACCTTTGCTCAGAGTTACATATATTTATACCCTATCCCAAAGAAGAGGAACGTTCAGCCCGCGGGCCAACCTCGAACCGCAAAGATCAAGAATAAATTAATTTATTAATAATTTGTTGCTTCCTAGTTATTCGGAGAATAATTCGTATCCGTCTCTCTGTCTGCCATAAATAATAAAAGTAGCCAAATAAAATTTGACACATGCCTTAGTCTATTTACTCACATGAATACAATTTTAGCAACCGACAAATTTTATTTGGGAGGGCTTAGGAACAAGTTGAACTTGGCACATTCTTATATTTCACTCATTTTCGTGGATGAGTTGTTACAGGATTTTTGTACTGAAGAACTTGGCCCGTTTTAAAGGTAATATTTTTGGGGAGATATCAAAAATTTTTGCAAAGATTAGGCATGTAATTCAATAATTTTGTGACAAAAATAAACCATGGTTAGGTAAGACTTCAGCTCTTGAACCTATCTTTATTACAAAAAAGGTTTTTTTTTTAATAATAACTTGAACTATAATGTCCAATTGAAAAAAAAAATATACGGTTGGAATATGCTTATCAAGATCTTAAAAACGATAGGTCGTATGGTGGGATTCCGTAATGATTAACATATGGCCCGCCCGTTTTTTAGGAAAAGTACGAATTTCATATCTTGTTTCTTTGTTTACACCCACGATACTACCTCGGTATCAAATTTTTAGGATTCTATGTCGACTGGATATATCCTGTTCACATACCCTCTTCCGCCATTTTTTTTGGAAACGATATTTGAAAGTTGATTTTACAAATTTTACCCAAGCACTATGCAGCTCTGTAGCAATTTGCAAGATTCTACTTTGACTAGAAGTACCCTACAACCATGTCTCGCCCATTTTTTGAAGGCCATGGTGAAAAGTCCAACATTATTATTTTTACTTGCACCTATAAGGGAAAGTATTGGTTTCCTGACAATTTTCGATCTCGAAAATTTTTTCAAACTTGACATTACTATGATAGACAAACACAATAAAGTTGATCCTCAATTCAGTCTGTCTTTCCGTCTGTACGCACGACTGTAGCCTAAACGTACACTGCCGTGCATATTGACACGAAATAAATATCTATCTACATAGAACAATTTTGCTCTAAAAAACTGCAACATTGCAATCTGCTCCAAGGGTGTCCATTCTTCGTTTCCATCATTAAACATAATTACACCTCACCTAAACAAACTATTTTATATATCATATGTATGTAGCTCTTGAATATTTAACTGTGAATACTAATTTTTTGAATATCCAAACAGACACCACAAGATACCATGGTGATGGTGTGCGAGCTATTGACTGATGACATGGATGGTGGTCTAGCAAGGATACCTTATTGGATGTTCAAGATATGTTACACATTTTTAGCACAAATGGAGTGTTCGCAGGAGCAGTGTTTCGCTAATGGTCAATTGGTCCTGTGAGTACCTACGTATATATATTGCAGAGCTTTAAGAAATTACCAGAATACACATACGCCTACCGCAGCTGTATAGGTAATCAAAATAGAGATATGTAATGCTTTGAGTGGTGATTAGTGTCGGCACGAGTAACCTCAAAGCGAGGTGGTAGTCTGCGGTGTATGCGTGCATGTGGCTTCGACTTGAATCTAATTAAACCGTTCCTTGTTTCTGATAATTTTAAGACTAATAAAGGCAAACCTTACTTTAAACACGACAACAATGTCTTTACAGGCCATGGGGCGATCTGGAGGAAGTGACGCCAATGGATAGACTACCACGAATATTATCGGCTACATTATTACAGGATACCATCATCACATCATGCAAGGCAAAGTTTGATAAGCCCTACTATAAAGAGGTAAATAAATATTGAATTTTATTTTGAGAGTTAGTTGTGCAGACAAGACAAATTGATGATATCATTGGGTTGAAATGATATGGGTATGATAAGATGTGTACAACAGGACAAAACTTAAAGTAGTCTACTTAAAAGTATGTTCAAATAGATTCTAAAGCTCTTGAAAAGCGTTGAATTGGTTATTTTATTCAGTAATTGAATAGTAGTACATACCTAGGGTGGTAAAAGAGGGTGTAAAAATATATTCTTATTCCAAGTTTGAACACTAATAAATTTTACATTTAGTTGTATCAAGTATACCATTCATAGTACATTATTTTTGTTGAAATTTTTTTTAAAAAATATCGGGTTTTCTACGAAAATGTTGAGTATGTATGGTGTTTAATCGTACGTATTAGAGTGTGTTATTTACTTGAATGGAAAAACTGATTCACGTGATTATTTCTGAGAATTTACGAGCGGTTAATGTTTATACATGTGGTTTAGCCATGAAACCATCAGGAAATAAGAAATATTTAATTTTATTGTTCAGCACATGAAAGATTTACATTCGCTGAGCTTGAAGCGATAGAATCCGACTGTTTCCGCGAGGTAGATGTCGGTGCAGGAATATGCAACCAAAAAAAAAAAAAAACAATTTGGACTGCATCCACTAAATATATTTTGAAAAGTAAAAAGGAGTTCGCGGATGAAATTGATGCTAACATTCCGAATTATTAAGATAAACCAACTGATGTATTTTACATATCTTTCCAAACGACCCAATTGAGCACATTTCACTCCGTACAAATTTATATGCTATACAGGAAGCTGGCGGTACTAGCAGCTTTATTCCAACTACCAATGATGAAATAAACCTTCTAATGGGACAAAGAAACTTCCCAGCTATTGTGATTATTAGTCTTCTATGTATGTCGGAGATTAGGGATATTTTTCTAAGTTCACTTATATCGAGAGATCGATTTGCTTGACATCTTGGACATCCAGTCAGTTGATGAGTCAATGATAAGGTTCAAATAACGTAACAGTTTTCTGCAATATAAGCTTATGAAGCCGATAAAACGCGGGTATGAAACATAGATTCAAACTGACGCAAGAGGATATGTCTCTCAGTTCTTAATATATATGAGGAATACAAATACAAGTTCTGAAGAAAATCTCGGCTCGCGAGTGGTAAGAGACCTTACAAGAATTTTAGTTGGCAAAGGACATAACATCTGGTTCCATAATTTGTTCAACTCTGTGCAGCTGCAAAACGATTTACAAGCAAATGATATTATTCCAGTAGAACTTTTAGGAAAGGGAGACAAAATATACTTATACATCTACTTAAAGATAAACAGTTACAACACTGACAATCTGATTGGAGAGTAAGTAAGGATGGTCTAGCTTTTATGAAGTGGAAGGACAAAAAATCTGTTCTCTTTTTGAGCAATTTCCATGACCCATCAACTTCAGGGACGGCAGTGCCCGAAGAAAATAATGATTCCAGAAAAGAAATAGCTTGCCAATGCTTGCAAGCCACTACAATAAAAACATGGGTTATGTTCACAAGGCAGACATGCTGAAATCTATTTATGAAATAGATAGCAAATCGATGAAATGTCACCATCGGATCATGTGGTACTTATTGGATATATCTCTTTTGAAAGAGACTGATTCAAATTCACTCTCTCTCAAGTCATATCGCTTGTCTTTTTGCTGTGGTCTTATTGGAAGCAAGCCAGTGAAAGCAGAAAGATTTGGAAAATGTAAAAGAACATTTTTTTATTTCAAAAAAGTACTTTAAAAGACTGCGCCCAATCCAAATTTAGTATAAAAATATAAATAATTAAACAAAACGACAACTTAGAGAACAAAGGGATAAACAACAAATCCAAAATTCACCTGAGTTGCAGCAGCTAATCTTTCATATAACATAGCACAAATTTTGTGTCATTTTCAATTTGTTTATTGTATTTAAAAATTACTAAGTACAAGTAATTTTTCAAGTTGTTTCTTCTAAGAATATTTACTGGGTACTGCAATACTTCCCAGTACATTTTCAAGTACTTCCCAACTACAAGTCCATGAGTGGTCTATGGTGTGACAGACAACACCAACAGTCCAACACCATATATTTCTGATTCTTATGCAGGAACGGAATGGAATGGACAAATATCTTATACTTAAGACACTCTCTTAAAATAAAATAAAACACGAGTATACCTAGTTTCACTGTAAGCACCCATAGGTAGCTAAGGATAAAATACTGGGTTAAATGAAATCTTACCAAATTAAAAATGGTGACCTAGGTTAAAAGTTGATTGGCGATTCAAAAACTTAAAAAGGACTTACAAGGTACTTGAGAAGTACTTGAAAAGTGGTACTGGACAATATTGCACTACCCAGTAAATGTATTTAGAAGAAAGTACTTGTACTTGGTGATTTTCAAATACCAAGTACATAGTACTTATGTTTTCGAAGAATAATTGCAAGTACAAGGTACTTACACAGTTCTGCAGTACAAATGTATCATACTTCAATACTTTACAACTCTGTATATGTATATCTACGAAGTATCTACAATTACATGTAAGTTTCTTCCTTAACCGACATGATAAATCATATTACAGAAAATATATTTCTAATAATTTTTATTTCATAACTTTTGGCCTTACGCAAATTGTAATTTGTAATTAACTTTTCATTACATCCCCCCTTCCAAACAAAGTAGCAATTAAAATTAATTGTATAATTAAGTGTTCACTAAACTTATTCCTTTTTCCTGCTATGTTATAAAAAGTACAATTCAGTACCGACAGAAAAGCACCTATTCTCCGTGCATACTGAGCATTACTCACACGCAAACCCAACTACTTGCTAAATTTGTTAAATATGTTTTTAAAAACAATTTAATTAGGTGCGTTTGATCAAAAAGCTGATTTGAAACGAAAAATGCAATACTTATGTAATTAACACATTGAGATGAAATATCATTTTTTTTACTTTTGCAGTAGGTACTCCTGCTTACTAGTCCAGACTCATCTATCAGTGAGAAAATTAACAAGAATATTTTTATAGGTAGTATTTAGGTACATTAGGTTGGTCCATATTTGTATGAAATGATTAATTTTTCGAATTTCTCATTCCTTAATTAAAAAATAATTCCCTAAAACTTCACCGAAATCGAAAAATATTTAAAGGTCAATCAAGGAGTTTTAAGTTTACGAATACTGAACTAAAAACTAAAATTGCAATGGGGCCATACCCGCAAAGTTCTACGAGTTAAGGTTCAATTTTAGCCAGACTATACACAAAATGTGTTTCTCTAATTGTGACTGTGAGTACTCGTATGCGTTGCCTTTTCGTTCATCTTTCAAATAAATGTCGAAAAATGCACCGAATTGAATGATCCTTTTCTGTTCCAAAATAAATACAAAGTGTTTCTAAACCAACAATTTTATACTGAATACATAATCAGAATTCTCCAATCACATGCCGTTTTTGAGTTGTAACGAGATTTTATCCCCCAGTTCTTGCCTTTTTAGTCATTTTGTCAGCGACATTTTTGAATACGATTCTGATGCAGAATTTTGTGGTGATACATAAACACTAGTGATCAAGTAAATAGCTTCACCAAATTATTTTAGCTATTTCAGACCTTAGGTCTTAAGTTAGTAAAATTCAATTTTTTCACACAGCGGCTATGCCTTCGCATCTTCTTTGATTCTTACAGTTGTTTTACGCGAATTAGAGGCTAAAAAATGGTATTGTTTGCATCCTTCCATGTTTTTCCTTAGCTGTCTGGATGCTTGAGATAATTATTTCACAGCATTTGTAGCTTTGTAAAGTCTATGAATCTTTGAAGTCAAAGAGTAAGAATGCAGAATTTCGTTCAATTACTTAAAGAGCCTGATAGTGGTGGTAATAACCATTATTAAAACAAAAACAAGAAACAAATTCTAACATTAGTTCAGTTTCTATTTATTTGAGACCAATAGGCAATGGAGCAACATACAGAACTTATTTTTAGCACACTATTTTAAACCAAAATATGGTCTTCCAAATGAAAAAAAAAAAAAAAAAATAAGAGGACGTAACAACGTAAGGAAAAAATCCTGAAATAGCTAAAATAATTTGGGTAATCTATTTACTTGATCGGAAGTGTATGTAATCAAAATTACTACAGCATATAGTATTTTAGTTACACAATTTTTTATGAACATTCTTTTTATTTTTATTTTTGGCATTTCATCTTCGGTCCTTGTAAAACACATTTCATACCTCATGTAACTTGGAGTGTTTTTCAGAAGTGCAGTTTTATGCTAAATCCATACATGAAAATCAAATTTGTTTATCATCTAAATTATTTTATGAATTGATTTAAGATAAGCCATGTGTAAAATGCATGGACTTTGAAAGATGCATGTTCATAAAAAAACGCTGTACTAAAAAACTATAAGTGGTGGGAAAGAACACCAAGGGAATGCTCTTATTGTGCGACCTCTAAATGTTAATCGAATGAGTGAAATTTTCGAAGGAATATTTTCTTGTGGATTGTAATAAAATGGGAGAATGAGACCTAAACATATCGACACTTTCCAAAATGTACCTCAGTTCAGCGTACATATAAATTTGGATATTCACATAGAAAAATAATAACAATAGATCGTTAAAAGTATTTATAAACACGAGCATGTTAGCAGTATCAAAAGTTAGGTCTGCCCGACCTTTCTTCTATATGTTATCAGTGTTTGCGGCCACAAACACGCCCTCTTTGAAAGAAAAAAAGTCTTTCTCTACAATTTACACGTGCACAGTATAATGCAACGCAATAAGACTTAACTCCTTTCCTCTTGATTACAGATAAAAATATTCTAAAGTGTATTTTTTTGGATACATGTGTTATTTTACCACATGAAAATCGTGGTAATGGCCATGGTATTGGCTTTATTGGAAAGATAATTTTATGCCATTAGTGTTTAAATATGATGTCAGGCATATGGGCGAAGCGGCTGGCTCAAATACAGCGAAATCTTGAAGTCAAATTTTTGACCACTTTTTCGAGCAGCTGGGGCCGTATATCGTCAATAATACGGCTATTATTGGCTTCCAAGTCGTCCATCGTCTCTTCACATATCCCTACAGAAAATAATCGAAAGATGTTAAATCGCACAATCTTAGAGACCAATTGACAGGTCCATCACGCGAAATTATGCGCTCATTGAATGTTACCTTCAATAAATTGATTGTGGCGCTCGCTGTGTAATATGTTGCGCCGTCTTGTTGAAACTGTAGCCGGTCCACATTAATGCCATTCAATTCGGGAACGAAAAAGTCAGTAATCATGGATCTATAGCGCTCTCCATTCACTGTAAAGTTCTGGCCGGCATCACTTTTCAAGATATATTGACCAATGATTCCACCAGCCAATAAAGCAGTGACTTTTTGTGGATATCCGAGTAACAACGTCTCAATAATGGCTTGTGGATTTTCTTCACTCCAAATGAGGCAATTTTGCTTGTTGACGTAACCATTCAACCAAAATTGAGCCTCATTGCTGATCAAAATTTTGTGGTGAAAATGAGGATCAAGAGCAATATCGTTTTCGGCCCATTCACCGAACCTACGTCTTATACGATGATCAAGCGGCTTCAATTCTTGCACGAGCTGGATCTTGTAAGCTCGTAAACCAAGATCTTTCCACAAAATCTTCCATAAAGTGGATGGACACAGCTCCAATTGCTGTCCACGGTGGTGAATAGATTCATTCGGGTCCTCATCAATACTACGCTCCACAGCAGCAACAGCTTCTTCCGTGTGCACTATTCGACGTCTCTGCGAATGCGTATTACCAATTTGACTATTCTTGGTCCGAAAACAATCCATGGTTATTCGAATTACTTGCTCAGATGGAGAATTATGTCGACTGTAAAATGGTTACTCGAACTGAACCACGATTTTCGAAATAAATTTGCACAATTTGCAAGCGTTGTTCTCGCATAAGTCTATTCTTGGTGAAATTGTAAACCAAACTGATCAGAAATCAGCTATCAGTTATCAAATTGGCTACCGCTGTAAAAAGTATTACCAATTCGAAAAAAACCTCTAAAAAAACATCCAATGTTTTTACAGTTGATTTTCTGGGAATTGAAACTCCTGTTAACTTTGAAAGACGCCGTTACGTATGCTGCTTGTTTATGGTTTTTTAAACAAACAACGCAGTGCACATGTGAAAGAATCGGTCGGGGTTTACGCATTTCGTGTGATTTATAAACTGAAGAAAAATAAGGGGTATTTTCGGCACATTATGCTCTTTTATTTTCAAAATGGAAAAAACTCTGCGCAAACACATACTCGTAAGAAAATTTACACTGCGCACAAGGATAACTCTGTCAGCACCTGGACTGTTGGTGAGTGGTTCCGACGTTTTCGTCGTTGTGATTTCACATGCTCTGATATGCCCCATTCTGGACGACCGGTTGAGATTTATGCGGACCAAATTAAAGCTCCAATCAATAATAATTCACGCTACACAACCAGGCACATAGCAGAAACATTGCATATATCAAAATTAAGCATGAAATATCATTTTTAAGTGAACAAAATTGATTGGATCGTGTCTCCATCAGCGATTCCCTGCAAAAAAGTAACGAAAGTAAACCATTCCTAAAACGGACGATTACGAGCGATGAAAAGTGGATTCAACAACGTGGAACGGAAAAGATCACGGACCAAAAGAGGTGAGCCACTTCTAGACATTCCTAAAGATTGTCTTTACCCGAAGGAGGTTATGCTCTGTATTTTGTGGGACTGGAAAGGAATTGTGTACCAAGAACTTCTTCCGCATAACCAAACCATTAATTCCGATTAGTACTGCTCTCAATTGGACAGACGCTGGCTGCAATCAACCAAAAATGCCCGGAACTGATTAATCGGAGGGGTGTCCTGTTTTATCAAGACAATGCTAGACCACATGCCTCTTTGCAAATCCTGCAAAAGTTGGTGCAGTTTGGATGGGATGTCTTAGCCCACCCGCCGTATACACCTGATCGTGCACATTCCGATTACTATTTATTTCGGGCTCTACAGAACTCACTTAATGGAAAAAAAATCCACTTGAACAATTCTTTGCACAGAAAATTCAAACGTTTTATGAGAGAGGCATTATGAAATGGTCCGAAAGGTGGCAGAAAGTTGTAGAAAATAATGGCGTATGTATAATTGATTAAAGTTTTTTCTAACAATAAATATTATTTATAGCAACTAAATAAAACAGAGAGAACTTGTTAGCCAACCTATAATACATCATCGAAAGCAAAAACTATGCACAACTTTTTCAAAAATTGTATTTCTTTAGTTTGTAGGTCTACTTAACGTTTTACCAAATTGAAAAAGAATATTATTTTTGCAATAAGCGTTTTTTTTATAGCAAGCAATTTGTTGCACCACATTGAGCAATTTTTTATACATAGCGCACGACTGGGTCGCATTTGCACCTACCCGTATATGTTCTTTATCTGCAAAAACTAAGGTTTGAAATTTAAGCAAAATCGTTACAATAATTTTTTTTTTCTCAAAAAAATTCGAGAAAAAAACAGACAATTTTTCAAAACTTGGTATGGAATGGCCTTGCATATGAAAAATATTTCTTGAATATCGATTTTGAATGAAATCGCCCAAGTCATATTTGACAACGAACCGATTTTCAAAAACCGGCTACCAAGTAAAATACCGTTATTAGCAAAAATTTGTAAGCCATCTATTGGCATATGTTCACAATAACTTACATATTAAATTTGAACAAAATAGTCAGAGTCGATTTCGAAAAAATGTTTTTTTTTATAAAAATCGGCCGTTACTAAAGCACCGTTCATGTTGGAATTATAATGAAAATTCTAATTGCGCCTCAAATTGCAACCCTACGGATTTCAGATATGAAGTTCGAAGAAAATCCGTTCAACCGTTTAAGCTGCAGTCAGTTACACATACAGAGAGACATACAGACACAATTCATAAACCCATTCGTTTGACATTCTCTGTTACAGTAATGTCAAATTTGATCGAAATCTCGAGATCAAGCATTTTTAGGAAACCAAGACTTATCGGTCGGGTGGCACTTCCTTGCTCCAAATGTGTTGTTGATTTGTAAATTGTTCACATTTCAAATTTACGCGAAATCGATAAAAAGTGATCAAATTGATTTTTCAAAAAATGGGTTAAGAGGTTGAAAAACTTTTGTGATCGTATGTCAAAAATGCCATGTGCAAAAATTAGTTAGATGTCAATTTTTAATCAAATCGTTCGAGCCATTTTGCAAATCTACTAATAAGTAAAGTACCGTTTTTATAAAGAAAAATTAAGTATGCAGTATTATTGCAAACACCCGCCTTAACTCAGATGTAAATTTGTATCTAAATTGTTAGAGTCGTTTTCGAGAAAATAGCAACTTTTCAAATTTGGCCTTACGTAAAGTACCGTTAATTTTAAGGCTAGAACGAAAATCAAATTTCGCCTCTGCCCATTATCCCACGTTGGAGTTATAATGAAAATTCCGATTTCGCCTCGAATTGCAACTCTACGGATTTCAGATATGAAGTTTGAAGAAAGTCTGTCTGAGATCGAAAATTTTAACGAATACAATACGTGCTCTATAGGAGGAGGTAAAAAGGATATGAATAATGGTTACTTTCACTGCTAATTCTCCTATTTACATTACAACTCTGATGTTGTAGAAAGGTTCGGTATAAGTCCTTTAAGCGTAGTACTTCAGCTTAACTACATAGTAATTGCAATTGAAACACTTAGAAAATGAAGGGCGTAAGTGACATTTTCAAACACTTGCGTAATCAGCATTTAACACATTCTTTCACTAAGTTTATTGAAAAAGTGGTTGCATACAACACCTTCATCTTTTATTAAATAATAATCTAGAGGCGATAGAGAAGTCCCGATAAGACAGAAATGTAAGTTTTCATATTGGACATGCATCTGTAGAAAAAAAGCAAATTTCAAAAAAAATATCACTTAAGGACCTAAGTGATATTTCTCCAAGCGCTTCAATTATTTGTTATATTTTCCCCAATAAAAATGGCTGAAATAGCTATTTTGAAATAACAATAATATCTATTTTTCATAACAGATTCTCATATTTTTGTTTCACATGAATAGCAGTAATGGCTATTTTTAGTAGCCAATTTGGTATTATTTAACTTTCCATTGTTTTTAAAATCAATGCTTCATTAGCACCTCCATGTGAGGTCGAAAGCCGTCCTGTATATAAGTCGAAGAGATGTTCATAGTTTTTTTTTTTTTTTTTTGCAGCATCTAAGTACTGTTTGATTCGCTCCGAATTTTATTTTAAAATTTAGTAAAATCTAAGCTAATAATTTTTTTAAAATATGGAATTAAAATATGATAAAAGTTTAATAAATGAAAATTCAATGTGAATCAAACAGTACTTGGGTGGCGCGAGAAAAAAAAACTATGCACATGTCTTCGACTCATACACCAGACAGCCTTCGGCCTCATATGCAGGTGCTCAGGGCACCGCTACGCGGCGTGTAGTTCAGTAAACGCTTCTAACTACTTTAAAGAATTCATCAAGGAAGTCTTTAGCATTTGCCCTTATTTTACTTCGGATTAGTGAAGTCGTTTGGCCTTATTTCACTTTCACAAAGCAAAATAAGGCCAAATTTTTGCATTTGGCCTTATTTCACTTGGCCTTATTTCACGGCACCAATTAAAAGCTAAAACAGCTATGAGGGATACTTTCTTCTACTACATTGCTGGCTAGTCATTCATTTTCTAAAAATTCTTACGATATGTTTGTAATATAATAAAAAGCAAGTACGGTTATAATACATCACTATTCCTATTTCAGCTATTTTTATAGCACACACTTGGAAGAAAAAATAGACAATAGTGTTACAAATTTATTCAGTGCAGTTATAGTGTATCTAATAGCGTCTCTCCTTTCTCTCGTGACCTACACAAAATTAAAGGATACGTATGCCTTAAGTTGTTCGTTAGCAGTACTATCACCTTACTTAAGACTCATTTCCGTTCGCAATGGGCCAGAATTCTTCATTATCTTTTCTGCTACAATAAAATCAGACGAAACAAACGTATCGTAAATTGCAACCAAAGTTCACGGATTCTAATGAGAATAAATAAGAATTAATAGCTTTGAAAAAGCAATATACGTATTGTTCTTTTTTTTTTAAGAAAACGCCCCAAAATAGTGGGCGGAAGAAATGTAGAGAAAGTCAACGCCTACATATCGTACCCAGACAATATATGTATTTCTAGCAGAAATTTTGAGAAAAACAAATTTTTTTTTGAAAAGTGCGCGCGTCTGTGGGAGGATTTTAAAAATGTTAACACTTTTACTGTTTCGAATTCTAGAAAGCTTGCAAAATGTGCTAGCATACGGACGGTCGAATATGGCTAGAGCGACATAACTTTTGATGCTAATCACAAATATATGTATGTTTGTATATACTATTTGTATCGTTATTATTTCTCTAAGTTACAAACTGTGTATCAAACTTAATACACCCTGGATAAGGTATAAACATACATTTATAAGCCGGCTAGTGCACTTTTCTTATATCCCCTTAAAAAGGTTTTTTTTTTATTTTTTAACACACATTTAGAACTCCCCAATAGATCACTTCCTATATGTAGAACTTTAGGCAACTTTAGAATATGCATAAGTGTCGCCATCCATATACGAACTTAAAAGGCCATTCAGCGCATCCGCACCAAATTTGATATGAATATTCTTCGACACAATAAGAAAAATGTGGCGGAGATATTCCATTGAAAAGAGCTGTTCATGCTTATAACAAATATATATACGGATACTTGTGTACAGAATTAAGTAAGCCTTACTCAAACTGCTGCTTGTTTATTTTATGAAAGAACTTTAAATGAAATTATTTCGCAACATTCGAGACCTCTTCATTGCAATATACACAACACACATTTACACAACACTCCTTTATTTCGTTGTAGTGCACCTGCCCTCTTGAAAGTCCCACGGGTTCAGCGAGTACCGATTTTATGATTAATTACACTCTCGGTGATCCAAAGGAGCTACTGGCTAAGTGTGAAGATTTCGATACAATTATGCTTGTTCTTCAAGATGTAAGTAAATTAACTCCGAAAATATACACACTATTTCAATTCTTTTGGCATCCATCTTTTAGGCTCAAGGTAAGCCATTAGCTGAGGACGACTTCAAAGGTCCACACTTCATTTCCGAGAAGCAGTTAAAAAAAGCTCAAAAAATTGAAGATCAAGTCCATGAGGAACGCCAGAAAGAATGTGATAAATCTGAACAAAACGCCAAAAATCTTCTGCAGGATGAGGCTTTCCAAATGCTCCGTGAAGTTGGTCCTCCTTGGACGTGGTTACATCAGTTCACCACCAATGACTGCAACACTGCCAGCTACAACTTCATCCATCAGGAATCAATTCCATCCGATGTCACCCCAGATGCCACATCTGTCGAGAGTTTCGATTTGATCAAAGAAGAACCAAATCCGGAAAAAGAGCCAAGTTCGACGTCATCATGTTACCAGTTAGAAGTTGAAATGGAAGATAAGAAGTACAGTCTTGAAACTCTCAAATCTTTTATTGAGGATGCAACAAAGCAAAAGAAATGTGACCTCGAACAAACATCCAGTATAATTTCCTTTTTAAAATCGGAAGAGGTATGTGTTCTGGAACGTGCAGGAGAATGTTTCATACCTCCGTTGGACTTAAAAGAAATAGTCAGCGCTCTTGAGCGGGCAGAGGCTCATGGCAGAAAATTCGCCGACGTGGATCAGCTAATGGAGCACCTAAAAGTGTATCTTATGGGAAATATGGATGACTTTCCGTTCATCACACCAAGAGCTGATGAGGAGCAATCCAACTTACTGACTCCTATCGATGACTTCGAAATGCCAAATCGAGTTGGAGGACCAATTGAAGTTCCACCAGAATGGGCAGAAACAATCCCGAAACAGGTTGTCGTTCCACCAAGTACCCGTACAGAAAATATACCAGTACCAACCAAAGCAAAAGAGGAAAAACCCATAAAAGATGAAATTACTGCAATCTTCGAAAGCACTGTCGGTGTGCCTCAAGAGCAAGCGGCCAAGATGCCAAAATTTTGCTTTGACAAAAAAGACTCAGACGAATTGATTCTTGGGTTGGTGCCTTTGAACGACCCCATAGAAGAAGTAGAAGAAGAGGAGACAGGATCAGAAATTGTGGACTCTGGCGATCAGCCTTCTGGTATAGGTTATCGACAGGATATTGAGTCTGTGGTACCATCAGAAGATGAACCACGTCAACTAAAAGATCCAGGTGACATGAACTACTACTGCTGTGTAAGTGTAAATTTTATTTTTAAGAATACAAGCTCTCACTTAAGGCTTTTTAGGAAAATGCTCCAACACTGAAACCGGAACCTTATGTGCACCCACCCCAGCAGTTTCATTGTTCGTTAGGGCCTATACCCGGAATCGGAGCGGCTGTCTCACAGAAAACTATTGATGATTTCTTGGCGTTCCTGCGTGTCCGCTCACGTAGCCAGAGGGGATTGATCAACCCGAGAAACTTCAAGGAGGAGAGATGTCCCTACATGGTGGACAAAGCATTGTAATAAACCAAAATGGTCCGATGCCGGGCGCCCGTTGTCAGTACCAGTCCGTCCAAATTATAGATCATTATAATGACTTTTAACATTAAATTGTAATTTGTCTATTTTTTTTTTTTTATAATTATAAAATAAATGCAAGCATTATATGGGCTCAACTTAAGTGCCATCTGTCAGAATGAACGTCCAACCAACATATACATAGTATGTTATGTACAGGTGTAGATGTGGTGGAAATCTCTCAGCTATGTACCACAAGATTCTCCGGTTGCGATTTTTAAGAGTCTAAAATAGCTATTTTTAACTACATACTCCATTCCCTTGAATGTGAAAGGCCACAGTTAATATAAAATATTTTAAAATAGCACATAAATGCAAAACTAACAACATATTATTGTTTAATTAAATTTCACATTTAATTTCTCTGCTCTTAGCATTATCCTTTGAATTTCACTCTGTTCTTTCGCTTTTCATAATCATCATTCGCACCCAACAATACGATATTCTGCAATGGTTGGTGGTCTATTTATGTTGTTTGGCAAACAACATACAGCTTCTGGTCAAAATCCACTTAAAACGAGACTGTCGACAAATGCAGGAGGATACTTAAATATCCCCGTTGCTCAGGTTCGTAATCACAATACAGGAATAGATTGCAGTTCAGATACTAAAAGATTGCATCTTTCCCTATCCCACGATGAAAGTCCATCTCCGACGCAATGAATCTGACAAATAAAAACACCAACATCCTTATATATCTGGCCGCTGACGTCTTTCCTCTCCGTGAACTGCCAGCTAAATACAGGGAATAAAAAATCAGACAGGAAAAGGATTCTTAATAAGCAGTTGACTACTACGGGGGCGGTATACGGGCCTCTGCTTGCACGAGGTAAATTGTAGTTATTGTTGTATTTTTATACCCTATCCAGGGTATATTAAGTTTGATACATAGTTTGTAATATATGCTATGTTACAATTAAAGGCTATTCTACCTTTACTCGTGGTGTAGGGGCTAAGGACACCAATTTTAAGAACTTTAAATCCTCAAATGATACCTAAAACCAAAAGGTAGTTCAAACCACTCAATTCCCAACTCACCACAACTTCTATCTCCCGCTGGCTGGACTGGATTACGGTGTTATACTACACGTGCTAATAATTAAACAAATAGCTCAGTCACGAACGAACGAAGTTTTCGGAGACCAGCCGAATCTCTGGTTTAAGCTGCCTTGCCCGCATACTGGTCTACATCTTACCCTTCAGGGATGACTGGTCATTCGGCTTTGAGCTCGCGCTAAGATGCTCCTCTACAGCGACAATACCTAATTCCATACCATCCTTAGGACCGATTTGGCGTTCGGCTCATCCACTTTCTGCAAATACTGCGTGACCGTTCCGAACCTGCGCACTTCTATCGAAACAATGGCATGTTAAAATCATTACTTCAACCGACCTAGACCTCTACCAAATCGCGATATCCATATTTGGAGCAGCACCATGTCCTCTAGACAATCGGTGGAGGTTAATTGCAAACGCAAAAAGGAAAAAACACTGACTTCATCGAATGCGATGCAAATGTGCATTATGCAATATCGGACAGAATGAAAGTAATAATAAGTTTTTTATTCCGGAGACATTACACTTGCCTCCAACTGTATCTCGCTCATGGTAAATCATTACTTACAATTCATTCCTAGCCAACTACTCACCCCGAACCAAAAGATTTTCAGAGGCTACAAGAAAACAAATTGGTTCCTTTTTAAAAAATAGCCTCATTAAGACTATTCCCTCTGAAGTGGCAATAAAACTTGTACTCAATTTCATTGTAAAAACCATGGTATCCAGGAAAAAGTGCAGGCAACTTTTCGGCAGAGCCAAAATCTCCAAAGATATTATAGATTGGGACATCTACAAAATATCTTTCATTGCAACGTATTGTATTGAGCACACTGACATCCCATCGTGCTGCAACTAATTAAATATTTGTATACTTGCTGCAAACCTTTCAAGTCGGACTCGGTGGTATAATCGCCTACACAGATGATGTTCCTATTGGTGTCTCAAGAGAACACCCGAATAAATCCCCATAAAACCGAAGTGGTTCTCTTCAATCGAAACAAAGGAAGACAATTTATCATATTAAGCTACACTAAATGACACCAGTCTCACTTCTACTTAAAGCCTCATCATAGCAGTTCATAAACCAAGTGAAGGACTACATCCTACTCCAATTGTGATTTGATCGAAACATTTTCTGGGACATTAACATTTTCACGGACAGCTATGTAAACAGCAACAAATTCCCTGAAATTGTGGTCTATTACATCGTTGTTTGTCTGTCACGGAGACGGCGAAGCAATTTAACATTCACATGTGTCAGTTACCAGGCCATAAGGACATTCTGGAAAACTGTAAGGCTGACGAGCTCGCCAATTATGGCACCGCCTTGTGAATCCCGCGGGAAACTCACAATTTAGGTATGCCTCTTGCTACATACACGTAGTCTTCTACTTAAGTTGAATACAGTCAGCGAAACTATTCACAGATGGGAGACTAGCGCGACGTAAAAACGTTAAAACTTATTTGACCTAAGCTGGGCCAAATACATTCGGAGCTAAAGGAATAGCAGTTCAGCAGTATTTTCGTTGCCCTTACGGAACACTGACCGATTGATCTCTTATACTTATGAGATAAAATAAAATGAGAGGAGATGGTATGAGAACGAATCCGAGTGTAATCAACACGCATAAATAATTTTCATTTGGAATTCTATTTTCCCAGCATCAATGTTAGTTCTAATATTTGGTAACCATTAAGTATTCCCAAAACATCGATTTAGAAGCATTTATTTATTTTTCTGGATACAATTTAGTTCGATGGGGAAAGAGAAAAAGTAAGTAGAAGGGTGCGCGGACGTGCATTACATGCATGTTTCCCGTCCCCGGGTAATACAAAGCATACTTACACTTAGAATAACAAACAACACGGATCCTATGGGTTAAATGAACCTACAAAGAGTGTTCATTCTCTACATACAGACGCCACAAGACACCATGATGATGGCGTACGAATTATTGACTGACGACGTAGGTGATGTAGCAAGGATACCTTATTGGATGTTGAAGATATGTTACAAGTTTATGGCAAAACCACAGTGATTAAAGATATTGGTACAATGCACTTACTAAGCCCACCGCACCTTGTCTAGGTAATCAAGATGTACATAGTTACATACTATCGATACCACTGAGCACAAAGAGAGCTGACGGTGGTTGTGTGCATGCGGCTTTGGTTTAAGTATAATTAAAACGTTCTTTGTTGTGACGAAATCTATCCTATCATTGACGGCCAATATAAAGCCATTAATAAATACAGTAATATTATGTTTTGCAGGTCACGTGGAGATCTGGAAAAAGTAAATCCAGTGAATAGACTACCATCATCACATAATGCAAGGTAGCATCGCAAATCTTTAGTGGTGAGTAAATAGTGAATTTTCTTTGGGCAATTAGTTCTGCAGACAACACATATCGATGACAGCATTGGCCTTTAGTGAATTACAAAGTTAGTATGTTAGTTTGTACTAAAAATAAAAATTTAACTTGTTCTTAAAAAAAATAATTCGGGCATAAATGCGTTGAAAACGTGCAGAAAAGATACGAACCGTCTGTAGCAGAAGGTATGCTACCCTATACCCCATCTGTTATGCCATCCCTAATCAACTGGGAGTGGCATTGTGAATTTGTTAATTCAAATGTAATGACACGTTTCTACTTGGAGAGTATTCCCGCGATTCTTAAGAAATTTTACCAAGTAATTTGTTGCTAAGACTTTTCTTTGAGGAAAATGAGCATGGCTGTCACCATTTGTAACCCCAGGTTACGAATACTCGTACTTTGGAAATATTCACAACAAGACTTAACCACCACCGTAAATAACATTGAGCAAAAAGAACGCTTTCGTGAAAAAAAAGAAACATTTAGAAAAGTT